>WAAD01001393.1:240-15779 GCA_013389945.1 Fregata magnificens
AATTCAGCACTGGATTCACTAAAGTGTAAAAGAGATTAACAGAGCACATCATCACAGAGTACAGTTAAATATCCTTCAGGGAAAGGAGAACTGGAGGCTAAGGTCTCCTAACGATGATTCCCTTTTTCATTTTGGGACCTGGGAAAAATGTCTGTGAGCAGTTCCTGCAGATGGTATGTCTGAAGTGCAGAGTTACTGTACTAAACAGATATATTTAATTTGCACTTGGAACATGGCCCAGAAATGGAGAACGAGACCTAGAAGAATTGTTGTTATGGATTCAAAAGTTCTGATTAGCAGACCACTGGTTGGTCTTATGTGATCTTGACATGGTCTAGTAATGCATGGAGAAATCAGGTGATTGAGGCGTATTCATGATTCAGTTTTAGTACAGGATTTCTAATCAGGGACTGAAAAACCTTTAAAAAGCTAGGAGAAGGCAGAGCCTTGTTACTGTCTTCTAGATCCTTCTGTAGGCTGCTGTATTGAGGAAATGCTAACAATGAAAATATGGTGTTGAGAAAGAGAAAGCAATTCTGTTTACACAGGAGCCATTTCACTGTCAGACTCTGTCCACAGTATATTCTCTGTACATGTATTTTAGTGATATTACAGCTGTATGGCATGGCTTAAATTAACTTCTACAATCATTAGATCTATAAATGAGTGTCACAGCTACGTTTGTTGGTGGATATCACTGATATTCTCCAGTCTCTTCTGGAACTAAGCAAGCCTGCTGCTGAATTTCTTGTATGCAGAAACCTAGTTGTGCTCTAGCCCAGTACCTAGTTGTACTCAGAAATACTAGTTGCGTTCTCTGAACTGTTCCCATACTCACAAACCATTGCAGGAAGTGGCAATGGGAAAGTATGAGGCAGAAGTCCTTGGAGCTGATGGTGTCAATAACTTTGATAATATATTTTGAGTAATAGCTTGCTGTTTTGGTTAGTTATTGATTCTCCTTACTGACTGATACAGATATTATACTACGCTTCTAGCAAGGACAAACACTAGGTGGAAGTATTATATGTTTCTTCATACGTTCAGATGAGTAAGCTAATGTGAAGTTAGTCTTTGCTGGAGCGTCTTGAGCAAATACTGCAGTATTTCTCCTCTTCTGCTAAGTTAGCAGAGGCCAATAAATTGTTTCGGGATCTGAACAGAGTGTGCGGCATTACAATTAATTTCCTTACTGATTATTAGTTTATAGACAAATAACGGATGTGCCAGAAATGAGCTGCTCACCATATGTCTCTGGGTAAAATTCCTGGCAAAGGTTATGTTTTCACTAATACTAATAGCCAGCATTCTTAGAGCAGTACTTTGTATGTCAAGGATCTGAACCTAAATGGAGGGGCTAAAGTCCATGGATTGCAGACCAAAACTTTGGAGGTGCTGATTATGTTTTATTGCCAGGTTGATAGAGAGTATAGGTACAGAGACAATATAAGGAGTAATTTTATCTCTTTATTTTCTTCTCTTTTTTCTTTTTTTTTTCTTTCTCATTTTACAGGTAGGTTATCATTTTTAAACACAAGTAAAATGATAGCAAAGTGTCCTGATACACTTGAGCCTATCCCCTCTGAACTCAATGGGAAGTGTCTGTTAGAGAAGCGGACTGCATTTTATCACAGGAAGGGTGGATAGATTCATTACTATGGTATGTATAGAATTGAACCTAGGAGGTCAGGGAAAGGAGTTGATGAGAAAGATAATTGAAAGCATGCTAAAGAGTTCTTGATCCTGGCCTTGGCCACTTTCTTGGCTTATTGGAAATGAAATGGGAAGGTTTTTATGTTGCCCTGGAAAATGATTCATTAGAATTGCAAAGAGCTAGCTGAGAAGCTCTTAAGAATCTTGAAAAGGTTAGAACAAATGAAGATTAGTTTAAAGAAGTGTGTGTATCTCTGCCTGCACACTGCATGAATCTTGCCTAATCTTTTTCCACCACTATTGTCAGCAGTAAGGATAGTCCAGAAAGGCAATGTACTCCCTTTCCAAGTGTCTTTAGTAGTTTAGGGAAGAAATGACAGATGCTTCTGACATAGTTGTGAAGTTAAAACCGTTGTCAGGGGAGGGAGCAAAGAAGGCAATTCTGAAAATAAAATATGAACAGAAATAACGTAAAAAACAATTGAGCACTATTGGAGTCCTCAAAAGAACATGCAGAAGAGAAATATTTTAAGAAGGTTCAAAATAATTTCAATGCATTCTCTCTCTCTCCTTTCGTCACTGCTTTTAGTAGCCTCAGTAACACAACTCTTAAAGTCTTTGTCTTTGTCTGTAAGTAGAGAGAAACCTTAACCCATCTTACAGGAGTCTTGCAAGGAGTGTTACTAGGAATGAGATTTTAAAAAACGTTATTAGAGTTGACACCTGCATGTATTTATGCAGGGAGCTGTCACCTATCCACTGAGCGCTGGTGCCCTTCCCTCTAGGAACCAGTACCCACAGAGGAAGCAGAACTGAGGATGCTGACCACCCACATCTTAGCAGTCTGGGTTGCTGGTAAGCGAGTCTGCCATAGGTGCAATTGTACTAGTGACCTGCAAGGCTATTGTTCATACATCTGTTCCCGCTAGTCTATATTACTCTTATTCTCATGGTTTATGATCTTTGCCCAGGGCGAACTCTCCAGTGTGGGATGAGGGCTGTCAGTAGTATTCATGTGCATCTGTGGTGGGGGAACTAGACAAGAAAAAAGTAGCAGTGTTTACTTTGTCACCAGCTAGTCAGCTGACTAGTATAAAGATCAACCTACCTATTAAAAAAAAAAATTAATGCTAGAAAGCAGTATTTTTTAGTTGGACAACAATGTACTTGACAGCCAGGAAAGGAGAATGTGTTTAATTGGGTTAAGTACTTGTTCTCTTTCCTGCCATTCATTTACAATCACCATTGTTCGTGTGACTTGTGACAAAGGGCTCTTTGTGGTGCTCATTCCTAAACCAAATCAGAAGTTTATGAAGCTATGTGAGAGGCATGCTGTGAGCTACACACACCAATATTTCTAATTTTCCAAGTTCTACTGTAGCAAATACCTAAAACCCCAACCAAATAAGTCAGACCCTGATGCATTCATCGATATTCTTTGAGGCAGCTGTGATTGACCTAGTCCTATTCAGATGTCGGAGACAGGATGCTTGCCTAAATATACATTTAGTCCGATCCATATAGGTTATTCTTTTTTTCCTTTATGGATATTGCTTTGTGCACATGTCCTCTGGCAGTGAAGTGTTCTGCTGAGATCTTGTTTTTTCCAGCCTTCTCTGATACAGAGTTTGACAGATGTAGGAAATACATGTACAAACATGACTGCGTGCTCTTGAAAAGCTGCTTTGGGGATGGTACTGAACTATGTTTTGTGTAATCAGGTATAAAAATATTAAGGCACATCTCACACTGTTTAAAAAAAAAAAAAAAACACCCACAACAAAACACCACTCTTCTGGTGGGTTCAGGTGAATTGACATTATCCATAATGTAAACAAGGTTCCAGGTTATTGCAGCACATTTGCTGTTCTGGTAGTTAAGTTGGAAAGATAGACTTAGGGGACAAAATGAAAAGAGTGGTCCTAGTCAAAGAATCTAGTCTGAATTAGAGCTTCCTTTGGTATTGTTAATGTGAGTTCAGTAGAGGCAGTACTAGCACTGGTGGGGATTGTTCTGCAAGATTTTCTGGCACAGGCAAGATTTATTTAGTTAGAAAATCAAAGCTAAAAGCTGAAGCATGTCCATTACTTAAATATTAAAACGCAGACTTGCCTTTTAGCAAGATGTGCTTAATTGTAATACTTAATTCTCTTTTTTGGAAGGAAGTAATGCTAATAAAATGTAACTAGTTAAATCTTATAAAAGTTTTAAATTAGACATTTTACCATGCATATAAATTTTACTATGTTCATACATATTATAAGAATGGTTTGTGAACTTTCGTATAAAGGCTTCATACTCTTGTATAATAATTTTGCTGCAATATTATTTTATATGTCACAAAAATGTCACAATGATTTATTTATGACTACCAGCTCCTCTAGTTTCTCCTTATAATTATAGAATCACAGAATAATTCAGACTGGAAGAGACCTCATGAGGGTCCTAGGACAACTGCCTGCTCAAATCAGGGTCAGCTTCCGGGGCAGATGAGGTTCCTCAGGGCTTTATCCAGTTGCATCTTGGAAATCTCCGAGGACAGAGACGGCACAACCTCTCTGGGCAAGCTGCTCCACTGTCGGGGTGTCCTCCTGGGGAAAAAGATTTTGCTTAAATCTAGTCTGGACCTTTCTTTTTTCAACTTACGCTTGTTGTCTCTCATCTTCCTACCGTGCACTGCTGTGCAGACCTTGACTCTGTCTTATTGATGACCTCCTTGTAGGTACTGAAGGGGCTGCTGTTAGGTACACCCAAAGCTGTATCTTCCCCAGGCTGGGCAAGCCCCGTTCTCTCAGCCACTCCTTACAGGGAAGTGTTCCAGCCCCGTGGCAATTTGATGGCCCTCGGCTTACATCACCGCAGCTTACCGATGTCTTTCCTGTATCAGAGGGCCCAAAACTAGGCATGGTTTTCTCGCTGTGGTCTAACAAGCCCCAAGTAAAGGGGAATATTCACTTCCCTTGACCTCCTGGCTATGATTCTGTTAAATACAGCCCAGGATACTTTTGATCCATCAATTCCTTAAGCATCTTCCTAGAGAATCACTTTGGCACTATGCCTGCAAGCTCATGTCTTCGTTGGCATGACTAGTGTCAGTGAAGTATGTGTTTGAAGGGCCATGGCCTTATAACTATATAGTGTGTGTAAATTATACAGCAAATCCCTTTTCTGTGGAAGATGCATTTAAATAGAATACAGTGCATAGACTTTACAAATTCTATTCTATAAATAAAATGGTATATCTGTTTATGGTTCATGTGTTGTTAAGGGCAGTATCATAAAGCTGTTTTCTGTATTCCTTTACACATGAAGAAACTTTTTCCTACAACCTTGTACACTGCTTCATTTTGTAACTTGCAGCAGTGGCAGACCAAATGACTTAAAATTCAGTAGGTTGATAGAATCAGTGGTCAGTCCAACATATGGTTGTCTTGAGTGGAAGAGGCTTCAATCTTATTTAACAATTGTTTTGCAGTTGTCTTAGAAGTTTAATTGTTTTCCAGTATGTTTAATCCATAGGTTTTTTGCGTATAGGAGAGTTGTCCCAAAACCAAAGGAAGCAAATACTTGCTTGTCTGGAAAGAAATGCCATCTCCTGGCTTATGTTTTGTAACTCATAAGAAGAGTTCTAAATAAATAAATCAGCAATGCTTGCTCTTCATTGCAATGGGACTGGAAACTGCTAGAGAGGAATGCATGATACTGTTTCACAGTGGATGACTCCTCTATACTTGTTACTTCCATAACGCATTGTGATATCGTGACAAGTAGTGATTGTAATCAGGGTGGCACGAGAAGGCGGGAAGGCAGTCTACCTGATTATAGCCTTGTTTACATGTGTTGGTTCCCTCATCTCTCTGGAAAGAGCTTGTTTCCCTGACAACATCTGATTCTTTGGGCACCTTTGAGGAGTCCTGAGTACTACTGAGGGGTCATCTATTTTTATGCCCCTTTCTGAAACTCTAGTTTTAATACTTTCTCCTCACGGCTGTTCTTATTTTCATGTTAGCTCCTTGGAAGCATTGTGCCTGCATCTCAGCTGAGGGGCAGCCTAGGGACAGTTTGCACTTTCTATGGGTTCTGATAGGCATTCAAACATTGTGTCAGCCCCTTTACCCAGAAGAATAACTGCTAGTAAAATTTTTACCAGGTGTCCTAGTTTGATATCTGTACTCCTTTGCTGCAAAAATTATCTGTGTAGATGTTTGCTTGGAAGAACTGTAGAACTCATAGCTATGTGGTTGTAGACCTATTCAGAGTGTACTAATAAATACCTTGTGAAAATAATGGAGTTTTCATAACACAGAATTTCTGCCACCTCCACTGTTATATGCTTCCATAGAAACGGGGAGAGACTTGGAGAAGTTTGTGAATTGACAGGTTTTACCTGTACATTGTAATTCATTATGACATTGATGAGAATTTCTATGTGGCACAGAGGAAAAGTTATTTTCATAATAGAAAATATAAAATTGTATTTTCATATCATGTCCGTTCAGTGTAATCCTGTTATGACAGGAAGAGACAAATGCAGCTGCTGCACTAGTAACAGAAGAATGAATGGCAATATCTCTCTGCTACAGAGCATCATTTACTGTTGCTTTTTTTTAATACCATTTTTAAAGAGGAACAAATCAGAAATTTTAGGTATAAATACTTTATGAACAGGACTTTGGGACAGCTCTAGTAGTCATCACACATGTTTCCCATAAGCTTTTTACTCCATGAGCTGGACAGTGGCTTATTAAAATGATATCGTTGAGTACATTTTTATAATTATATCTTTCTGTGAATATATATAACAGAGACAGGCAGATGGTGAGAATATGCACATACTATCAATTCTAAATTTAAACACAGAGACAATGCAAAGAGAGGTGTACCTTTTCTGTTTCATGTCTGACACTACCTGTCATGTACATTATCTATTAGATTTATTTCTGCAGCATTGATTAATTCTGATCGCATAGAAAGGTCCCTTCCAACCCAAACGATTAAAAAAAACCAAAAAAAACCAAAAAAAACAGAACAAACTGTAGCTGGACCAAATGAAGACTTTATTTTTCTTTAATTCTCTTTCATATCTCTTTTATATGCTCTTAAAAGCAGTCTTTCAAATACTTAAGAAATCATTTTACTTTAGCCCATTAATCTTTGGCTGTGATTATAATTTAGGTTCTCCAGTCAAAACTAATAATTTTAGAGTAGATAATGTCTTACTAAACAGAATGTTCTTTCACAGATGTATGTTTGTGTCCCTCATTGGACTTTTTCTCTTCACCTTCCCATTCATCTAGTTAAGTCGGCATTTCCTGAACATCAGCAATAGTTTTCTCTAATAGCTAGATATAGACATGATGACATAGATATTAACATATATTAACTTCAGTTTGGTTTTGTACCTGTTAACTTCTCTTAGCAGATGAAGCACTGAATACAAGATGTATTCCTTGAAATGCTCTGGCATGTAAATCAGAATACGAGATAATTATTTGATATTTGGGGGTTTTTTTTAATGTTAGCTTCTGAAACTTGTCAGCTCTTCCTGCCTATTTGTCTTTCATAAAGGATTCTTCCAAGACACCAGTTTGTGTCCCCAGGAAAACTTTAACCATATGCATTCTTGTTCTTTGGGTAAGTTAAACCTTCATGAAGTACAAAACTTTGCAGCACAAAGTTGTGTCCTAGAATGAAGGTTTAAAGCCAGTGATCGTGTTGTAGCTGTAACAGTCTGAAGATAAAAACTTGTGCAGGTCGTAGGAGAGCTAATGCTTTTATTAGGCTAACAGACAATGCTTTTGAACAAAAGCATGCCTACTTTTTTCTCCAGACCCATGAATTGTTCTAGTAAAATACATTATTGGCCCATAAAGAATCCCATTGTTTGTATGACTGCTTTTTTCTTCTCTTTTCCCTTCTGAGAAAAATCTAAAATAGCTGTTTTCTCTTGTCCAAAGATGCGATTTTTTTAAACAGAAACACAAATCTTATTTTTAAAAAATTCTACTTTCTGTCTCATCTCCCTACCCTACTCTTTTCTTATTTTAAATTGGGACTCAAACATTCATGGGTCAGAGTGGGATTGAGATATAAGGATTCCAGTCTAGCATTGGCTTGCTTCTGTGAGCAAAATACTAAAAACTGCTTCATACTTTTCAATCAGGCAGTTTATGGAAGTGATTACCTATCTTTGACAGTCCTCATCATTATGAAACTGTCATTTTTGTACTTGCTTCTCACATGTCTGCTTCTGTTGATACGAATAGTCTTAATGATGAGGTGGAGGCTATATGTGTAAGTGAAGCCTTATGGTTTGATTTGAGTGGTAGTTTGTATGTGTAAATACTGATATGTTGTACCATGACCTGTAGGCTTGCTTTTCAGAATGACTAAGGAAGCCTGCTAGACCAAGCTAGGAGGACTACCATTTTGCCATCATATGTGTTGATTTAGGAAACTTTCCTTGCTGTTAAATTTTAGTAGCTTCAGTCTGCTGTTAGTAATGTTACTTACATGCGTAAGGTCTGGATGTGCATTAGGAAAAAGTGAGCCATTTTAAATTTCCTGGAGAGCCTGGTCTTTGAAAGCTTTTATGATATATTTGGTGTCTCTGTTGAAAACCAACACCCACCTTCCCCCCCCGCACCCCTAACCCTACGAAAGCACTGTATGATGTCAACTTATTGTCAAATACTGCATGTCTTCATTATTGGATTTGATTATATTGCATAAATGCTAAACAAATATACACTGTTCCTTGAATTTTTCATACTGTATTTGATTTATTGCACACAATTTTTTAGCTTTTAGGCTGTAGGGCTTTTTCCTTCAGATTACAGTGTTTCTCCATTGTGAATTGTTAGAAAATACTTTATTTTCATAGCAAATCACTAAACCAGATGTTAGCTTGATCTCGTGATTGAAGATAGCATACAGTTACAGAAGCATTTCTATCTGGGAAAACTGTAATTTTTTTTTAATCTGGAATAATTTGAATAGGATAACCTTTGTTCAAGTGACCTTTTTATGATTTGTATTTTTTTGCAATACTGGTAAAAACAGAATTTAGTGTGAATATTTAGGACATTATAAATATCTTGTATTCATATTTTTAATGGCTTATACATTCTTGGGAATTTAATTATATGGATGGTGCTATTGTAAGAAATTCAGGAAGGAATTAAAAGACAGTGGCAGAATAAATCTTATATGATAAGCATTCAGTATTTTCAGGTTATGTACTCTCTTCATCTGGGAAATAAGTTGTTTCAGTGGCCCCTAATTGCCTTAACCACAGTATTAATAAACAAAACCCAGTGTTTCAAGGGGATGAAGTGCAGCAGTTTTTGAGGTACTACAAAATCTGCCACTGAAAAAAATTGAAAGTCACTTTGCTAGGATTACAATTTCTCATCATTTGATTGTACAAAGATTTTTATTAAAGAGTTTTAGGGGAAATCAAAATGTGAAGAAGTGGTACATTTTGAAGGTAAAATATGAACAGATGCACTGGACAATAGGAGGGCTGCATAAGGCAGTCTGCAGGTGTCCAGAGCAGCAGGAGG
Organism: Fregata magnificens; assembly: GCA_013389945.1. Lineage (NCBI taxonomy): Eukaryota > Metazoa > Chordata > Aves > Suliformes > Fregatidae > Fregata > Fregata magnificens. The sequence continues at coordinate 9,459 of WAAD01001393.1, forward strand.
TTTACACAAGTCAACATTCATCTTCATTCTGAAAAATTCAGTAATAAAAACTGAAAGAACTCCATTAACATATTTATAATAGGGAAGTCATTAATTACCACTGAGTTACAGTGCATTGTGGAAGACTGGTATAGAAGTAAACTGGATTTTTTTTTTTTATAAAGTTGAATATTTGTGGGGATATAAATGATATACACTTATTTATGACAGAAATAAGACCAACCATTTAGAAATATGGACTGTAATTTATTTTCCTCTGTATCTGTGGAAGTCTGCAGGATGTTAATGGTTTGTTCATTAAAGCATTACTCACATGAGTAATTTTATTGGAGTCCTGTATTAGCCACCACCTTAGCATAATGGAACAGCTGACCTCTAAACTGGTTACTTTAAAAGATAAAATTCTTTTCACATATATGTCTAAATTTGTTGGTGCGGCGGTAAAGAAAACAAAACAAACCAGTAGAAGTACATTATTTATTTTCATTGTAAATGTTTTAACAGTCACTGACTGAAGTCCAATGCTTTACTTTAGAAACATTTGTGAAAGAACAGGCCTTGTGATTTTAGAGAGTCAGCTCTAACTTTTGGACACAAATATTTCCTTAGGGTACTGCATATTCAATGACTATGTTAATTCACCCTTAGGAGAGTAAAAAGTCAATATTCATATGATACTATAATCCAAGCCAAAAGGCCATATGGCTTTGGTTCTGCCATTTTTTAGCAGATAAAAATCCTGTTGAGTTGAATGAGACTTCTGTGTACAGAGACTTAAAGCCTCAGTCTTCATGGCTGTAATCCAATAAAGCTGTTTAAATGTGCAAGTAGATTCACATGTATGGAGTGGTGGCATAAACATAAACAAGAATACATTTATATATTGCAAAATTGCTTCCAGGAACCAGTCAGCTCTCTGAAAGTTTACAACTTGTGTTTACCTTCAAAAAATTGGAAAATAATTTTGTTTTTGAAAGTGCGTTTCCATTGAAACTAACTTACACAAAATTATTTTAATGTTGTCAACATTTCATTTCTGAGAAACTTTTAAAAAAAGGAAAAAAAAAAAAAGAGGGGGTGGGGGGAAGAGTTTTGACCAGATAGAATTGCTATATTTTGACATTTGTTGTCAAGGTAATGTTAATCAACTACCGCAAGTTTGGAAGTTCAGTTCAGCACAGCTCAGTCACTTACTGAACAAGGCCACAGTCAACCGTTCAAAAAAATACTCCTTACTGAGTCCTTCCTAGCATTCAAAGGGGTGCTGTAATCTTAAAAAGATCAGCTTTCTATTCATGCTCTAAACTTTTCATTATGTCATGCACTGAACAGCAGATATGACCTTATGTGGACTTATGGATTGTCTGGGTCACTTAATGATCTTTCTTGATACATCTGCTTTTAGACAAAGGGTAACAGAAAGAATGTAGATTGCAGTACTTAAATATATGACAAATAATAAATTCACAGTAATAAAAAGTAAATACTAACAAACATGTTGACTGATCAAAAATATTATTAGCCTGTAGATTAAAACAAGTCTAGCTAATCCTTCCACAGTTAGCAACATTTTATAGAAGTGAGGTTCACAGCGTAGCTTGAGATTCTAGACCTAATCCGTTAGAATATGAATTAAAGTCCATATCAAAGCATTTTGGAATGTAATATTTTGATCTTTCATTTTCAACAGAGTTTTGTTGTTTAAAAGCATCTTAATTCTTTATATGAAGATTAACAATAGAAGAAAACAGATGATTTTCAAAATTATTTCTAGGGGGCAAGACAGAAAAGAGTTTCTTGAAATGCATTGCAGAATGACATTTCATCGTCCATAGTACTTCTGGCAACAAGTAATAGTGACACATAAGAGATCCTTGCATGTCCTGGCTTGTATGTGGCACACTAAAAATATTTTCCTTCTCTATTGATGTCCGGCAAGTGAAAAAAATAAACAAAATACTCTGGCTCTTATACGTTCCTGTATACCTATCACCTTGATATTTGAACCCTGCTGCACAGTCTTTCCGGTGACCCTACCTCTGAAGACCTGCCAAAATATCACGATTATATTGTCTTGAAGAACTTCTGTAAGATTAGTAAGGAGTTGAGTACGAAATCAGTAATGTCAGTACACATGCAAGAAAAGAGTGCTGACTCTGAGAAAATTCTTTGGTAACTAATAATCTTTAAACCGTAATTATTAGGAAACAGGGAAATATTATGCTATTCTGTATTTATTCAAACAAACAAAACCCTGGGTTGATAGTTGGTTAGATTGAGCAAACAGAGGTTATGAGAGTCGTTAGATTTGTTAGACTTGCTTCTAACAAGTGAAAGGATATAAGATTGTGAGTTATAGAAATTCAGTGGTATTGTTAGCATGTTTTTATTGCTAAAATTAAAGCAATTTATTGTAGCACTAGTTTGTTGTGTGTAGTGCTTGTATTTTTTTTTTTTTTAAAAAGTTCATAAGCTGTGACAAGTACCTGCTGTTGATCTTTAGCACGTTTGTGGGGGTTTATCACAGGATGCTACCTTCTTAGCTACATTGGAAAGGAGCTAAATCATAGAGCATGTTTCTTCTCTGAAAAGTGTTTTAGTAACAATGGAACAGTATGGCTATACATTTGTCTCTGACTTCTGTGTTGAATATCCTTACCACAAAAGTAGAAAATTCACCAAAATAATCTCCAATCTTAAAACCGGCATTTGGTTGGAACTTGGTCCTTTAGATGTTACTGCAGTAATAAAAATGCACCACAGTGCAACAGACAAGTTTTAATCTGCATGAATTTATATGGAATTATAAATACAATTAACAATGAGTGAATAAGAAAACCCTGCAAACTTGTATCCCAGAAATCAGATTGGTTTTGATTTTGTACTTGCAACTAATCCCATTAATATGCTATCCAAGTAGAATAACTTGCACAGGGTTGTGGGTTCTTTGTCTTTTGTTTCCCCCTCCCCTGCAAAGGGCTCTGAAAAGCCTTTTGGGACAGTGGTCATTGCGTTCAAACTAATTCTGGAAGGCGTAATTCTGGTGATTGGCAACAACTCCAGCTCTGTGAAATCCAAGACTCTCTCTGACAGAATAGCTTGCAAGAAGAGTAATCAGAGAAAGGTGTTTTTTAGAAATATTGGTGTTCCACTCCAGCCAGGGCATGATGGCTGCACCAAAGACTGTGTTCAGCTCTGTAGTGTGGTTTTCTTCTACTAAAAGAACTGTCAGGGCCTCAAGACTCGACCAAGGACATTGGGTGCATGTTATCAACAGCAGCTGCACCTTCCCTGTTCCTTGCTTTTAAACATTAACCAGAATGCTGTATGCCATTATGCTACTGCCTTCAGCAGTGCTGGAGTTGGGTCTTTTTATTATGGTTTTTGAACTGACCACAACTCTGAATGTAACGCAGAGGCGCCTTGTGCCCTCCTTTGCTAGATAACAAACTGAAGCTTCACTAACTAGCCTTCCTCCCTTTTAAATTAGAGAGTTTTAAACTTCAGTAGTTGACAGCCAGATTTCTATACAAGTTTGAAGGGTTACTGTACTGTGTGTAGACGGCAAAACACATTTTAAAGCTCTGACAACCATTGTATCTCCTTTATCTGTCTCAGCAGTTACATCTTCAAAGAACTCCAGCAGATTCTTTCTCACACTCATCTTAGACTTACAGGTCTGTAATTTCCTTGTGCATCTATCGAGCGCTTCCTTAGACAGTGTTGATGCTTAGTGTTCATCTCTCACCCATGCTCAGTCTTCAGAGTATTTTATGTATGAATAAAAGAGATGGTTCATACAAAACCTAATCCCCCAGTCTTGTTTAAAAAAAACAAAAAAAAAAAACAAACAAAAAAACCCCACAGACCGACCAAACCAAACAAGCAAACCAGCCAAACAAACAAACAAACAAATTTGCATGCAGAGGAGCTCTGGATTCCTTTTGAACATTCAGTAGTTCAGTATGGTTCTAGTTCTTTAGGCACTTGATGGCAGGAACCATATTTAAACAGCATAGTTTGTCCAGCAAGAGCGAACTGCTATAATTTTGTTTTGGTTATTTTCTTACTGCAATAGCAGTGACTTTGGTTAGGTGAATCTCAAGGTTTTCAGTACTGTGAAGTTCACAGTTCTATTCTATGTTAGATTTGTGGTGCTTTTTTTTGTAAAACAGTGTCTTAAGTTGATGCAGTGTAAACTGCAATTCTGCAGTCTTTCTTGAAGTCAGTCTATATTACGAGGCTTTATGGTGAAAAGAGTCTCTTCTTGCGTGTGAATTAGAGGGTCTTTAGTAAATGGAGTACTTAATAAACCAGAGTACAGACTGTATAGGTATAAATAAGCTAAGAGTAATTGAGATTACTCTGAAAACATATTTACGGTTATTCTTGTTGGTTTAGACATATATTTGACCTATTAAATATACATGATACACTGTAATATATGAAATACAAAAGCACTTCAGAAACATCATTTCTAGATAGCTGCATTGCAAGACTGGAAAGGAAATTGAATTTCATGTGTACATGCACTCATTATAACTGTTAGTATGATTAGCTCTATTTTTACGTGTTTTATTGGATAGGTGAGTAGTTTGTTAACCATCTCTACAATGTCTACTGTTTTGGACACAAGCATCCATATTCTTTCCTTCTGTGAATTTCCGTCAAAGCACTTTAATTGATCCACATGTCTCTTCATGGACTTCCACTAACACCATGCATGCAGCATACTGGAAACAGGGTTAACTGACTTCTAAGCGATCAGGGACCATCTTCATTTACATGTTTTGGTGAAGCCAGACCCCTAGGGCCTGTCGTGTTGGGATGGCCCAGTAGCTGACCTAGAAGTCTCTGATAGACTAAACTGCTTTTGATTCTCTGTTCCTGCTGTGATGACACGCACAGAACTGTGACCTTAGTAATATGCAGTATACAGAAAGATGTGTAGACCAAATATAGTCTCTGCCCTGCCAGTTCTCTATCCCTCTTCTAAAGAGCAATGTTATAGCACTTTCAGTGCACAAACACATGAAGCAGAAAAGGTGAAATCTAGACCCCCAGTGGCAGAATCCTCTTGATTTCAGTGGAGCAAGGATTTCATGCCTGATCACAGCCTGTTGGCAGGCAGAAATAGTCCTGAACTGGAGGCATCACTACTTTTGGGCCTCTTCAGCAGTCCTGTTTTAAGTTTCCCTTGATTTCACTGGGAGTTATGCCTGAGGAAGAAGAGCTGACCAGAGGCTTCAATGCAGAGTACTATTCATCTGTGCAGGAACAGGTTTCTGTAAACTTGGAGAGTATTGTACTCAAGGTAAGATTGATAGGAAAACAATCTCATTTTGGTTGATCTCTTAATATGCTGAAGGAGCATGTTCAAATATTTCTAGCGGGGTCTTACTTAGTATACAAATAGCTAATATTTTTTTTACAGTGTGTGGAAATGCTTGGTGGAAAGGCAGTGAACCCAAGTAAATTAACTTTCAATGTGGGAAATTTTTTTTCTATCAAAATACAATCTTCCAAAGCTCAGTTATGTAACATTTCACGATAGTCATAGGATCTTGTAAGTCTGAAGGACTGCTATTAAGAAGATGGAATCGTATTATTCCTGCATTTACAATTTAGCAGTGGCTTATGTAAAAAGATAATAACACATCTTTCCTCCCATTGCTGTGCCTAGAAGGCCAAGAATTGTGGAATGTTGTGAATTCGAGAGATGTTTTTCAAGATCTGCTGTGAATGAATTGCATGGACTACTGTCAGGTGTGCTCTTGCCCATTTTGCTCTAATTTGCAGCTGAATTTTTGCAGCCTAAAGAATGTACCAAGGATCTCAGGTTTTGCCTGTGTGGTGGGTTGACCCTGGCTGGACACCGGGTGCCACCCAGCCGCTCTGTCACTCCCCTCCTTAGCAGGGCAGGGGGAGAAAATGAGGTGGAAAGAAACCTCGTGGGTGAGGACAAAAGCAGTTTAATAAAACAAAGACCACGTGCGGAAACAAAAGGGAAAGGACAACACAGACCCCACTCCCCACCTCTCAGCAGCAGGCGACGCCCGGCCCCCGCCCGGGCAGCAGGGCCCAGCACGTGCCGCGGCTGCTCCCCAGGACACAGACAAACGCCCCAAACCAGGAATGCCCCCCGCTTCCTCCTGCCTCCCAGCTTTTATCCCTGAGCAGACGTCACACGGTACGGAATAGCGCCAGTCAGCCCGGGCCGGCTATCCTGGCCGCCCCCTCCCGAGATCCCGCCCAGCCCCAGCCCACAGCGGGGGGGGGGGGGGGGGGGACGGGGGGGGGGGGGGGGGGGGGAGGGCGCCC
>WAAD01001393.1:15813-33583 GCA_013389945.1 Fregata magnificens
GGGGGAGAGAGAGAGAGGCAGCCCCGCGGCTGGGCAGGCACCGCCCGGCCACAGCCAGACACGGGAGCCGCCTCCAGCCACCAACAGAAAGCACAGCAGGCTGCCATGGGGAAAAGCAGCTCCCCCTCAGCCAGACCCAGTACAGCCTGCTTCTTGAACCAGTATGAGGTAGCCAGTAGAACTTCTGCGTGTGTTCAAGTCTGTTAAAAATGCTTTTGCCACAATGTATGGAGAAACTGTCCTGGAGAGAGGAGGCAGCTGGTTCTTCTCAGAAAGCACAGACCATGCTGGGCTCTGCATGTGACTTCTAGGGTTCAGGGTACAGCAGGACAGACAATGGGATACAGGGGGTATGGCCTCAGTGTGGACTGAGTGGCACCTGAGAAAAACAGAGGTGAGGCGATGAGGGTGCTTTGCTGAGGGAGCAGTAATGATGGGGTAGAGTGGGACAGGAAGCAATGACCTGAGTCTCAGGGACAGTGCAACCAGAGAGCTGTCAGGTTCTCAAATCTCATATAGGAGCTCTCCCCTAGCACAGCTCTGGGGTTGGTTTGTTTTTTTTCTTTTCTTTTTCTTTTCCCCCTCTTTTTGAAGATGTCTCCTTGTTCTAAGTTGCTGTTTTGCACAGTGTTAAATCACAGCTTTACCAAAGGGCTGCCACTTTCTTATCTTTTTATATGCTCACCTGATGGAAAAAGTGCAAAGCTCCTGTTATCTCTCAGCAGTAACTATAATCACCCATCTTCAACAAACACAGCAGAATATTTATTTATTTTGACCATTAATGCTTATGATTCTTTTAGTGGGAGTGGCTGCCCGCATGTTTCAGAAAAATATCATCCAGCTGATCCAATGTGTATTTGTGGTAATCTCTGTATTGGCGAGTATTAGGGATTGAATCAGGAACTTCCAGCTTCAGGATCAAGTATATGAATTTATGTAACTTAACCAGAAGCAGCAGAATCTGTAGTTCAGAATGCTGCTTGTGAGGATCTCCTTTGGAGGAGCAGGTGTAATGTAGTGGCATTGCTGGCTTACACATACGTGTCCTGTCTTCTTCTATGCAACAAATGTTAATAGTTCATATGATAGCAATGTGAGCCTTGACTGCTGATAAATTTGGCCTTCGTATATTTGGAGTGGTTTTCCTGTTCCTAATCAAAACATGTATGAATGTGAAACACTTGGAGACAGCCTATCAAGGTGTATTCAAAATTAATTTGAGCGCCAGACGCTTCTGAAGTCATCATCTTTTTGTCATTCCTGCTTTTTTCTTTACTGTTGGTGGATAGAAAAATATAATGCTGCTTCTCACAGTTCTTTTAAGTTGTAGTTATTTATAGTCTTTCCAATAGACATTTATAATGTGTAGTTTTATTTTGCTCTCCATTATAGTGCTGACTGAATCTTTAAATCTAAATGTTAGCAGAGCTGTATTTTAGAGTCTTCTGTGGTTCAGGTTGCCCAAAAGCCAGTGAAATCTCAAAGTCATGTCAAACGTGGCTGAAATGTGGGATAGATAGTGTCTGAAACAATTCTTGAAGGTATAATATCCAGTAAAGATCTTTGTTTGGTAAACTGTATGCAGTGCATTTAATTATATATAAATTTTCATGAGAACAAAGTGAGTTAGCACTTCCCAGTGCAAGTAATGGAGCAAAGGGATTATTTAAAGTGCACATTGAAATGGAAAATATTTGACCTTTTTTTGACCTGCTCTTCCTTCTACAGATCATCCCTGAAAATGCCTGAGCAGAAAGAGTTTTCAACCGTGTTTCTGTTTTTAATGTATATAAGGTACTTGTGGTTTATTTACTACCAGTAGTGAAATTGAAAATATATATAATGAAAATACAGGAAAATGTACGTAGATATCTGTGTATACTTACTGTTTAGTTGAGAAACTGCACCTTACTCTAGGTTTGGAAGATTTTGTTTCATTTAATTGCAGCATTGGCAATAGTATTGGGAGATAGTAAACCTGAAATGGTATAAAAAGGTTTTAAGTAAATAGATAAATAAAAAAACTTATATTCTTTATGGGTTTTCCAGTATACTTTCCCATACAGAGTGAACTTTCAGGCTGTAATCTTTGGAATGGAATGACTGAGAGAGAGACTTCCTGGTCTCTAGCGTATGTTATTAAAAGAAACTGCAAAATATACAAGGATGTAACTCATTAGAATTCTCTAGGNTATTAGTTCTAGAAATAAATCTAATCAGGTTGTTACCCACTATTATAGCTTGTGCTTTACGTTTGTGCATGTATTCCTGTATTATAAATACAGTTAAAAATGTGCTCTCCCATAACTTTAGATAAATTTTACTGTATTACATACAGTTTGTCTAGAAGAAGGGAGTTAATATGTCTTTGATAAAATTATTTAAACAAAAATTTTTCATTTTCCAAAATGAGTGACTTCTCAAGGAAAATGAATTCCTTTCGTCACTATTTTTGGCAAGGAAATAAAAATTTGCAGTAGCAGTAGAGTATATTTCTCCTTCAAAATTTGCTGGTTCGAAACACCAGTCTGTGGTTTGAGTTGCAATTAAAATTTTTCTTTTGGCATTCTGTTTTATATGCTCAGAGCTTTCCAAATATTCATCCTTAAGGCTGAAATTTTTCATTGATGACCTTTTCTCAGAGGTGAACTTATTTCTGAATGCAGGAGAAAACACTGTCTAGTCCCTTTGCTCATAAAGTTATGGGGAAGACACAGAAATTGAACCTACTCTGGAAGATTCTTAAAAGTTAGCTTTATGTTTAGTATGTTGTATGCTCAGCATAGAGTCATGATATGTGCTTTGGTGCTTTTAAGATTAAAATTTCCTTTTAAAATGGCAGACAATATATACCTTGAGATTCTGTATTGCTTTTTCTGATACAGTTCTAAACAATCCCTGAATTGTTAAGGAACTGTAACACCCACATTTGGACATAATTTTAAGATAACTTCTAAAGAATTGTCTGTTCCAGTTTTCCCTCCTGACTGACTAATGTAATACTAATGTTCTAATCACAGCAGTTTCTGCAGGCACGCAGATAGAGTTTCTCTTTTAAATAAATTCCCTCAAAGCCAAATAAGAAGTCATTGTTTATCTATGCAACCTGGAAAATGTGGAGACTGTTGTTATTGTTTGTTTGTTCTTTGAAACTACTGGGGTCCTGAATCAGCCAAGCATCTGAGTACTTTTTTAACCACAAATAGGCAAGTATTCCAACTGATTCCTAAATCATGTCCTTCAAAGCTTTGCTGTTGTAGACCAATATTTGCAACATGTCTCTGCAAAATAAGGAATAGAGGGCACAAAGTGCAGAGGGAACATCAAACATTATTTTTTCTTTCTTTCTTTTTCCTTTTTTCTTTTTTTTTTTGCCCTCCTTTCCACAGAGCTGAAAGGGTAGGAAATGGTGACGAAGTAATGAACAAAAAATAGTAGTAAAAGGGGAGCATTTGGTAGAAACATATTTATGAGACTGCAGTTTCCAAGAGTAGAAGAATGTGGCTCTTGGGTTATGCTAGCAAAACTTCATGCCCTAAATATTTTTTTTTCTCTGAAACTGGTAACTACCTATCTAAAGGCAGCTGGAGCTGGCTTTCCACCTAGGTAATGAATTCCAGGCAGTATGTTGTGTGCATTTGAAGATGGGACCTTTGTAGTAAGTTTCTTGGGGAGAAGAAACAGCATATTCTCAAAGCAAGTTGGTTTTTCTTGGTTCTCTTCTACAGATATTTTTTTCCTCTCTCTACCCCAATCTAGAAAAATCTTCCTTTTTGCTCACTTTTTAACTTCTGTGGGTGAGCAACTGGCTGACAGGTCAGGCTCAAAGGGTTATAGTAAATGGGGCTACATCGGGCTGGCGACCGGTCACTAGTGGGGTTCCGCAGGGATCCATCTTGGGGCCAGTGCTCTTTAATATTTTCATAAATGACTTGGATGCAGGACTCAAAGGATTAGTATCAAAGTTCGCTGATGACACAAAATTGGGAGGAGCTGTGGACACTCTCGAGGGCAGAGAGGCCCTGCAGAGAGATCTGGATAAATTAGAGAGCTGGGCAATCACCGACTGTATGAAGTTTAACAAGGGCAAGTGCTGGATTTTGCACCTGGGACATGGCAGCCCTGAATGTACGTACAGACTGGGGAACGAGAGGCTGGAGAGCAGCCCTGTGGAGAAGGACCTGGGGTTTCTGGTCGACGGCAAGCTAAACATAAGCCAACAGCGTGCCGTGGCAGCCAAGAGGGCGAACCGTGTCCTGGGATGCATCAAGCGCTGCATTGCTAGTTGGTCAAGGGAGGTGATTGTCCCGCTCCACTCTGCACTGGTGCGGCCTCATCTTGTGTACAGTGTGCAGTTTTGGGCGCCACAGTATAAAAAGGAGACGAAGCTGCTAGAGAGTGTCCAGAGGAGGGCCACAAAGGTGGTGAAGGGTTTAGAGGGGAAGCCGTATGAGGAGTGGCTGAAGTCACTTGGTCTGTTCAGCCTGGAGAAGAGGAGGCTGAGGGGAGACCTCATTGCGGTCTACAGCTTCCTCACAAGGGGAAGAGGAGGGGCGGGTGCCGATCTCTTCTTCCTGGCGACCAGTGACGGGACCCGAGGGAATGGCAGGAAGATATGCCAGGGGAGGTTTAGGTTGGACCTTAGGAAAAGGTTCTTCACCCAGAGGGTGGTGGAGCACTGGAACAGGCTCCCCAGGGAGGTAGTCATGGCACCAAGCCCAACGATATTCAAGGAGCGTTTGGACAATGCTCTCAAACACATAGTGTGAATTTTGAGATTGTCCTATACAGGGTCAGGAGTTGGACTTGATGATCCTTGTGGGTCCCTTCCAACTCAGGATATTCTATGATTCTCTCTGCAAATATCTTCATACTGCACTTGATGAACTTGCTGAACAATTCAAGTTGCCTAGGTCTTGATGTGGGATTATGCATTTTCAGTTATGGTCCTTGTATCATGCAGACAGAGCAGTGTTTTCAAATGCAGTAGCCTGGTTTTCCGAACTGCTAGCTACACCTTTTTTCTCGCTGAATGGTTGGTGTTACATGCCTAATGCTTCTTAAAAATATGTCTCACTGACTTAAGACCTCAATGGCTAACTGGCTGACCACACAACAAGTGCTGAAAATTCCAAACCAGCTGTGTTACAGGAAGATGGGATTTTTTTTTTTTAAAGTGGATTTTAGTGGATTTCAAAAAGCAGTGATGAGTGACATCTGCATGGAGATAACTGTGTGTTATAAGGAGTTTGTCTATACCGTGGTGCTAATTGTAACACTTTGCTGCATAAGTTCGCAATGATAAGATGATTTTTCTTACTCATGGACCTGTTCTGCAACCCTTTCTTATGCTGAGCAGTAGTAGCGCTATATGCTGACATGTACCCATCGTGTATATGGTCAGCATACCTGCTTTTGATGTGCTGGTCTAGTTCCGAATATTAAAAAATTATGGCAAGAAATCTGAATGTTCCAATGTAGATGTAAATTTAAAACAGCCTGCAGGATAGCTCTGATTTTACAGGGTTCTTTAGTTTCTGGCTTGTTAGTGAAATCAGCAGAAGCTTTATTAGCAATGTTAAGCTGCAACAAAATGCAGTGTGTTTTGACTGATGGTGATATTTGTGAACTGAATTTGTATTTTGGATATAAGGGGTCATTTCCTGCTATAGAATAAAATCAAAGCATTGACCAAGACCTTTCTGGTTTAGGTAACAGAACACAATTCAAATGTTAACTTTAGCACAGTGTGGCACTGAAAAGATAGTATTCTACAAGTCTATTGCCATGTAGCTTTGCCAAGTTGGGACTAGCAATGTGGAGCAGCAGTAAGTCAAGATACTTCCCTCCCTGCCCCAGGTCCTACTTCTTCAGTTACCTGGGTATTTCCTGCCATCTGAAACTTTAGGTATTGTAGCAATTATTTTTAATACTGCATCATACACTATGCTGATGACTGTTGCTTAATTTTGACCTGTTACTCAAAGATCGGTTGATGCTTCTCACACCAAAATCACTTTTTGACTACGATCAGGGAGGGGAAGACATCACTGAGTAGTTGTGCCATTGTCCATTTGCCAAACTTTTAATGCAGCCACTTCTAAATCTGCACAGAAGGATCAAACGAGCTTTTTCTTGTCACAGTTGCTTCTGGCTTGCACTGCTCCAGACCTTTCAGACATTGTGCTTTTCTCACAGGAGTGGTGTGGAGACAAAATGAGTGCTCACATACAAATTAAAAGGAATTTTTGAATAATCATTTGCAGAAGATCATGTACTATCTATATAGAGTGACTTTGTGTCTCGAAATAAGTATCAACAGACATGGTAGAGCAGGGAAACTGCTGCAGATTCAACTTAAGCACTCCCAATTAAAGAATAAACAATCAAGCAAAAATAATACAACTCTGTGCTGTAAGTAATCACCTAGCATATTGCATCGACAAAATCAAACATAAGGATTCTTTCAGGTATTGTAACCCAAAGCTTTTGGAACACCACATGAAATGTTAGAAATAATCCAGAGATGTTATCTATAGGTGTGTTTGAAACATATGCATAAATATTTTGTTTACTTTTTCAGTTTTACTTAGGTAAAACTGGATGTGTTTGGTAACTTCTGCAATTATAATTAATTTATGATTCCTTGCCTAAATGACCATTGTCTCTTATCACACACGTATCTGCTGTTCTGCTTCTCCATGGATAGTTTCCTCAAACGGTAGCCAGAAACGAATATATATGAAATTCACTGTGGTTTGGTTAGTAGCCCTCCAGGGCTGTGATAAACTAGTAATACTGGAACAAAATTTAGAGCCACCACTTATGTGTGACCTTGAGACATCCAGGTCTTGTGCTTCCCTGCAGCAATTCTGGCTTTCTGGGTCTGTGTTTAAGGCAGCGATATTTCGGCCAACCCAGTAACTATATTAGGTGTTTGCCTAATCTCTCACTGTTTTAAGAATTGGCGTAGGGTTTTGCTCCAGCTCCACTGTGTTCTCAGTGGGGTGTACATGCCTCTCATTGAAGCCTTAATTTTCTTCTTGTGTCAGTGATCTTGGTTGAAGGCATGAGGGCTGAAAGCTTTGGCTGGGTTTCCTCTAGATAAAATACATAGGGGAGTTTAGATAATAATACTCTCACTTTACTTTTGCACTCAAAGTATTTTGTTTAGGAAAGTAGCTTAGACTGAGAATCAGAACAACATTACTTTTTAGTAGTATTTGATGTAAATATATTCCTAAATCTGCATAAATTCTATTCATTGTTTTTGCAATATTTCCCCAGGGATAGGTCCTCATCTAATAACCCTTGGTACAAAGAAGTGATTGCTGGTGGGGAATATAATGTTTTGTGTATGTTTTCATCTTCATCTTGCATTTTTAATAAACAAAAGTACTGGTAAGTGAAACACTATATCAATTTTGTAACAGTAATAAGAATATCAAGAAATGCAGTGTAGCACAGGTGGTCAAAGTTCCTGGCCTTCTGACTGCGTACCCTAACCTTTGTATGTCCAATAGCCATGAGAGACATAGCATAAAACCTTGGAAAGCCTAAGGGAGGGAGAGCTGGCTTTAAGTTCACAAGCAGGGGTTCCTGTAATCACTCAGGATACAGTTGAACCTGGGGGTGATCTAGTGATGGTGTCCTACTTCCTTGAAGAGCCAGGGTTTTTGGTTAGCTAATATCCTCCCTTGCATTCCTGCTTCCCTAGTTGGAGATTACTCATGTGATCAAGCAACATAGGAGGGGCACTTAAGCTGCTTTTAAGTCATGTACAGTTCAACGGGCCCAGACACCCTGTTTGCATGTAGGGAGATGTGTCTGCGTTTAAAATAGATGTGACAGCTGGGATCAGATGGAAATAAGATCCTAGGTATAGGAACACAAATTCTGTTTAGTATTAACACTAACTGCTCTGTTTGTTTGTGAGACGTGCTGGCTTGTCAGGAAATACTTGACAACAACTTTGAAAAAGAAATTGGAAACATTCTTTGTAATGAAAACATTTCAGACCTTCACAGAAGTTTACTCAGGAACTGCAGTAGTGCCTAGAACCCATTAAAAAAGCTAAACCGATTTGGAATAACAGAGTATAGAAGTGCAGAAAAGAGCAGGCATCTGTGATGAAAAAATTATAATCACACTTACTCTTTTTAAGAGCTGCTTTTAAAGCTTATGCTAGTCATGTGATAAAGAAAAATGAAGGGAATGGCACGCAGCTTATCCTGGCAAGAATCAGTGGAGATAGAGCTCAGTATGATGCCAATTTATATACTTGCATTATAGTCTTCTACAAAGAGAAAAGATTTTGGAGATTTGTAAATATTAGGAACTTCGACCTTCTCTGAAAAACCTATTTACTGTTAAATGACTGCAACGTTAAGTGCTTGAAAAATATGAAAATAGGGACAGCTGTATAACCATAGGACTAATGTAGAATCTGTTGCTTTGGATCAAACTGGATTTAAGAGGAAGTTGCCAGCATTCCTTTTAGTACTGGCCTAAATCCTCATGGACAGCATTTCAGAAGCTTGTGAAAAGAAGAGTTGGAACATAACCCATTCTTTCCAAAACGTTCTCAAAAAACTAAACGAGAGCCATTCAGTCAATACATGATGTGCCGCGGGTATAAATCTTTCAGGGCTGCAGATGAAATCCAGTGTGAAAAAAATCTTGAACCGCACAGTATCTGGTTCTACAGGAAGAGAAGTGTAACTGTTCCTGTGTACTATGGAATATGGCTATCTTCCATTTTGTTAGGAGAAACTATTTTGGCTTCCACAGTCTTTAATTTTTTTAATGAATAAATTTTACCAAAATGAAACTGCTTCAGCATTATTACATTAATACAGAATTCAGTAGATTTCTGTTCATCCTAGAGTGTCAGAGAAAATCTAAGATTTTTAACATTACACAGCTCCCTCGTACATGAGAGGTGTTCGTTTCCCTTCTAGATCATGACCTATTTAAAACTGAGCAGTGCGATGTGCTGTACATATCCCTTCTAGTACAACCTGAATTAATCTTATTTTTTTCCAATTTCAACATTTGCTGCAATAATTTTCACATGATTGATCACAGCAACCATTAGGGATATAAGGTTACAGGATTTTGGAACAAAAAGCTACTGAGACAACATTATACCAGGTTGTTTTCAATGACAAACTGAAAATAGAAAGTATGATGAGCAGTGATATGCTGACTGTTAGCATCTTTGACCTGCAGGATCAAGAAAAGTATAAATGTTGGAAGAAAGGAACAGGCTTAAAATTTTTGTTCTAACTTTGTTATGTAACTTGGCATTTGTAGTGTTTATTTATAGATCTCTTTTTGGGTCATATTTTTGCAGTCTCAAAAGTATTTTCAATATCATAGATGATTTTATGGATCTAATAGAAACATGGATTTAAATTCTCATGAATAACCTCTCAGGTTTTTCCTTGGCTTTGTGAAATAACTGAAGCTCTTTTTAATGTAATGATATATACGCTTCCAGTTTTCTTGTTAAATTGGTATGACTATAAAAGATGATATGCATTGATAAAATCTTTTCTGTCCTCTTGTATGCATAGCTTATTCAGAAAAAATTATATAACTGTGCTTTTTCTAGAGTTTGTTTTAAATACATTTTAGTGTCTGAATCTTAGATATCTAATTATTTCTTCCAACTGGACAAGAGCCCTGGCTGTTTACACAGCTGCTCATACAGGCATCCTCCCCATCTGTTTTGCCTTTTGGGTGGCATAGTGATCTTGGGGAGTGTTATGTGGCCAGAGAGTGCCGAAGCCACTGCCTCTCGCTGCTTTGCAGTTCCGTTGTGTTGGTGTGCAGTAGTGCAGGCTGGCAGTTGACTTTGTCCCTCCAGCAGAACAAGAGGAAATATGACAAACTTTTCTTCCTCCTATAGAAGTCTAAACAGGATAGAAATGGAAGATGGTTTGTCTTCCCTGTAACCCCCACCACTTCTTTAATCCTTGGTGCAGTAGCTAGGAAATATTATAGGATACCCTTGGCAACCGTAGGGAAACAAAGCTCAGTTATCATTAATGTGTGGTTGCTAAGGAACCCCTGATAGTTTCCTAGCTGTCGTGATTGGGACTACAGAGATTATTCTTTGTCCCTGCAAGTGAATCTCCCCATCTACTACTCAGAAGGAGAGCTACCTCCCTTTTCTTTCTTTCCTCAGAGTTGCTGAACGGTCCGTTGATGTAGAGGAGGAGAGAATAGGGCTACAAGTGAAATAGAGTAGTTACACTGCACCATGAAGAAACTGCTAGGTGTGATATGGACTGGCGTTCAGATCTGTGGGGGAATGGATTACATGGAGAATTTTTATGTGGCTGAATTAAGGTGTTTGTAAATTGCAGAGTTTTGAGTCTGTACTCCTTGTTAAGCCTTTCAACTATTTATTAATTTATGTACATATTATACATTGACAGAGTGTATATCTGACATAGTACTTTAGGAAGAATGCCCTTATACAATATTTATTACCTATCACTCATTTGATTTCATAAATATTTGGTTGTCTGCATATTCAATAATAAATATTTTCAACACTAATGGTTTTAAAAGGTTCAAAAATTGCTTAGCTTTACAGCTTGTCAAAGAACATGCACTGATTAAATAGGCGTTTTTGGTTACCTTGCTGAATGTATATTTTTATCATATTTACCAAGTTTCCAAACGATCTGACATTCAGTAAACTAATCAGTAGAGATATTTTCCATTGTTTACTGAAAAATTTCCAAAGAAATGTAAACATTTTTCCATGTATGTTCCTAATTCTTGATCCTTTTTACCACTTGCAAAGAAATGTAACATTTAATCGGTTCTGCTGCTGTTACATACTATTTTTAGCTTAAGCTAGTGGTAGCTCAACTGTATAACCAAAGTAAGGCCTCCTGTGGGATTTAAAAACATGTGGTGTCATAGTTGTTAAGGGCTGGACTGAAGTTGCGTGTGGGTTAGCTGATCTATTGGAATCATTCTCTATTTTCTAGAGATTATTTTGATTTTTTTTTTTTTTTTTTTAGTATTTGTAGGAGTAATTTTCTAATTGAAATGCCTCCTCAGTAGTGCTGCAGATATTACTGCGTTCTGTTTAAATGGACAGACTTCTCAAATGTTAGAATTTCTTTTTTATGGTCAGGTAGAACAAAGTAATCTTGACCTTTTTCTTTTCTTGTGTAAAATGTCCTTGAGACCAGCAAGTATTTTGCTTTATAAATGACTTAAGACACTTAAAATGTTTTTTTCTTTCCTTTTTTCCTTTATTAAAGTCAGTGCTAAAGGTCTGATGGGGCCAGGATGCCAGCCCAAATATTTTAAAGGTGTTCCTTTAAAGCTGTTCCTTAGCTCTGTGCCGAGGTGTTTAGGAAATTCATTGAGTGCAAAATGACCGACAGACTGCTGAGCAGTGGCTGTGGTTTATGAAGTGTATAGAGACGTGTCAAGGTAGCTTGTTCTTTCTAAGCTTTTGAGCTGTGTCAGAATTTCCAGAGTTACAAAAGTAACTTCACTGAAGCTTTAATTTTAGGATTTTCAGTTCTCAATCTTGAGGTCTCTAAGGACAGTGAATACAAAACACGAATGTAGGTGAAAATGTTTTTAACACTGCAGCCAGTCTCTGCCTTTTCTGAAAAGTTCTTTCCTACTTCTGGTAGGCTGTGACTTGCATGTCGGAGTAAGGATAACTTCAGGGGGATTATGTGAACAGTAATTTCTGTGTGAAAGGCAGGGCTGGGGTATTGAAGAGTTGTGTGTTGATCAAGGCTGGATTTGATGTTTTCATCTACACAACTGTCTCACCATATTTTGTAAGTGCTGAAGTGAAGCAAATAAACTTGAACACTTGCAATGAAACATGACCAGTGTCTCACCATGGTCAGCCACTGATCACATTTCATATATGAGCACATTATATATCTGTTGTGCTGGACTGGAAATAATAAACTGAGAAGACAGTCTTCAGATGAATAGATACAGGCTGTGTCATGAAAATCTGAGGTTGGAGAGTTGACTCCCAAACTGTGAAAAACTATTTGCAAATTAGTTCAGTTCAGGAATGTCCGTGTTCAAATGAAAAAGACAGGTTTTCACATTTAGCATAGGATTCATAAAATCAATTTATATACAACTAAATTAAGAGAAAAACAGTATAACAACTAGTCAGATCTTAGTGCAAAAAATATGTCAGAATTTTTGCTAATTTACTAATCTACCCAGAGTTTCCAAGAAATGAAAATGAAAGGTGACTCATTCACTGTAAACATGGAATTTAAAGCAAAATGTATTAAATGCCATGAGTCTTAGCCTTCTATCAATCCATATGTACTTTTGAAAAAGCAATAATTTTTATATTTTCGTGGTGATCTATTCAAACACATAGTGAAGAAATATATTTTAATTGATTTAACTTTCCTACCCTTTATCTTCTTTCAAAATGTTGCAGTGATGTAAAATGTGAGATAGGTGACTTAATACAGCTTTATGGTGGATATGAAATTTGGAGAGCAGCAAGAAACTTGAAAAATGTTCTTTTTGAGTATTATAAAGTGTCATGAACTATGCCTAGGGACACAGAAAGAATGATTTAAAATAGAACTGGTGTAGACTAAGTTAAGTTGTTTTGTAAAACAAAGCATGATTCTCAATTGTCCTTGTGCGCTGGACTGTGAATAGAAAGAGCTGATCCAGTGCATTGCTTTTGGGGGGAAAGGAAGTTATAGGAAGCTCTTTCTGTTCCTTAGCCGTGAGTACTTACTGCTGGACTTCTTTGTGGATGACCCCATCAAAGCATATGACTGGCCTGAAAGGACGGATCTTCTGAGATCACATGCTTTTTCAAGGCAGGTCCTGGTCATCACTACTGATTACCAACTACCTGATTTTTGAAGGCTCATCAGTTTCAGTAAAGCGGTTCCTGACCCTACAACCCTGTTGTATGACATTGTTTGTAAGAGAGTAATTGTGAGAGATCCCACAATGACTAAATGCAAAACTGTCATGAGTATGACCTAAACGCGCTGTGAGAGGAGATATTTCAGGGTGATTACTGGTTTGGTGTAGTTAAAAAAGACCCAGGGTGGTCTAAACCAATAATAACGGATGTTCATAAATATTATTTGTCACATGCGTGCATGAAGAGAATAACAAGACTTTGAAACCTCCATTGCCCTTAGAACAGATTAATGCGATGTCTGTAATTTGCCTGCCTCACTCACAAGACCAATAAAGCAAGTAAACAAAGTGCTCTTAGATGAGGAAATTGAAGAGGAGGGGAAGAAGGTGATGGCAGAGGCAAATCAGAGGCACATCATTTTAATCAGCGGAGGGGGGGAAAAACCATCACTTGATGGGATGCCTGTTGAATTCTACAAAATCTTTAACATTGATTAAATAAGTTCTCTGCTTGTGTTTAATCAGCGCTCTCTGGTACTTTTCAGTCTGTAGAGCACTAATTACAGCACTCTTGTGATGTATAAAGATCATCTAGATCACTGGTCTGCAAAGCTGTGGTGTGTCAGGGTATGCGGCTGATTCATGGAACTGTTGTAAGCAGTGTTTTCCAAGAGATTTTTTCAGTTAAAAGTTTGAGATGTGTTCAAGAGTCTGTGAGAAGCTTTTAGGCCTGATAGTGTGTTTGGAGCTAAGCTTGAGAATTGTTGTAATAATATGGATTCCAGAGTGTAAGTAATAGCTTTCTAAAAGATTATGTGGAAGGTTGGAAGTTACATCACTAAATTATTACAATTAATCATTAAATGAATATTACTATGATTCATGAATTATTTTCCACAGGTTCTATGAAAAAAATTATATCTCTGAGCAAACACTGCTGTATGTACGTTTGGTAAAATTTCTGAGGTTCATATACCAGAGACAGTGTATGAAATGGATTTCGCATGTAGCAAGGAAACAGAGAGGGAAAGGAATATGGCAGGCACACACACCTGAATGAATGCTGATTCAAACTGTCATGTCTGTGTACAACTGTACAGAGATGGTCAAGAATCCCAAAGCTGTCCAGCTTCATCAGCACAACTTTGCACAAGGCTCATAAACTTGGGATTTCCTTTTGCCGTGCTACACTGATCATTGTAAGACAGCCCCAAATGTTAATCCTTTGTACCTGGACCAGTTATTCTGGGACAGCAAAATTGCGCTGTGGCATTGGCACAGCACAGGCCTATACTAACATACTGAAGTTTCTTCTGGATTGAGGCTGTTATCTCTCTGTGTCTCTGTGCTGTGGAGATGTATTACCCTGGGTCCGTGCTAGTGTGGGGATCTCTGCACCGTGCTTTGCTGCACAAGGCTTTTAAGTAACACTTTCAGGTGCAGTCTGATGCTCTCTGGAGTAATTTCAAACCTACTTGATAAATAAATTTGGGATGCCAACACTACCGAACTGAGGATGCTTAAAACCTGGGACCAAAACACAAGCGTTACATTCCGTGTTAGGTCATTCTGTAATTTAGGAACTTGCTCAGTTCATAGTGAATGAGAAGAACATATATGTGTAGTAAGTAGTTGTTTTTAATGTCATCTTTTTAGATTTCTGTACTTCACATGCAGCTTACTCATTAGACCATAGTTATAATTGCTGTGTGTTTTGTTGCATTTAATTTAGTGGCTGCGCAAGCTGCTGCATTGAGCAAAATTCACATGCATGGGTCTGTTTAGCCACAAGGCCAGTAGAGCAGAAGCATGGACCCTGTGTACTTCTGGCTTGTTCTGACAACATGCCTGATATTTTTACAGAAGTCTGTACAAGACAGTTATTTTGGTCATGACCAGAGAAACAGATCCAGTGTACTGACCTGTAATGAAAACCTGTTTAAGCCTTTGTAACTCTCTGTATTGTATGTATTGGATGTAAAATCTCTCTTTGCATAGTCTGGTGGAGGATTGTGATATTTGTTATCTGTTTGAAGATGTGTGTTCATAGAATCAGAAAAGTAGGTCTGAAGGGAACGCAGGAAGTCATCCAGTATCCATGCATCCCAAACCAGCATTAAATATAAGTGAGCAATCCCAACAGATTTTTTTTTCTTTAACATATCTATCCCTATCTGTGCTACAACCTCTCTGTACAATCTATCCCAGTATTTCACTGTCCTTACTCATAAAATGTTTCCCTTTTAATTGTTTTCCTTGCTGTCATTTAAATTTGAGTGGGTTTTTTTTTCTTATCTATCGACCACAATGATCACAGAGAACAGATGATTCACTTCCTCTTTATATATTTGAAAAAGATCCATAATTCCTGTAACTTTTTTCTTTGCAGCCTCAGTCTCCTCAGTTATTACTCTAAATTAAAGTGGGTTTTTTTAGGACTCTTGTGCATGCTCAGTGCTCTCTCTTGTTTTGAAGAAAGGTTTTTGGAGGGGGGGCAGGGATTATAATGCCCACAACTATTCACAGCACTTCAGCTCTGGATTTATCATTGTTAAAGATGCTGAAAGGTAACCAGATGTTTTTGCATGCTACAATCTATTAATTCACTTCACTTTGATATTTGCTGTTTTGGGCAGGACTGGAGAGGGATTTACAACAGGGCAGCGTATTTCCCTTGCACTAAGCTTGTGAATTCACTATTGTGATTCTTTTTTGTAGGACTGTAATATAGCCAGCAGTTTATTTTTTCCAGTTTGAGTACAGACATTCGTGCATGTTGAAATGTGTGCTTTTTAAATTGTTTTTAGGTTTAGGTCTTTTTCTGCAAGTTATCAAGACTATTTCAGTTTTAATCTTGCATTTGTCATCTTTGTGTTCTCTTTCAGCTTTCTCTCTTTTTCATAACCTTGGTTGAGAATATTTAGTTTTCCAGACAGAGAAAAAATTTCTGAAGAGCCTTATTTGATACGTATTTCCATTTGTTAGTGGTCCATTGTTATCTATTCCAAGATGCCGATGTTTTCGTACAGTCCTTACACTAGTTTCACTTAGAGCATGTTTTCTGAACCTGCTTTGAAGGACCTTGTTTGTGAAGGGCTTAAATACCATGCTAGAGAAATAGCATATGTTATTGTCTACTTCTTTTAGTCACACACCCATGGCCCTGTTATAGAAAGAAATGAGATTGTTTGAGCCAACCCAAATTAGCTTAATTCACTTGTCACTTTTCTTTTTTGTGCTTACAAATAATCTTTTTTTTTTTCAGAATTACAGTTAAATTTCTATTCCCTTACTCTTCCTTTTTTCCCTCTTTTTAAACAATTTCTGCTTTCAAGGATTTTTTTCCCCCTAGTTCTCTAATTACCTCATCAATACTCCAACAGGGTCTCAGTTTAATCACTTAAGACTCTCAGGCTTGATCAGGTTATGATGAGTTTAGGCAATCTGAACACTGCCAGATTATCCTAAATATTCTTTAATGTGTTCTTTTTCCAATATTAACCTGAAATCTTACTTTTTTTTTTCTGATTTTAATTAATGATTCCAACTGATCTTTCAAGTCTGAAGCAAAAAAACCCAACCCAAACCAAACCAAAACAACAAACAAAACAAAAAAACCAACCAGGGAACATTTTGTCTTTCACAGTATAGTCTGTCTCTGGAGATTTCCCTCTAGTGCTCCAGCACTTACTTCATTGTCCTCTTACTACTTCAATATTTCCAGAACCTTTTCTTGCTGTGTTTGGTGTCACTGGCTAATTCAAGCTCATTTTATGTCTTACCGGGATTGATTTTTGTCCCTTATGTGTTTGTGTTATTCTTTTAAATTTGATTGTAGTAATCTGACCTAGTTTCTGTTTTGGGTAGGTTGCCTTCATCCTTCTGAGAAGGTAAAGAAATATTTGAGGATTAACCCGTTTGGTCTTTTTCTCTCCGTTTCCCACATTGTGACTGTTTGTCATAGGTCACTGTGTGTTTGTCAAAGTCATCTTTCTTCAAGTCCTTTCTTTTTATTTTGCGGAAGAAAAAAAGTGACCAAAACTGTATTATGAGAGAGTAAAATGCATGAGTTAAATGTCATCCTGCACGTATATGATGGTGTAACCTAGATGCAGAAAGCAGCAACAGGCTGTAACCTGTGGGCTTTTTGCTCTGATGTGGCAATTACTAGAATAGAATTAGGTTGCAGAAGAATTTGTGGTCATTAGTATGAGAAGGAAAGCTTGTAATCCTTGGGAATGCAGAGACTAGACATGTGGCTTGCCTTGATCTGTTGAAGAGAGATGAGCAGTGCAGGAACAGATTAAGAACTGTACTGTAATTTACTTGGAAAAAACATAAGGATATCTGACCTGTAAAACTTGTGCTGAAGTGCACTAGCCCTGAAGCACTTCTAGTGGGATTGGTTAGTGGAGATAAAATGGCTCAAAGATGCAACATGCTCAGCTCTTTGTCTAAATGGTAACAGGTGGCATGCATCCACTAGAGAATTATTTCATTGAGAACTCTGACTCCTTGTTAGCAACTGTGGAAGAACACCACAGATTAAAGTGAAAATAAACAGGACTTGGGTTCTTTTTTTGAAGGTTGGGTAGTGAGTGGTGCAGGTCTGGTATCTATGCTCTAGCTCTGCTGCTCACCAAACAACTTCTGTTTTCCCATGTAATCCCAATCATTGTACAGCAACAGCAGCATGGAAGAGTTGTATGTCTTTGTATAATCAAGTATTGCTGTCTCCTGGATGTAGTAACTTCTTTATTTGAGCTTAGTAGTCTTATTTCTAATGGCACTCTTCCCCTGTGGACTTACTTGTTTATTCATTCATACTTGTTTTTCCTTGGCACTGAAGCTGCTGCAA
>WAAD01001393.1:41342-81174 GCA_013389945.1 Fregata magnificens
GTGGTTTATTTTTTCTTCATTAAGTTTCTCCAAACTTAACTGGAATTTGAAGTTCTACATGGGGGAGGGGAAAAATCTACTAAAATATTTCCTCCCCCCAGTCCATCAGATTTGTGGAATATGGGGTAGTTAGCCTTTCACCATGACAAGTTTTGCATATCCTGAATAGCAGGAGCTTTCTGCATCAAAGATGCAGCAGAACCAGGGCCTTGGAGTACTTTGAGGTTAATGATTTACCTGTATGTGTTTTTGAATCTTCCATAACAATACATTGCTTATCCTTTACCCTGATGGAGACCATTCAAGCAGGACTTGGTTATTCTATTTCCCTGAAAAGGAAGATTCCTGACTTCCCGTAAAGCTACAGAATATTCACTTTCAGCCCTTGAATAATGAAAGTTAATATCATATTTTAGCTGAAAGGGACCTCCGGAGATCTAGTCCAATGTTTTGCTCAAAGCAGGGCTAACTTCTAAGGTAGACCAGGTTGCTCAGGTCCTGTCTGGTTGACTTCTGAATATCTTTAAGGATGAAAATTTCATAGCCTCTCTAGGTCCCTGGTGCAGTGCATCACCCACTTGTGGTGAACTTTTTTCCCCCCTGTAAGTCTTGATGACAATTTGCTTTCCTCTCATCCTTTATGACTTGGATGCAGGACTCAAAGGATTAGTATTAAAGTTCGCTGATGACACAAAATTGGGAGGAGCTGTGGACACTCTCGAGGGCAGAGAGGCCCTGCAGAGAGATCTGGATAAATTAGAGAGCTGGGCAATCACCGACTGTATGAAGTTTAACAAGGGCAAGTGCTGGATTTTGCACCTGGGACATGGCAGCCCTGAATGTACGTACAGACTGGGGAACGAGAGGCTGGAGAGCAGCCCTGTGGAGAAGGACCTGGGGTTTCTGGTCGACGGCAAGCTAAACATAAGCCAACAGCGTGCCGTGGCAGCCAAGAGGGCGAACCGTGTCCTGGGATGCATCAAGCGCTGCATTGCTAGTTGGTCAAGGGAGGTGATTGTCCCGCTCCACTCTGCACTGGTGCGGCCTCATCTTGTGTACAGTGTGCAGTTTTGGGCGCCACAGTATAAAAAGGAGACGAAGCTGCTAGAGAGTGTCCAGAGGAGGGCCACAAAGGTGGTGAAGGGTTTAGAGGGGAAGCCGTATGAGGAGTGGCTGAAGTCACTTGGTCTGTTCAGCCTGGAGAAGAGGAGGCTGAGGGGAGACCTCATTGCGGTCTACAGCTTCCTCACAAGGGGAAGAGGAGGGGCGGGTGCCGATCTCTTCTTCCTGGCGACCAGTGACGGGACCCGAGGGAATGGCAGGAAGATATGCCAGGGGAGGTTTAGGTTGGACCTTAGGAAAAGGTTCTTCACCCAGAGGGTGGTGGAGCACTGGAACAGGCTCCCCAGGGAGGTAGTCATGGCACCAAGCCCAACGATATTCAAGGAGCGTTTGGACAATGCTCTCAAACACATAGTGTGAATTTTGAGATTGTCCTATACAGGGTCAGGAGTTGGACTTGATGATCCTTGTGGGTCCCTTCCAACTCAGGATATTCTATGATTCTCTCTGCAAATATCTTCATACTGCACTTGATGAACTTGCTGAACAATTCAAGTTGCCTAGGTCTTGATGTGGGATTATGCATTTTCAGTTATGGTCCTTGTATCATGCAGACAGAGCAGTGTTTTCAAATGGGATCCCTCGCTTTGTGCAACCTTTTTTCAAGCCTGAGTAAACCTCATTCTTGCAGCCTCATGCTATGTGCTCCAGCACAGCTAACAATCCTAGCTGCCTTCCACTGAACTCTTGAAAACTTGACAAACCTGAAAGCTTGTGATTTATTTTTGAGGAAGCATAAAATGTACGTCTTTCCAAAATGTTCTAAACTATCTGCACAGAATCCTGTCATAACTTTTGGTTTTGCTCCTTTATTATGATCAAGGGAAGCAGAGAGAGATTGATGTTATTTTTAACCTCTTCAATTTTCTGAAATAAAAGAATTCGTTTTTTTCCTAGGTTTTTACCATGAGCGCTTGAAGTATTTACTGAATATTGTATCATTTATTTTACAATTTATAAGCTTCTGGGGTTTAACTAATACTACTGTGGTGTCTTTTGATTCAAGAGGGGAAAGAATGGCTTATTTAGAAACACTTAAGTCTGAGTAGTGTAAATATTTCTCAACCAAGAAGGCTGTCTAAGTCTCCCTAAATTGTCTGAGGTCCTTACAGTATTGTAGTTTCTAACTAGAGATGCCACTGATGAGGACATTTTCTTTGACAGTGACCTTTCCTCAATGGAAAAACTGACCTCGTTATCATTTGTGCAAAATCGCTAGTCACGTAAATGAATGTATTCTATTAAGGCTTATGCTGAGGGGTTTATAAGAAGAATACTAAGTTGCTCCAAAGCAAGAATTTGACACTACAGAGAATAACTGTACTTAAACAAAACCCTTGAATTCAAAAACTTCTCAAGCAGTTTAATTAGATGAATCTCTGGATGTTATAATTCATCAGTGTTCTTCCGCACTGTTGATACTATCATTAAAAAAAAGGAAAAAAACCCACCCCAAAACAAAACAGAAAGAAAAACCAAACCCAGCTAATTCTGATAACACTTTTTA
This sequence comes from Fregata magnificens, assembly GCA_013389945.1. NCBI lineage: Eukaryota > Metazoa > Chordata > Aves > Suliformes > Fregatidae > Fregata > Fregata magnificens. The sequence continues at coordinate 43,972 of WAAD01001393.1, forward strand.
GCCATTTACAGAAATTTTCCACTTCTGTTGAAAAGATTGAATTAATGAGAAAAAATTATGAATATAAGGAAAGGTACCTATAGGTTTCTCTCTCTTAGAAGAGTCAAAAAATAGGGAAGTCATCATATGAATGGGTGGACGACATTTTGGCAAAACTGCTGCCACTGCTGTGTGAAGCTGGAAGTTCACCATTTGCTTTCTTCCAGGGAAAGACCATTATAGTCTATTTTGATCTTTCCTGAGGTAGGGAGATGATGATAGCAAGGTGAAGCAGATTTGTTTCTTTCTGATGATGACTGTGATCAACTGTGGATTCATATTTTATTCTTTAGGAGATACAGTGCAACCCTGTAACTAATATATTAAGGGATGATTTGGTGAAGGTAAAAATTTCAGTGTTTCACAGTGTCCATAGGGTCCTCATCAGATTTTCCCTAATGAACTTTAAACTGTGACTGCTTTCCACTGCTTTTTCTTGTATTAATGAGGATCATTATATTTTGAATGATGTTTCTACTGAACACAGCTGTCTCAGAGCATGTTGCCTGCGGTACCCCTTGTAGTAAGGTTAAGAATGGTGTGGAATCCACTGAATCATAACGGCTAGGGCCGTATGAGATGATAATACTTACAAACAGGCTTGCTGTTTTGGTTTGTAATATTATGTGTCTGATACAGGGATAAAGCTGAATTCTGACCCGTTTGAAGGGCTCTTACAGAGCATTCAGTTTAGAAAAATGGAAATTATGCATTGGAACTCTTCTGATTTTCTGCAACAGAAATCGTAATGAAATGTCTTATTTCAGATCAGTTTACGTCAGTTGGATTTTTTTCATGGGACTTAAACACCTGATTTCTTACATATTTAGAGATCAAGGAAACTGCATTTACCAACCTTATTACTGTATAAGAAATGCACTATGGGGTTAGCTGTCACTTGCTATGAGACCAGGAAGACATTGTCTCCTACTGAGTCATTTCAACTATAAAAGTTGGGTCATTTCAACTATAAAAGTTGGGTCATTTCAATTATAAAAGTTGGAAGCTGACGTATAAATTAAAATGGGGGTTTAAACTACTGTTAACAGACAGTAGTCTCTTAAGGTAATAGACATACTAGGCAATGCAGTTCCATACTGATCTCCTTCTTGAAGGAACTATTTGTAATGCCTTCAACAAAACAAAGTCATTTTGGTTCCACAGATTTTGAAATCACTTGTGTTAATAAAGATGGTGTTATAGAATGTTCTTTATAAATACAACTGTGAAAATGTCTGTTGTCTGGAAAAAAAATATTTCAGAAGTTTTTCCCATTTTCTAAATCAAAACCACAGGTTGGTAAGTTGTACTTCCTCGTTAGTGAAAAATTCAGATCTTGTTCATCCCTTAAAAATCCATTGCTTGGTGCTCACAAATAAGCAATCATGTGTAACTGTTGAATGGTCATGTGACTTTGGGACCCAAAACTTTGGGTTTTTTCCATAAAATTAATGAAATTCTGCAGTTGTTGGATATTGGCTACGGTGTATACCATTGTTATAGCTACTGTGTTATACTACATATTTTTATAGTATACTGGGTCATACTCTTGGGCTGGTCACACTATACTGTGAAGGTGATGTAAAATTCTCTCAAGCACAAAGAAGAATAGCAGTGTGTGATATGGTGGCTGTCAGTACTGTTGGTAAGGATGCATCTTGAGAAAAATCCAACTGTTTAAACCTTTGCCCCTGACATTTGCTTCTTGTGGATTTGTATAGCATACATCTGTTGTATAGTATAAATCATCTGATCAGAGTACTACACTTTTCTGATTTTCTCAAAGTATATTCCATGCAAAACATAACATGCTAATCATCAGCTTTTTACACATTTCTTACATTTATTTTATAAAACTTCTTTGGTGTTTATTCTTTTTGAATTTCGCTTAACACTGGTAAGAATTAAATGGCATTCTGCATTCAAGTGCCACCAGGGAATATGAATGGAAGTTCTAATCTAAATAGAATCTATGTAAGGGTAATTTCTAATTTTTATAGGAATGCTAAACCGAAAAAATCAAGTTCTGTATTTGCAGCATTTCTTGACAGATACTGATGCTGTAAATTATACAGCTGTTCTTCCTCTGTATGGATTTTGTAGTACATACAGCGATTTATAGGTCCAGAGTGCAGCTGCTGGAAGCCATTTATTCTCAGTTCTGTATTAAATCTATCATATACAAATGCATTAACATTCAGTACAGAGCTCAAGGGCTTATGGCTTTTTCTTTCTTGCTCTGAGTTGCTGTCCTGTAAGTGTTTGCAAGGTATGCAGAAAACAACATTTAAAAACTTAAACTGATATACAAGGGGGAAAAAAAAAAAAAAGGAAACAGTATTGTCCATGATAAATACTTGAAACCAGCTCATTTTGCTGTTTAAGCTGAAGAGCAAACCCAAAACCTACTGTTAACATTTCTGAAATTGGTAATGCTAATAAGCTCGTTTTGATGGATTAGCACTTCAGTTCTGTTTGCTTGAGTGCTGCTCTTTACACATGTCAATTGTATGTGTCTTCATGTTACAGAAAATTAATATTCCCTGCAGTCTTTGATTTGTGTGCACCTTAAGAGAGTATGTGAGGCTATGTCATTGATATACTTGATTCAGCTTGTTTTAGTTTTGGATTTTTTTTAATTAGGAAAAAGGAAACTAGTTTATTTTAAATATTTGGGAAGTATTTGTAATGAATGTTTAAAAATAGTTAAACTGTAACTGGAGTTTGACAGAAGAATAGGGTCAAGGGCCATGAATATTTGTTGCGTATATAATCTGTGAGAAAATAACAGCTGGAACAGGCTGCCTGATATGAGTCGTGTACCTGTTTATTGTTGATGATTTCACATCTTTCATACTGAGATATTAAATCTAGGAAAATTGAACTGTGGTCTGTTCAAGACCAGGAGAAACTTCTACCTAGGGGAACTTGAGCTGATTTGTTGGAGAAAGAGATCCTGAACTCTTGTGGCAGATGGAATACATTTAGATATGACTATATGTATAAAAAGCAGGCTAAAACAAAACAGGCTAAATGTGAAAGATCTCCCTGGTATCTGTTAAACTGTGTATCAGTGAAAATTTTAGTGGAACGTGTATAACATGATCTTCCACTACTAATAGTTTTACTTAAGTTGTTTCTAAGTAGCCTAATATCACTAAGGCAGAGAATGAAACAAGTTTTCAGTCTGATAAATATCCCCAAAACCCTTCTAATTTTAAAACCTCCAAAAAGAAGCAAGTAAAAAATAATCACATATGGTATTAAGAGAATTTAATAAAATTGCAGAAATAAGTAATTGTGGATAAATATCATTCTGCCACATTTTTCAATGAGTCATCTTCTGTTGAAAAAATTCCAGGCCAAAATATTTCCTGAAAGCTTTAACAGCTGTATTCTGTGCATTGTACTATATATGAATCTTGGTACTTTATATTTTCCATACCTTTTGAAATAACTACAGTATGAAAGATCTTATATTGAGTCTTGCTCGATGTGTTTTACTTTGATTTTTGGTTTGGGGTTTTTTTTGTGGTGTTTTTTGTTTTGGTTTTTTTTTTTTTTTTTTTTTTTTTTTTTTTTTTTTTTTTTTTTTTTTTTTTTTTTTTTTTTTTAAATAAAAAAAGCACTTANTTCTCACAAATGCCAGTTTTCAGGTGTCTTTACTCCTATGAAAGAAGTTAGGTCCTGCTTTGGCATATCTTCTATATGGCATAACTTCCTACTTCTTCTGCAAGCTCCTTGTTCTACATTGTTTGCCTTGTATTACTTAGACATATATGCACAAATTCCTTGTTTATTGAAAACTGTGATAGGTTGCTTTAATATTCATCTTTACAGTAAATTACAAATTATCTTGACTGCTAGAAATACGTGTCAATCTCTGAGCTCCTTTCTCTCAAGGGTATATGTTAACCAGCAGATTATTTAGCTGAAAGTGTAAGATGAAATTTTAAACAACGTAGGTCAAACTAACACTAACTGATACAACACGCTTCTGAAACAAGTAGTTAGACCTACGAGCTCTTCAGCTTTCTGAAAAGAGATCTCCAAGTCACGTTAAGAATGAAGCACTGAAAACAAAGCAAGTTTAGATAGGAAAAGAAAATTATGCCATGAAAACATTGGACTTCTGAAAATTTTGAACTGTATTTGACAGCAGCATAAAGAGAAGATATTCCTTAGGTAGAAATGTTAACGAAGAAAGTATTTGCTGCTTTTCTCTTTTTTTTTTTTTTCTTTACGAAGAAAAATTGCTGCTTTACTCATTAAATTACATAAGAAGACTGTAGCCTGCTGCCGCCTTACTTTTGGGTGCTTCTACACTGGCTATCCTATTTGCAGGTGCTTGGAATCAAGTGAGGTTGGTGTATCACTGACTCCTTCCTATCCATTATTTCTTCATCTTAATCTTCCTTATACTTTTTCATTCTCACTCTTTTGCATTGTATCTCCCCTGCTTCCTGTTTTCCTCTCTTTAAGTTAATCTATATTTCTGCTGTGTTTCCTCCCTCTCTTTTTCCTTGCTTCCTCTCCTTCACATCTTCATTAGCCATCTCCTTCTCTTCAAGATGTGATAAGACCTTCTGGAGGTTCCTTACTTCAGAGCCCTCTCCCTGATGAATGTTTCCTGCTCTAGTTCCAGGCAAGCTCATTGATGACAAATGTGACCATAACTGGACTAGGAGAAAACCTTTGTGAGCTAATATATTAAGTGGTATATGTTTGCAGAAAAAGGATTGCTGGACTTAAAGAAAAATTCTTACATTAATTCTTACAGGGAAAAATTGCTTTGCTGCCTTTCAAAATCAGCTACTTCATCTCGGAGACTGATAGTTAACAGAGCAAGGTATTAGAAGTGTGGGGATCAAATCCTGAAATAATAGATAGAGAAGTGACAGCAAGGTGTTGCTCTATCATCTGTAACTGGGCTAGAAGTTGCTGAAGCGTATGAGACACAGAATATTGTGCAGTAGTTGCAATCTGATGCAACAAAGTCATCAAAAGAAACCGTATCTTCCCTAACTGAACAGCAAATTCCTGCAAAGCATCAGTAAATTTAAAAAGCTGGGATATTAACCAGTCATGGGCAGGTTTTGTTACTTTGTATAAGATAGCTTTGCTTTTCTGTGGTATTATATATCAGTTTGAGTATGATTAATAGTAAATAGGTATAGATAGAGAGAGAAGGTTGCAAGGCTTCACTTCTGGTGGGAACCTCAGTCCTGTAAATCTATTTCCTGCTTGCTCTAAGTTGACTGAAAGTTATGGTTTTATAAAGACAGTGCAGAGTCTTTTTAGAGGCAGAGGATGTTACTTAAGGCTTAGTTGTATGATAACATTGACATGGCTTTGTACTGTAACGCTTCACATTTTGTGTATTCATGCTAAGGCTGATGCAAGCAAACTCTGCCTACAGTTTATAGCCATACGGGGTACTTATATTTTGTGTGTGTATATATATATATATATTTGGTGTATATATACGCTGTATACTCACTGCTGATGACTTCCAAAGTCAGGAAAAATAAATCTAGAGTCCGATTAAGACTTTTTAGTAGAAAGTTAGCTTGGAATTCCTGACAATCAAATGCATACCATGTTGCTGCGTTGTAAAGATAGGTTCCTATTTTTGCCTCCAGACCTAGTCAATCTGTAAGATACATCTTTTAAAATGGCTTACTTCTGTAGTGCCTGCAAGCACTGTTGTTTTGGGGATTGTCAGTGTTTCAGCATTGTCTGTCTATTGGAGAAGAGAAATGAGAAAGAAAAAATTTTTATGTTTCTGGAGTGTAACAGTGTTAATTTATTTCATCTATCTGTTTGGACTGGAGTAATCTCTGTAAACCTATGTATTTAAAAAAAACCCAAAATGTGACCGAACTGGTTTTAGTAATGCATGCTTTCTCTATGAAGGAGCAGATGAGATATTTTTAAGAAGAGCTTCCAGTGAGTTCCCATCTCTATGACACTGGAAGATTTAATCATTTGCTTTCTAGAGTACTTAAATCTAACAGTGACTGGTGAAGGTAATGGCAGGATTTTGATTCAGTCAATGAGAAATGCACAAAGGTGTGTTTAAACAAATTCCTTTGATTCGGTGCTATTCTGAATTTACTGGCATAACTTCTCAGTGGTGTTTAACTTGCTGCGGATATGGTCAGGGTAGTACAACTGAAGCTTAACTGTGAAGGTAGTTGTCAAGTTTTCCATTCAGAGTCTTCTTGTCCATTGACCATGTTTGGCTGGAACAATCCACAGCTGGGAATCTGTGACTATCCATTCATTTTCCATTCTTATCAGGGACAACCAGGTATGAGGAAGATGTAATAGTATGTCCCAGGGGGGCTGGGACAGCAGCCTAGGGAAGTATACTATACTGGGCCTCTTAGATTGGCAGTGGTTGGAGACGGGATTATCTTTGATCTAAATGGGTCTCATATGACATATCTAGAGCTCAATTGCTGACTTAGTATGGATGAAGACATCCCAGACCAGTGGAAATAGTCCACTAGTCTAAAAAGAAGTTGGAATAAGAGGAAAGTGGTAAGCTGCGAAGAAAAAGAAAAATAGGCTAAAGCTCAGTAATGTAGCTGGATGAACTACAGATGCTCAGATATTATGGTATGAAGAGAGTAGTAGTAAGAACTGGTTTGGAAAATTTCTTCTCTGTAGTTCTATTTGTCTTCTGCCTCTGTGCAGGTGGAAGATGATCCATCCATACTTACAACAATCTCCGAGTAACAAAAAATACGGTCGTAGTATGTGTTCTCCTGTTCCTTTTGTTCTGGTGCCATGTTTTACATATATTTCAATCCTATATGTACATACTTTTCTCTGTATGATTCTTTTGCACACTTGAGTAACATGTTGTCTTGTTGCATTCTGCGCCAAAGTTAATGTAGTGTATTTGGGCAAGGGCCAGTACGTACAGAGTACCTATTTGAGTCCAACTTTGAGTGCAGCCAGATTTGACACGCTGAATGCTCAGACCTTTAAAAGTCTATGGTCTTCGTTTGGAAACTTGTCTAAAAGTATGCAAGTCATTCAAATTTAGCACAGTGCCCATCAGCTTGTTTAGAACTGTGATGGTTTGATAGTTCATAGGAGAATGTTAACACTCTGCTTGTAGTTCTCAAGTGATATGTTCTATCAAAGGATAACTTAAAAGAAACTGTGTACTTTCTCAGTGTTGCTTTCTTGTGTTTCCTAGTGGTATATTGACAAGTAAAAAAGGAATCGGACGCTCTTTGTACTTTTCTCTCCAGTGGAAAAAGTTTACAGACTATGTGTTAACAATCTGTAGAGACTAACTTCCTTCTTCAGAGAACTGGTTACATTATTCTGATAATCCACATATGCAAAGATTTGATAGAGAAATCACTCAATTGTAGGGGGTCTTGGCCCATTTGTGCAGAAGATCAGACTAAGATCATCAACTGGCTGCTCTTGTTCACATGAAAAATGTTGAGGAATTAATTCCTCATCAAGGTAGAAAAGAACAATGGCCCTGCAGCTTCTTTTCGGGCTGTCGAAGGCTCACAACTGAATAACAAAGTAGTGATGAATTCCATGGGTCTAAGCGTTAATTTTTTTTTTTAAACTCTTATTGAACAAAAGTGAGGCTCTTCCTAGGTTGATTTACCAATACCATGATTCTGAAATTCTCTACAACATTGTATGCGACAAAACATTCTGTGTTCTAAAACCATTAACACATTGAATTTTTTTGTCTGTTTCCGGGTGCCGTGTTATTGACTTGCTGCTACTGGCTTTGTGCTACTGGCTTGCCAGTTTTGGATTTCTTATGAACCCCTCATTCCTGGTTAGACAGTACTGTTTTAGAGGGGAAAAAGTAATTTGGAAGGACTTTTGAGTTCGATTTGTTTGCATATGATGCAGCAAAGTAAGAAATGGTTAAGAACGGAAGCCAGCTAAACTGAAGTGTTGTATTGAATTACCATTGTATCTCTAGGTCTGCAGCTTCCTAGCGGCACAGGAGAAAAGAGGGCATTCTGTTGTCTTTTCATTTATTTGTAGGAAAGGTAGATTCACTATTTAGAACAAGAGTCTGTGTTTAAAAATAAATAACACTTTTTGCTGAGAGTGCACTGGATAAATTGCAGATGTTTTACCAAGGTTGGAGGTGCAGTAGTATTTGGATTTGAGCACACTGGGCAATGAAGTCATTCCTGCACAGTGGTGATTCATTTATATATTGGTTTATTGAAAATGTAAAAACATGTTAAGTATTAATATGCCTAAGAAAATAATTCAGTTTTCTAATTCAGATGATCAGCTGGTGAAACAATTGTCTGCTTCTTTTTAAGGCTTTCTTTGTCCCTCACTCCCTCCCTGTCTCCCTCTCCCCCCACCCTATTTGTGGTGGGTTTTTTGGTTGTTTGGTTGTTTTTTACTGTATCCCTGAGATTTCCAAGTTAGCCTGAGGAAGTAAGATGCAATCCTATGTTCAATGCGTATCTTGCAGTAAATGAGATTTTAAAAGCACAGGACTGGTTCATTTAATGTTGAATGCTCTTTTCCTCAGCCATAAACTTATAGACTTTATGCAGTGAGAAGTGGATACTGTGATGCTTTTGTAAATAATGCATACAGAGCCTGATGCAATGCAAAGAAAAATAATTAGAAAGACTTCAGCTCACTTTAGAGCAGGCTGCGAGCAGCTTTGTATGCATTTTGTTGTTCATTCTTCATTGTGCCTCTTCTCAGCATTTGAAGCTGGTGCCACAGGCTTTTATTGTTTTGATGTGCTATTTTCCCTTCCTTTTTTATTTTTCCCCTGAATTTAACTGTCTCTTTCACCCAAGCCATTTTGCAAATACCTACTAGGTTTTTTCCAAAGGGAGAAAATGCAGAAGGAGCGTGGGGAGAATGTCTAGAGTAAAATAGGATGTGACAGGAGATTCCTTACAATCCTGATGTTGACTGTATGATTGCACCAAAGTCCATAACTTTCAGCTGTCCAAATAACAGCTCCTGAGCTTGATTCCTAGAAACAGTTAAATCTGACTTGGTAGCTCTGTCAACCTGTGTGTTCCTTGTTGTCTGGGCTGGCAGGAGGCAGTAGGGTTTCGAGAAGATCTGTGTGGAGAAGGCAGGAACAAGATGGGTATGGTAAGGTCCCTGAGTGCTTGAAGTGCGTAAATAGCAGGGAGAGACGAGAAACAGGCAGTGGCACTTCACAGAGATGGCTTCTCACAAGCACCTTTTTCATCTCCAAACCTTCCATGCTTCCCATTTCCCAGGAGTACAGGATTCCCATCCCTGACCTTTCTGCAGTGTGCTCTGGACATGTGCTGGTGGGGCAGGGAAGCAAACACAGGAAATTTGTTTAGATGCAACAATCACAGAATTCCTTGCTTAATCCTGTCTCCAGCTCTGTCCTTCTCTATTGCTTATGAAGAAAGATGTGTCTGGGAGGAAAGACGGCTATTTTTCAGGCCAGTTTTCTCATAGGAAAACTGTGCTTAAAAACAAGCAAAATGTGGACAGTTCGTGGTGCTGGTTATAAGACACAATAAAAACGGGGGTTGTTTTACATAGACTTTGTTCATTTCTCGTGAGATAAAGATGATTCAATTGTAAGTACTGTTGTAGCCCATTTTCACAGTCTTTGATGAATTTAACTCAACGTTTCCTTAAAGAGAGTAGAGAGAGGGGAAAAAACCTGATTATACATTACTTGTGAGTTTTGAAGTTTTTTGAAGTGCTTTTGGAAATAAACAGCATGTTCTTTTGCTGACAGGATTTGAAATCTAGCAATCAGCGAGATGAAATTGCTGCAGCACGTGCATCCCTGAAGGAAAATTCCCCTCTCCTACATTCAATATGTTCAGCTTGTTTGGAACATTCAGATGTTGCATCCCTTACAGCCAGCAAGGATTCAATTTGCAATGAAATACAGGATGCTCTCAATGTAATTTCTAATGCTTCCCAAGGAGTTGAAAATAAAATGGGACAACCTACATCTCGCACAGCTACTCTTGGAAGTGCACTTGATGAGCTTGAGGTACGTAAACCTGTGAGACTGTGAAATTTTTGGAAAAATGGTTTATTTCATTTAAAAAAAACCCCAAAACTGTTGCTATCATAAGTGACGGACCTGAAGGGATTAGAAACTGATGCTCTGCTTAGTCCTAGTCTAAATAGTATCACTCTAAATTATTTCATTGGGAGGGGTCACTTCCTTCAAAAGAGTTTGGAATTAAGTCTTCATGTATGTTCAATATTTGACTTCCTTCGAACAGCAGGCAAGAATTAGTTCCAAGTACGTCACTAATGGTGGAGACAGATACATCCTTGAATAAGTGGGCAGAACCCATGAGTTTAGTTTATAAATAACAGTGATTATCAGATGATGGTGATCACTGCTACCTTGACTGCATTTGAACAAGTACAATGCAAGTTGAAGTCCTTTACTCCAAAACTTGTCATTGGGATTATTATGTAATTTATGTAATTGAAGAATTTAGAAACCTAATTATGGTTTCTGCTTATCATTAAATAAAGTGACATAACCAATATGTTTTCACAAATTGTGCATTTCTACTTCCATTATTTAAACAAATACTTGGAGAAAGTCAGGTTTTTTCTCTACTCCTGAACTGATCCTAAGTTTTTCTATGGAGCTTTCCCTTTTTCTCATGGCTGCTCTGGCTCTTACCAGTGTTATTTTCCATTGTCCTGCCAAAAATGGTAAAAGACCTCCGGTAGATGAGATTACAAACCATGCTCCTCATCTGGTGTAACTGATGTAGGCCCAGATCAACAAAAGGAATGGAAGTTTCTAAACACATTTGCAAATATGGGTCTTTTTGGTTGTAAATTCTTGGACTTATCAGATCTCAGCCTTGGAAATCATTGTTGATACATTTTCAGGAGAATTGATGTTATGACTGATGGTAATAGATTTTGTCTAAAATTTTCAATGAAAGGTTGGAGAAATACATTGAAATCCATATAGGACACAAATATTGTAGTGGCGGTTTATTGATCAAAACAGACCTCTCAGCCGTGCTCAATGTTGAATCTGACAGGATTTTTCCCCCAAAGGCACAGGCTACAACTGCACGTTTACATGTCATCCTTCCTTGCTTCTCACACCGGGTTTTAAAATTATAGTTTCTAATCTATTCTCTTAATAAATGGAAGAAAAAAGAAACATTTAAGAGTAATACATGATTTGTTACAACGAAGCTCTGAATGACAAATTATATACTTTAAATGAGAGCTATTATTTAACTGGTTTACTTACAAATTTTTAAAATAAAATTTGTCAAAAGGATTGCATCTTCTTACCGTAGATAATTCATCTTGACTGTATGTGAGCAGTACTATTTTAATGAATTTTTAAAAAATGTAATTAAATGTATTATTGTCTTAAAATTTAAGAATTGTGATAATCACAAAATGGAAAAAATCTCTTATGGATTGAATTTGTTTTTATTTGGAAACATAAGAACATAGAAGTCTGACTGTTGTAAAAAGCCATTTGTTTATGGAGTTTTAAATATAGTTTTACCTAGGTAACACAAATGGGAATTGAAGCTGTGTGAGTTAGATAAAGCATAATTTATAGAGCATTTGACTTCTTAAAATGGTTTTATGAATTAGATGGTTGCACTTTTCTTTACAGAAAGTTCTATTGGCTAAGGACCTGAAATAACCTTTGCTCTGTCTTCCTGTTGCAAATACAGTGCCATGAAATAGATTGATGTAGTAAATAGTGTGTTGGGAACAAATCTCATTAAATGTTTATAGTGTGGAAATGTATCACGGAGCTTACCCAACAATCTACTACCTAGATGTTTTGCAATGTCATTCTTCCTTTGCCAGTGCTGGCAGTGTGAAGTTATTACAGATTTATAGGTGAGGAAACCACCAGTAAAATTGGATCAGTAGATTCTCAAGAATTCCTCATAAAGGCTCCATATAACTGCCATGTCATTCATAAATAAACACAAAATTGTAATGTTACAAATTTAATTGCATATTAAGATCTGTGTTAAAAGAGCATGCGGGTGCAGGTTATCTAATGCCTTTCACTGGTCTTGCATCTTCTGAATGTAAAGAGATTTCTCACAAAATGATACAGGTCTTGCATGCCTGACTATCAGTGTATTCATCTGATACGTGGTCCTTTAATGACCATGGCTATCTAGCAGAGCAATTACATATGAGATGTCAAAATACTGTAAATCAATCCAAAATGTCAGGAAATACAACCAGGTTTCTGGATACCCATGATCCCTCTTTTTCAGGGATCAGAAGACCAATGAGGGAGAAAATAGTGATCTAATAATTCTGTTTTAAATGCTTGCTTATGTTTGAGAACTCAGGTAGCTAACCACTGTTTAGCCCTGTTAAAGCAAAACCACAAAACTGCTCGTTGTGTATCTGGTGCTTTCTGATTGGTTGGAAATTGGATCGTCACAAGTGGTGTTCCCCAGGGCTCAGTTTTGGGGCCAGTCTTGTTTAACATCTTTATCAATGATCTGGATGAGGGGATTGAGTGCACGCTCAGTAAGTTTGCAGATGACACCAAATTGGGCGGCAGTGGTGATCTGCTCGAGGGTGGGAAGGCTCTGCAGAGGGATCTAGACAGGCTGGATCGATGGGCCGAGGCCAATTGTATGAGGTTTAACAAGGCCGAGTGCCGGGTCCTGCAGTTGGGTCACAACAACCCCATGCAATGCTACAGGCTTGGGGAAGAGTGGCTGGAAAGCTGCCCAGCAGAAAAAGATCTGGGGGTGCTGGTTGACAGCTGGCTGAACGTGAGCCGGCAGGATGCCCAGGGTGCCAAGAAGGCCAACAGCATCCTGGCTTGTATCAGGAATAGTGTGGCCAGCAGCAGTGGGGAAGTGATGGTGCCCCTGTACTTGGCACTGGTGAGGCCGCACCTCGAATACTGTGTTCAGTTTTGGGCCCCTCAGTACAAGAAGGACACTGAGGTGCTGGAGCGTGTCCAGAGAAGGGCAACGAAGCTGGTGAAGGGTCTAGAGAACAAGTCCTGTGAGGAGCGGCTGAGGGAACTGGGGCTGTTTAGTCTGGAGAAGAGGAGGCTGAGGGAAGACCTTAATGCTCTCTACAACTACCTGAAAGGAGGTTGTAGTGAAGCGGGTGTTGGACTCTTCTCTCAAGTAACAAGCGATAGGACGAGAGGAAATGGCCTCAAGTTGTGCCAGGGGAGGTTCAGATTGGATATCAGGAAAAATTTCTTTACCGAAGGAATGGTTAAACATTGGAACAGGCTCCCCAGAGAGGTGGTGGAGTCACCATCGCTGGAGGCATTCAAAAAACGTGTAGACGTGGCGCTCCAGGGCCTGGTTTAGGAGGCATGGTGGTGTTGGGTTGATGGTTGGACTTGATGATCTTAGTGGTCTTTTACAACCTTAATGATTCTATGATTCTGCGTAGATGTGTTGATCATAAATATTTGATGAAATTGCTTGAAGAATTTAATCTGTGGGCAGAATCTTAAGTCATATTTTCCTGGTTATTATTGCCTAGATTTTTTTTTTTTTTTAGAGCTGAACTGTAGTAGCTTTTTTGCCAGTGCTATTTGTCCATCTTTGCATGAACTTTCTACTAACTGTCTCCTAAAGGAAGCCATTGCTATTCCTGTTTCATCTGAGATTTTAAGGCAGTCATTTTGCTAGCTAAATGGCTAATTGGCTGTAGCCCTCAGGTGTGTCTTAGTCCTCCACAATCAATGAAGCTGTTTCTTTCTGTAGTAACACTTAAATATTCTACTTGGCAGGTGTGTTTTACATTATAATGGACATTGTATGCATGGCCTAGTGTTGAGGGTGCTTACTTGAGATATAGGAGCACAACACTAAGGTTGCTGCTCCAGTGAACAGTGACCAAGTGGCACAACTCCAGCAGAGGTGAGGTACCACAGAACACTTTGGTGTTAAGGACTGTAATGTGAATGAGGGAGACAGAGTTTCAAATCTCTAACACAAATGAACCTGTCTTCGACATCAGAAATGAATGTCCAGACCTTTGGATACCAGCTATCTTAGAATGCCTTCCCTTGTCATTCATGAAAGATCATCATGGACGAATCTTTCATGTATAAGATCAGTTTGAAATTATCTATTGGGTGGAAGTTAATTACATTTTTTAAAGGTAAGTATTTAAACATTAATGACTAGTTTTGTGCAGTTTTCCAAATCTGTATTAATACGCTAGTTATTAAAGTCAAAGCTTTTTCATTTTTTAATTTTGCTGTGTCTTTGGATATAGCCAAAATAATGAAGACCTAGATAGATAATGCAGCCACTAAACACTGGTTATGCAGGAAAACACAGTTCCTACTGCTGAGCATTGTTTTGATTCTGCTTTTAAAGTTATGCATTCTTACTTGGAGAGGTGACAGCTGAAAGGGGTTAATTTCCCCTGCATTTGAGAGTCCTTAATGGCACTTCTTAGCACTTATTTAAAATTTCCTGTACTGCATTTCCCTAATTTCCTGCAATGCATATTGTGTTTGAGACATGTAGTAACTTAGCTTGCCTCCAGGTAAATTGGGTGCAGTTTTCCTTTGCATTCAGCTACAATCTCACTATTGTAAGGAAGCTCAGCAAAGAGAAGAAATGAGGAAAAAATGAATGCCCTGTACTAATACTCTTAATGTGTCTGTAAGTTATCCTTGTGAACAAGTGGTATCTTACTTCCTTCACCCTTCCAGAAAAATGTCTTCAGATACATTTCCTTCCTTCTGTGGAAATAGCTATTATAGACAATGACACAGGAGTCTTAATGTTTTAATTGCAATAGGAAGTTGCCTGCAAAAGCAAAATGACTTCCTGTGCTGTTGCCTGGGAGAGCCAGTCTGGCTCCATCCACTGCCAGCAAGAGGTCAGGGTATATGGAGATATTTCAGAGTAGAAGAGCAAGCCATCTTCATTTTGTCCAAGTCCTCTTTCTTTTCTTTGGATTTTAGCCTTCATGGTAGGGTCTGCCAGGCCCTGGCAAAATTTCAGCTTTTCTTCTCTCTTTCTCGGAGAGGGCAAAAGTCGGATTTTCTGTAACTACTGAGTAGTTCTTAATGGCCTCCAACTTCTCTACTGCTGCCAAAGAGGATGAAAGCAGTGGACTGCCTGTTTCCTTTGCTCTGTCTTTGCTAGTGGGCAAATTATGGTTCCATCCCAGTTTGGCTTTGATTGCAAAGTTGCATGTGAGATTAATATTTCCATGATCAACATATTTCTTACATCTTTCAATTAAGAAATAATTAAGAGATACAAATAGGGTTAATATGTTGCTTTTATGGATATACAAATAGCTGTGTTCTTCATCTTCAAAATAGTTAAGCTCTTTCCCTCCTGCTTGCACATAAACTCTTTTCAATATATTATGTGTATCTGGATAGGTGAACATTGGTTTGAGAAAATCCAGAAGCTTGGAAATAAATAGTTAATACTTTAACCTAAGGTTGCATCTGCTGGATGCCCATAAACACCTGACAGGGACCCATAAACCATTTTAATGATCTATCCTATCACTCGCTGAAACAAGTCCATAAACTTAGTTTTAGGCTTTTTACAATCTCTCAGAATAGACAACAGGAAATTGCACTAGCAGTAGCACTGGCCTGATTTTTTGTGATACTCCGCAGTGGTATGAAAATCCCAAACAGAAAATGTGGAGACAGAGAGAAATTCACTAGTACCTTTTCCTTCTAGTCACTGTCTGTGGAAATCTGAGGACTAGAGTTCATGTAGTCCCAGTTTCTGGTACAAAGCATAACATAATCCTAGAACCTTAGGCCCCAGAAGGTCTTAGAGAGGTTGTTTAAGAAGATTCATTGTCCACTGATTTTATGTATGTTAATAGGTAGTAAGTATGGGGCTGAAGTGCTGAGAGTACTTAAATAACTAGAATGCTTTTAAATGAGGTGGAGGGCTGCAGGGCAATGGAACAGTAGTGGAGGTGGAACATTTAGAAACCTACACTGGTCCTGCAAGTTGGGAAATACAAGCTTCCGTTTGAACGATTCAATAATGCAGAAAGAAGCTGCACTGGTTTCCTTTGGAAATGTACAGATTATGAAGTCTGATTTTTCTCTAGTTTTGCTGGAGAATCTCCCAGCTGTCTCAAAACAATTCTTGTATATTTCAGAAAAGATGGGAGGATTGAACATGTAACAAAGTCTTCCTTTCCCTAAATCATACCTAACGTGTAAGAGAATGTTAATAATAACCAACAAGAAAATTTCAAGGTGACTGAAGTCCCCTTTCCTAGCTGTTGAAGCTTTTATCCTGTGATGTTCTAATAGAACACTTTCACTACTCTTAGAATTGCCTAAGCTAGACAGTACCTGAAATTGTGATATTAAATCTAAATTGAAAAAATAATTAAAATTCTTCACCTTAAAAGTAGTCTGGCACATAGTGGATAAGCACAGATAAGTTCTGATTTACCTGACTTAAATTCCACTTAAGGGTATATGGCATAGTTTTCTTGTTTCATATTTCTTCTGAAAGCTTGGAACCACATATGGATGTAACAGGTGAATGGATTTATGAGGAATATAGGCTTGGTGATCTCAACCATAATGACACTGTTTCAGGTGTTCAGTTAGATTAAAAATTGCTAGTTTGAATTTCTTTAAATGCTGAAGCTTGAATATACTTACTTTCACATTTCATGAAAATATCACCTCTCCTTTTCTTTCTCTTTAGAATATTTGTTTGACACAGAAATGTAGTTAATTACATCATGCCAAAACAGTTGTCTGCTTTTATTTACTCTAGCTAGTGAAAAGCAAGAGGACATTTATATCTATGTCCTTTGAAAAAACAATTGTTGAACAAAAGCTACTGTTTTGATCTTTGCCCATATTCAACCTGTTAAAGGTAGCACCAGTGACTTTCTGTCACAGTGTGGGATTGCATTAGACTAAAAATCAGCAGAACTAGACTGCTCGTGTAATCTGATTCAACATTCTCAGCTGTGAGCTAGCACTGCTGTTTTTGTGTTAAATCCTGAGGTCCTCCTGATCTCTCAAAGTCTAAATTTTGGGGGTATTGAACCCTTCTTTCAAACAAAGCTGAGACTTTGGTCTGAGATACTCAGATAAAACATGGAATATTACTGAGTAGTAAACTCATACACAGTGTCATAATTGTACATAGACGTTACAAGCTTAGTAGAAGATGCATACCTTCTTTTTGAGAATTTACAAGGTAAATATGCAAGACAGGCCCACTGTATGGGAGGATAAGGAAGACAGATGACCCTCAAGAAGTGTAGACAGACACAGGAAAGAGTTTGAAAGAAGAAATACTTTTTTTACAACTGCAGTGACAAAACTTGAAGAGGGGAAACAATGCTGGCTGAGAGCTTAGGAAGATGGCATGTGGTTGCCTGTTTTAAGACATACCTTCTGTATGGCCATGAACTTGGCAGTCTGGGCCTCAATTCTTTTGCTTATAAACTGAGGTTGATAGTTTTTTGTTGTAGAGTAGGATGTTGTGAAGATTGATAGACCAAGTCGATACTGCAATGATAAGAATGCATGCATATTTATAAAGGTAGACAAATAGCGTTTCTGCTTCCAGAAGAAGTGAAATGCCTTGTAGAAGAAGAAATGTCAGATACAGGTGTAGGAGAGACTGTAGCCAAGGATGAAAATCTTGACTCTCATGCAGCAAACGTAGGAAACAGAGGAAGGACTCAGAGACAAGGCAGTTGTAGTCAGAAGATGTCAACATGGCCTGCAGGTAGATGTGATCTTGTTCTACTTGTTCTGTGCGCTGCTTAGGTGTGAACCAGCTCTGGTGGGAATCTCTGTTGCCGTCTTAGCACTGGGTCCAGGCCAGTAGGAGTTGATAAGATGGATATTGGCTTAGAACTAGTGGGATCTGAATGGCAGAGAGAACTTGGCTTTGTTTGCAGATGACCTGTATGCATAGGCCCAGTAGGGAAAACAGAATCTGCCACGGTCAAAAGTATTTAGGATACTTCAAGGGGAAAGGGCTAGTTCCAAGTCTAGGAAGCATAATGTCACCATAGTTCATGTAAGTAGAATAAAGCAGCAACTTAATTGGCCTGACTTTTCTTACCTGTACTCCTAATGTTTTCCAGAATTTAATTATCCTGGATCCTCTTGTAGTGAATGAAGAGAAAATAAGGCCATCACTAGAGAAACGTCTGGAAGCTATTATCAGTGGAGCAGCTTTGCTAGCTGATTCTTCCTGCACACGTGATTTTCATCGAGAACGCATCATTGCTGAATGCAATGCTATCCGCCAAGCTCTCCAAGACCTGCTTTCTGAATACATAAACAATGTAGGTAACCAGACTTTTTTCCTTTTTTTTAATGTCTGTCTCAAAGCCTATTTTAGTGTACATTAGAATTTAACCTATAATTAGTGTAAATTAGAGTTTAACCTATATTTCTCAACATGCTCTTTAAAAGGTTGAAATGAACATTTTTCTACATAAATCTAAGCAAAAGCTAAATATGGATCTCCAGAAATAGTAAGAATCATATTATATCATACAGTCTGTGGAAAGTGCTATACTACAGATACAGTGTACACACATTCAGGATATTTTATGCTTATTGTGAACTGTCACTACTGCAGAACAGACATAATCCTTCATATGCTAGCAACAAGAGTTTCTTCATAATTTCACTTCTTAGACCAGACTTTTAAAATGTAATCTCTGTTCCTGTAGAACGCAACAATTTTACTAGTAATTTGTTAAAAAGTAAGTAATCTGTTAGTATCGTTCTCATACTCATACATACTCAAGTAGAGTCTTCACACCGCTACACTTGATCTGTGTAAGAGCACCAAATTACAAGTGTAGAAATGACTTAATTGTTAAATTAGAAAGCTAGGACTGTCTGGTAAATCCAGAAATCTGGCATGCTTATAGGCCAATTCATCTGTGAATTTTCGAAAAGGAATGTAGTTTGATTGTGGTTTAAAAATAACTATTAGATGTAAAGAATGGATTTGGCACTCTTATGTCTGGCAGTTAAATGATAAAACAGTGGAGACTCGGATAGTACTAGTATGGGTACACAGTGTTAATATCATGCTTTTCCTCTGGAAACATTTTCTGTAGGCATACTAGTCTTATCTAAAGATATTTCAAGATGATTCATCAAGCACATTGAGAGGATAATTGTGTGGTACAGCTATTTGTTTCTTTTTTTGGAAGCTGAAATTACTTTCTATTCTGTAAGTCATACTAGTTAACCCAGTCCAAAGCTGTTCTAATGAGACTGTTTTCTTTGTCTTATCCTATTGTCATTAGGATAGTGAAGTGTAGGGACTAAGATAATTATACATATCAGATGTTTTTTCATTTCACAGATATTGTACTTGTTGATATTTTCTTTTTATATTTTTGATATTTTCTTTTTTCTATTTTTCTTCTCCCATAAATAGGGAGGGGGGAGGGGCAGGTGGGATTTACAGCTGACTTATTTCATTTTCTGTGAATTCAAGTTACTCTTTCAGTCCCTATACCAGACAAAGATGCTTTCATATTTTTACTCAAAATTTAGCTGCAGCTTGTGTTGAATGCCACATAATTCTTGAACCTCACTGGTGGTGCTTTACACATGGGTTAGCTATGTGAGATTTCTTTAGCTGTGGTTAGCTTGGAATGTTAGTTTTTGATACCTTCTTGTCACAGATGCCTGTTGCGATATCTGGTCTAGGGTGGATCAGGTTTGCGGTTAAATGGCTGAAAGTTTAATAAGGGAAGGCATCAACCTGTAGTAGCCAGGGCACATGGGAGGATGCAGATGTGATGTATAGCAACCCATATTAGTCAAAAAGATCACTGTGGGTTTGCTGCAAGAAAGCTTTAGGGGAATTCTATGTCTTGCAGGAGTAAAACTACATGATTGTAAGTCAAATGGTCTTAAATTCTTGGACTCTTGAAACAAAATTGTGATTATCTTTTCCGTTTCAGAAGTAATCATGGTTTTAGGGTTACATAATGCAGACTAAGGGGAAAAGAAGAATACATAACCCACTCCACTGACTTCAGAAAGTCAGGAAGCAGCTATTTAAATATGGCAAAAAGGGAAAGTGTCATATAATTTGCTGCAGAACACAGTGTCTGCACAAGGTGGCAAAGTCGAGGAGGGAAGCAGAAAGGAAGAAATACAAAAGATTTCAAGGTATGAGGTGTTACGCTAGGGTTAAATGACAGGAATGAATTTAAAGTTTTTAGTTTCTTTTAGTGCTCTTGATCTGCTTGTACAATTAATATTGATCTCAATGGAAGAACTCTCACCAAGAATAGTTTATGGCTATTACTGAGACTGGATTAAGTAAGTTTTTCAATGAGAAGACTATCAGGTGTCAGTTACTTTTATTTCACAACTCGAACTCACTGAAGAATAGATGATAGATCCAGGAGACAGTGCTGATTTATCACTGTCTTCTGGGCTCTTTTGTTAATAATTTCAATAAGCTAGGACTGTGAATTGCATGACCTATAAAAATTATGCCAGCCATTTGTTAACATAGTACAATTTAAGGACTAGGTTGTGATTCCCTTCTCCTTGGGAACACTGTTGTACTCCACAAGAAATCGCACCGTCTGTGTAGTACTTCATGTGAGTCTATGTGTATGTTCTCACGGTGTATTTGTGCCCCATGCCCAGAGTGAGGCACAGAGGCTCTGTACCACAGCTTGTACGTGAGAGTGGAAAGTTTTCCTTGCCCACTGTCCTCAAAGGGCACGCTTCTGCTCCTGTCTTCATCCTGATGGTGAATGGTTCACAAAACGTAGCCTACCCATTGTCATTTCACTTCTTTTCAGTCACTCTCATGAGCTGTAGTAGTCAGCTGCTTGGAAGATTTTTTCTGGATACGTGTCTGTCATTTCTTGCTGGTATATTGGTTTGATTACTTTTCTTAAGGCTTCTTTCTATCTGAGTGTTGCTAGTGGGAGCTGCATTGCTTCGGAGACACCACACACAGTAAGTGCCACCTTTGCAAATCCTTCTCTAGCAAGTGGTTTGCCAGCAAGCTGTATGAGCTGCACGGACGCTGGTAACATCCCATGTGTCTCTAAAGCCCCTAGGTCTGGTGCTGATGGTGGATGTGGCCTGCCTGGTAAGTGTTTAGCTTTCACAGGATCATTGCCAAGGACTTGAGTGCCTAAATTCTGTGTAAGTTCTGCATTGTCTGTTTTTTTGAAACTAGCCCTCAGTACCTAAACAAACGTACAGGAACTTATGATTTAACCCTAACTGTTTTACACATTATAAGGAATATAGCTTTTGTGGTTCCTAAATTTGTTGTTTGGTTGTTGTTTTTTTTCTTTTTCCCCTCAGTTATTCCAGGTCTCTAACAAGCCTTAAGGACATCAAGTGAAATCAAGGGCCTATTGGTGTCACTGATAGAATTTAGAGTTTTTACTGCAAGCTGGGAGAAATATCTTTTCAGCAGATACTGCCTTTTACATAAGTGGCTGTTTTTCACAGAGGCTGTTTCACAGTGAGGTGATGCAAGGGTACGTTAAGCAAAATGTTCTCTATGCTAATAAAGACCCACTCTGTCTCCAAGAAGACTTAAGTTTTTCTGTTCACAAAGTAATTCAGATGTATAGTAAATTGCAAATATATTTATAATTCTTCTGAAAGACAGCAATTTTTCTTCTGTTATTTCAGAATTATGTGTGTACTATTGTTATCCTCTCTGAATTTCACTCATATATTGTGAAGGGATATATTTGCATTTCAGGACATCAAATAACAGGAATTACTACTGTGAATTTGGATAGCTTGTCAATGGCAGAATCATACTGTGGTGTGTGGATAACAATGTATCCATAGGAGCAATCATTTTGTTCTAGTAATAAGCATTTGCATTTTCCTAATGACAAGTTCTTGTCTTGTCTCTGCTCATCCTTTAAAATGAAAAGTTATTGAATACATTGGAGTGTAGCAATACTAACTCCATGATTCTTGAGTTCTCTGTCTGCTTTTACTCCCAGTCATAATAGGGATATGCACTTATCTGGGTGACCAAAAGGGATAATAGAGTTGTGATTGAGCGTGGGTTAAAGTGGCTGTTGTGGGCAGCAATTAGCATGATTGCAGGCACTGCTTCCTCTGCCTTCATTAAATAGGGAGGGTATGTCTGAATAATTATTCTGCACCCACCTGTGGGTTTGAATAAAGATCACTGGCTGGATTGTTGAGACAAGGCTGAAAAAAGGTTGGTAAAGAAAGGTCAGATATACTAATGGTATGATAGCTGCTTTCTTGAATTAAAGTTTCCTTACTTTTGGAATGTTGTTTCATGATACATGAGCTTTATTGGTTTCTCAGCTTATTCTGGGTATTGGTTGGATGTGTGTGTGTGTGTGTATGTACACATATACACACACTGTTATGCATGCTGGGCCAGTATACTTTATGCCTTTTCTGGTAGGTTGTGATTTCATTCTTTCTTGTTGTGTATTTCAAAACCTTCTCTTTCTTAACTGGGTTTTTATGTTACAATTACCTAAGTTTTTGGGCCAAATAATGTCAGTAAAATAGTTTGCATTTGCATTGTCATTTTCAAAGTTTTTGCATGTTTTCAAGACTCTGTCTTTAAAAATAGTTTCAAAGGAAAATCTGAAACATTGAGATCTGAAAAAATATTTATAAAAACAATATTCTTTTGTTCTTTTTAAATACATTAGCCAACTTCATGCAGATTTGAAAAACGCGTCAGTGCCAAGAATAATTTAGCTTGTTAAAAATACTTTGCAGAATATTTCACACACAATTCACAGAAATGTGTGACTGTGCAAACTAGCAGCAACTCAGTAATTTACTCTGCGGTTCTGGACGTCCCTGTGTTTCTTGTGCCACCGGTGGTGGCGGCTGCTGCTGCTTGCTGTACCACAGCTATACCAGATGTGTGGCACTGCTATATTAAGTGTGGCATGGAGCAGAGCCAAGCCATCCCTTCTCACACCAGCGGTGGTTTCAGTCTCTTATTAAGACACTTAAGAAAATGGAAGGAGACTAATGATACATTTTACCTTGAGGCCAGATCAGGAAGTGAACTAAAGTTGACCACATTGTACGTATTTATATTACATATTTAGGGTACTGATAATCAAGCCCTGACCATCCATGTAGCCTAAGGGCAGGCTAAGCTGAGGCTGACTATAAATCTCATCTGCTTTGTGGCAGGCAGCATCGGACTACTCCAGGAATGATGCTGTAAGGGAGATGAAGTAGTTGGTGGCAGATAGTGAAGCACCCATATTGCATGTAGGGCATACTTGAATCTCACTGGAAATGCAGCTGCTGGAGCTTTATCTCCTTGGGTTCCCTGAAGGTTCTCTGAAGCCTGTTGCTTCACCACAGGTTTGTGTCCACAACTTCTGGATATGAGACACATTTGGATTTGAGGCATATTTGGATCTGAGCGCATAAACTGAAATGCTGTGAGGATGACATTAGGAGCTAGGATCCCTGAGAGTAGGGGGACAGCTGAGACAAGGAGGGAGTAAGCTGGACTGTGCTGAGCCCTCTAAGGAAAAGGTTTGCGATACAGAGTCCTCTGTAGCCATGGGGAAGGTCCAACTGCAGGAAAGGTGATACAGTGGATAACTGGGACTTGTGTAGTTGTGTCTGTCTAGATTTCAAATTGTAATTGTTGTTCACTTGCTGGAACCTGAGCATTGGAAATTCAAACCCAGAAACTGGATGGAAAACCAGGAGTCTTTATTGATGGCATGGTTCTGGGCCTTACCCTTTGTCTCAACTCATAAATTTCAGTGCTGTGGAGTGCTAATGCCTTGCTTTACCCCTGTATTGAGTACTCTTCAACAACAGCTTAAGGTCTGACCCGCTGTCTCTATGTAGAGACTGCCTGCGATTGATAACGTTTTGTGTAGTATTTTATTGCCATTCTTACTCTTTTAGAGTGGAAGGACATATAGATACCTGAAGTGTAGAGATACCTCAAACTTTATGTTACTTGTACTTTATGGTTTCCTGATGAAGGCTTTTACCGCTTCCCTGGATAGAGGGAAGACAAGACACTTTGGTTTATCATCACAGTGGTGCAGTGTATCTTGCATTTAAGCTACTTAATCTTGCTCTGAGCAGTGGATTTTTCATTTCAGTGCTCAGGGGGAACATTTTTGGTAGTTCTGGAAATTGCAGGAATTCCTCTAAAAGAGTTATTTCAGATTAAAGAAAACATTTTGTTCAGCTTAAAGGGAATGTTTCATATTTTTCATTTAAAGAATTGCCTGGTCATCTTTGTTAGATATTTGCGCCTCTTGGGGCTATTTTCCCTTAATTATCTGTGTGCTATAGCTGCAGAAAAGTGGATTGCTGGTGGTTAATAATATGTATACAAAAAGACTGATACTCCATAAATAAGAAATTAGGGCACAAAATGGTATCTCTTACCAGAGAAAATTCACATTGCATTAATCAAATGAACTTGTGAAAAGGCTCCAGACACTTTTCATATCTGCTACAGCTCTTTGTGGTAAAGCTTATGTTCTCCATTCACATAAGGGTTCATCTAACCTGTTCCTGTCAGACGGGCTTCAGAGAAGACAGGGTATTTCAGAAAACATAGTGTTTGCCACTTTTTAAGTTTCATTAATTTGAGGCTAATTTGCATTTATGTTTTGGACTGGGGGTATAGTGAGCAGTCTAATATGAATATTTTTTAATAGTATGCTGAAATTGTATTTGGAATGTATAATTTCCTTCATGAATAAATTTTTCATGACTTAAACCTTCTAATCTCAGTACCTGCCAGCTACTGTTTGCTCTTCTATAGAAAACCGCTATGGTGCTGTGTGTTAAAATTTTGTCATAAGAGATCTTCTTGCCAGATATCAAAAGTATTACAACCAGTCCACAGATCCTGTATTGATACATGTCTAAATATGTGTATTTTACCATTTTCACATTGTTTGTCCTTTGTTGTTGTTGTTGATGGTGAAACTGCTGGAAGGACATTACCAGTTCTGCTAAGGCATGTACATCTTTTTACAGAGCTCTAAAACGTGGTTTGATTGTAGCTTCCAATGAAATTGTCTGTGTGGCTACGTGATATTGTGAACCTGTAAAATTTATAATTCAGCTCATTAATTAAAGAATCTAAGAGCTATGACTGAAGAAATGCATTTTCATATACAGCTTTGTACCTTTATCTGTTTAGCTTGATGTGTCTCTAACTTTCTCTATATAAGGAAAATGATTCCAAACAATTGTATATGACACAGCTGAAGATTACACCAACTGTTTGGAGTTATGCTAAATATGTTATTTTCCCAATAATATACTCTAGTATTGGATGCTCCAAATTGTTGCCAGTGATGTCTAGGGAGCTAAGAATAGGGGACTGTTTGACTTGTCCTTCTTGGTTACTTCCACTTTCTTTCACTAATATGTATCTTGAAAAGTTCTGTGTAATTGCTCTCTGGTTGAAGAACTGAGCCCAGACTTGGCAGGCTAGACTAACCAGGGAGTTTGAGGACATTCCTTGTTAAAGTCTTCAAGAACAGAATAGCTGTTGGTTATTCATGCAAGTGGTTGAACTGACTTTTTTCTGTATTTCTATATAGGAACATGAACAAACAGAGCTTATATTCATGTCCTTTTGTAAAAAGAATGGATTCAAATGTTCTTACTTTAATGTCCTCTTTGTATTCAAACAGTTTAAAAAACTGCTGTTCCAGAGAAGTTTGGTAGTCAGATATAGCAAAATGTAAACTATAAAAATTTCAATGTGTGATGTGTGGGTGGAAAGTGTCACTCAGATTTTTCTTATTCAGGGTTTTTTTTAATGACTTTATTGAGTATTATGTTTTCAGAAAAAAGATCTATTCCCGTAAAATTGGTATGCCCATATGGCATATTATGCTGGCATTTATGCAGGAAAACATGTAGTTTTCGTAATTCTGTGGTTGACATTGGCCAAGTACTTAGTTCAGTTGACTTTGAACACTCCTACAGTGGGTTTTCATACATTTTATATGCAGTATGTGTAATAGAAAATTATTTTTCTAAATGTTAACTTTTGTCAAACATTTAGTTTTATAGGGAAATTAGGTATGAACTGTTCAGGAAGAAGATTTTTAGTGTGCTTAAAAGTAGTCTAGTGAATTCCCCAAATAGATCTACAGTTGAAAAATAAGCTGCAGTTAAATGTACCTGCTTACAGATGGTCTTACAGAATTTGCAATAAACTGGGATCTATGCACGTGAGCTAGAGAAAGATAATGAAAGATTTTCTGTTCTTAAGCCCTGTTTTTCATTTAACGGTTCTGAGCCAAGCTATTTCAGGATTAATCGGATCTTAACTTAAGGTTTGCATTGAAGTAATGTAGCGTGATGACCGACTCATGGCTCTGTAGAGGATGATTCAGTACAATAGTCAGTAATTTGTATTTGGTATACCTGACAGGACTGGAAATATATTGGGTTGCTGAAGACTAATCTTTTTTCAGGGAACCTTCGATAAAGTAGCATTTTCTGTCTCCAAGATGAAATAAATCCTTGATTATGGTAATAAACAAGCATTACAAATAAATATTGAAGTATTTGTTAACTCAACATCTACGTAGCTGTTTAATTTACAAGATTTTTTTTTTTTTAAACAGTTTATGGAAAATGGTTGTCATTATGTGAGGTTTTTCTTGACCAGTTTCCTATTTTCTGGAGGATTTTAAAGACTGATCATTTTTCTAAATGTTAGTATGCCATTTCTAGGAACACTACTGAAGTCTGGTGTTTCCGAATGCATTTATCTTGGGGTTTTTTATCTTCTGTATAGGACAGCTGATTTTTGTTGTCCAAATACATTTCTAAATTGTATTCTGTTTCAGATTAAAAGGTATTTACTTCTTGTTTATGTAACAATTCCTATTAAAAAGATCAGTCACTGATAGTTTAGGGAACTCTTAATAGAATATTGATATTGCAGACAAATGAAGACCAAATCCAACTTTTTAACGAAAGAATTGTTTTTTTCTAAATAAATCCCAAAGGCCTTAAATTCTTCTCTTAAAAAAACCCCTTAATTGCTAAGTGTGTAACCTATACTACCCCAAATATATCTGTGCAATCTTTAAACACATGTTTAGTGTGATAGCATGCTGGATGTTGTTTAACTTCAGTCTGACTTTAGTCAGACTTCTGACACCATCTCCCATAACACAGACTGATGAAGTATGGACTAGGTAAGTTGACAGTGAGGTGGGCTGAAAACTGGCTAAAGTGCCGTGCTCAAAGGAATCAGCAGCACAGAGTCCAGCTGAAGGCCAGTAGCTAGTGGTATATCCCTGAGATCAACACTGGGTCCAGTACTGTTTAACCCATTAATGCCCTGGATGATGGGGAGAATGCACTGTCAGCAAGCTTGCAGATAATACAGAACTGGGAGGAATGGCTGATGCACCAGCTGGTTGTGGAGGGCTGGTCCGATGGAGGGCTGTGAAGCTGGTTAAGGATTTGGAGCATTGACCATACAAGGAGAGGCTGAGAGAGCTGGGATTGTTCAGCCTGGAGAAGAGAAGGCTCCAATGGGATCTTACCAGTGTGTACAAATATCTGATGGGAGGGAGTAAAGGACACAAAGCTAGACACGTCTGAGGAGTTCCTAGTGACAGGACAAGAGGCAACGGGCACAAACTGAAACACAGGAAATTGCATTTACAGAAGAAGAAATTTTTTTTTTCTGTGAGGGTGGTTGGACACTGGAACAAGTTACCCAGAGAGGTGGTGGAGTTCCCATCCAAAACCCAAATGAACATTGCTGTAGTTGACCATGCTTTTAGCAGTGGGTTGGACTAGATGATCCCCAGACATCCCTGCTGACTTCAATACACGGAATCTGTGATTCTAAACATTTGAATAAATTCCAAAGTCTGTGCAACTTCCTGGATGTCCCTGCCAGTTTCTTTTAATATAAAGTAAATCCCATTATTTACTACTGGAAGATAAAAAAAATGCTCTGGTAATGAGGGTAGGACAAGAAATTACATAGAGTAAAGTAGTAAAAAGAAAGTTTCTTCAATCTGAATAATCTCTGGCAATCTTGAGGTGGTGAAAGGGAGAGTAGTTACGAAGTTAAGTTCTGTGCTAGTTAATCCTCTATATAAAACAAAGGTTAGAATGACACCTTGAACTCCTTGTAGAAATCATTTGGGAAGTGGTTGGTTAAAGGCTCTCCCTATGAATTTCATCAGCCAAAGTATTGACGTCTACTGCATGGCTAAAAACAAATGCTTTTTCTTCTAGTTACTCAGATTTAAGATATTTGTACGCCAGCAACCTATGAGATGCTGCAGTTCTTAACTTACAGAACCAGAGGTGACTTCTCTTTGATAGAAATGGAGATATCTGCATAGTTATCAACTGGCTTTTCACCTTAATTTCTTGCCTAACTTCTATTGATCTTTTTTTATGAGGAATGAACAATGGAGTTTTATGTGAAAGAGCTTACGATCACTTTTGATGAAATCAGTACTGTATCATAAAACTATTGCACAAAAAAATTGTAATGCTCTGTCTTTACCGTTCAGCCAGATTTTAAAACAATGATTTAAGAGATTGGGGATCTGAGGATCTAAATCCAAATTTCACATTTCCATTTTCTTTTTGAAAAGAAAATCAAAACGTGGCTTAAAGAACAAAACCAGATCTTTGTCTGTGGTCAGAAACAGCATTTATTAGCACTTCTTTTTTATTTTAACTTTCATTTCGGTGGATTCATTTCCAGTTATTGTTTCTCTGTCTGATGTGCTACTCTTCTTTTTCTTAATTAACTAAAAATAAAAAGGAAGAATATTCTTTTGTATCATTGCATTTGTGACCAATGTGTATGATCAGAAGGCTGAAAAAGTAAACGATCAAGCCAACCCCCACCATCGTATTAATTTAAAAAAAAAAAAAAATCCTTTCAAGATGAGCTTTCCTCAAGAACTGCTTCTCGCGGTTCTTTTCTAAGCCTGTGTTGCCAATTGGCACATTTTCTTTCTATTTGAGTGTGTGAAGAAAATAAATGTCTCAAATCAGACAGCTGCAATGCTTAGTAGAATACATTAAATAAAGTAAATTATTCTAATTACTCTATTTACTGGAAAATCCTTGCTATCTTCGGTTTTTCTAATTATTTTTAACCAGTGTTTCATTATCAGTAGCAAAAATTAAAGAAAATTTATACAAAGATGGAAAGAAAGGATAAGCCAGCTACTTAACTAGGGGATGTACTCAGGCATAGTCTAGGATTATCTTTTCTATCAAGTAGCGATGTTTCTAATTTTTTTGAAACCTTAATATTGTATAGGAGGAATTATCAGTCTGTAAAAGGAGATAACTGGTAAGGAAATCCCTCCCTCCGTTCTCTCACTGAATATATTTAGCTCTTTGCAGGAGAAATGAAGAAAAATAACCAATTTGAATTCCACTTAAATAGGAGAAAATAAGAAATATAATAATTACATACACCCTGGAAGGAGGTAATGGAAAACAAAACTGGAGTCCAAGGTAAATGTCTTCTCTGGAAACTTGATTAGTACTTTTTTCTGCTTAATACAGCAAAAGAGCACTGTATTATTAACGTGTCTTTACTAACTGTGCACATGCACAAATGGACACTGTATACGTGAGAGAGCATATGCATGCAAGTAGGAACCATTTTAGTTTGGTAATAATGTTCCCAGTCTACTGTTTGGAATAATAAGGAAGAGAAATAGATTAAAACTTTGCAAAGTTCCAGTAGAAAGTGTGAACTAAATGAAACCAAATAATGACTAGGTAAAGGAATCATGAAATGCTATATGACAGCTTGTAGCCATTTTTTAAGGAGCCAAGTTCATAATGACATTTTTGATCCTTGCTACAATTGGCTAGGAAACGGAGGTTTTATTTCTTGGCTTTCAAGTTATTGGAAAACTTTTTGTTTCTAATTTGAAAAAAAGAGGCTTAATAATCTTCTGGATTCTGCCAGCCACCTTTTGTGCTCAACTGTGCACACATTAAAGCAAGATTTCAAAATGAAATACACTGGGATGTCTTAGGTGATGCTGACTGATATTGCCAATATTATTATCAGTTTTGTACCTGTCCACTCCTGAACAGCTGTGGACCAACTGACCAGATTGTTGACATGAGAGATGAAGTAGTATTCTAGATCCCAACGGGAGACCAGAGTGCTGTTGCATAAGAGTGAGCATGCAAAATCTGAATAAGCCGCAGGTAAGGTTGCCAGGTTCTGAGGCTGTTTGGATCATTAGTTATTGTAATCCTCAGAACACCTGCCCCTCTGAGCTGTAAGAACAGAATTTTTGTAGAGCAAGACTACTCAGGGACTGGTACCTCCAGGTTCTTTCGAGAACAGACTGGGAGCAGGAGATCTGGAACTTTCAGATTTTGGTTCCAAGGCCATCTTGCAGCGCTGGCAGGGCATATACCTGTGCTTTGTCAGAAGATCTGTTGTGCTTGCTCTATTTCCATGGAATATTCTGCTTTTGATAAACTGGCAAAATTCAGTAGAAGAAAGATTCCTCTGGAGAATTTCCGGTCAGCTGTATTCTTGATTTCTGGTGATGTGCTTCGATTCTTGCTATGTTCGTTTTCCAGTTAGTCTGTAGCATTGTCAATGTCATTTTAAATGTTTAATAGAATTGTAAGCAAGTAGTGAGCCCTCTGACTACCTAATTTTGTCTCTGTAGCTTTCATCAACACTAACTTAATCGTTGAAACTATTAGTTAAAATACGGTCATATAATATTTTAGGTTATCAGGGACATCTGACATCTGGTGATGTTCAAAGAAGGGCCCATACAAAGTTAGATCAGATTGCTCAGGACCATGTTCAGTCAGGTCAGATTTCTAAGGATGCAGATTCCTCCCTGACTCTCTGGGTGCCTATTCCAGTGTTTTATCATCCTCATTGTGAAGCAGTTTTTTCCCCTCTGTCCCATCAGAGTTTCTCTTTTCCTCTTGCTTTGATCTAAGTGCTCAGTTCAGCTGGAATAGGTAGTCCCATTGTGTACTTAGCATATTTGTGCTGTCAGCCACTCAGGTCTGTCCCCTTCCTTGTGCTAGCTCTGATACTTAGGTTACCCTGTCTGTCAGCTGGGTCAGCTTGCCAGACTGAGTGTTCACTTGTTCTTGTTTGGATTAATTTTCTTTCACTTGTACTAAGCTGAATTGAACTCTGAGAAGGGCACGCAAGCTCTATATACATCCCCAGGGAAACAGGAATGAGTAACTGAAAGTGCGGAAGTGGGCTAGCTGAGCAGAACTGTCTCTTTTGTAGGCTGTGAGCTGTTAACTCAGTCCACCCTTGGAAATCAGAAAGACCCCCGCACTTTCTCCCTTATCCATCTGACTTGTCATCCTTTCCTGGCAAGGTGTGTGTTACGGATTCATTCTTAATGCATGTCTTAAGCCTCAGCTTGCACCCATAGAGAGGTTCTCATTAGAGAACTTCCTTCCTAACACCTGTTAGTTCTTGCAGCTAATTCCTCCTTAGAAAGCTTAGAGGAGTTTTTCCTCCCTGAATTTTTTCTGGTTTTCACTTCCGTAGAAGAATAATGCTTATTTTAATTAAAAAACGTGAACCTTTTTCACTTTCTTGGATATACCAACACCTTTTTTTAGATTAACAGCCCTTTTTCTCAGAAACAGCAGAGGCTTCCTGCCTCCTTTCACCTGTTTTTGTGCCTCACTGATTTGTTTCAGTATGAAATGTGTTTTATGCTAGTCTATATGATGCATGATCAGGGGACTGGAGTCCCTCTCTTATGAGGAAAGGCTGAGAGACCTGGGTCTGTTCAGCCTAGAGAAGAGAAGACTGAGGGGGGATCTTGTCACTGCTTATAAATATCTGAAGGGTGGATGTCAAGAGGATGGGGCCAGACTCTTCTCAGTGGTGTCCAACGATGGGACAAGGGGCAATGGGCACAAATTAGAACACAGGAAGTTCCAGCTGAACATGAGAAAAAACTTCTTTACTGTGAGGGTGACAGGGCACTGGAACAGGCTGCCCAGAGAGGTTGTGGAGTCTCCTTCTCTGGAAATATTCAAAACCTGCCTGGATGCAGTCCTGTGCACCCTGCTCTAGGTGAACCTGTTCAAGCAGGGGGGTTGGACAAGATGATCTCCAGAGGTCCCTTCCAAACCCTACCATTCTGTGATTCTGTGATATGTTCTGCACATATCTGTAGATTATAATTGGCTCTTGGTTGAGGCAAAAAATAAAAATGTAATTAGCCAGGTTGGGGCAACTGGGTTTTCCAGAAACACACTGTAACTGAATGGCATGTGGCTTGTGTACGAGCTACATGATGGCAGTTTCCAAGGATGAGGTTAAAGAAGGAGGCAGATAACATTCCCTTGAACATACATTAAAAAAATAAAAAAGGAAGGTAAATTTTATTAGAAGGAGTATCATTTGCAACATGGGGAGGAGGCGATCCTACTCTTAACCCTGGTGAGGACAGAGGTGAATTGGGTGATGTAATTCAGGCTTCTGTATATTCATAGAAGTTGCCAAAGAGTTTGGCTTTTCCATATCTGGAGCAAAAGTGATGTTTGGCAAAGGTCAGATATTCAAAGTATTTGCCTGGCATTTATTTAGATACAGCTCCAGTGAAATACTACTACAAACCCAAATAGTTATTACAACTTAATTAAAAGAGGGAGGTTGAAAAAATAACCAGGAGGAGTGTTTTTAGATTTTTGTTTTGACCACTAATTCAGGGTGGAAGTTTTAATTTTTTGATTCTCTAGTTTATTATTGTAGTGGAGAATCTGTGTGTATCTATGATATAGATCTATAGGCCAGCCTGTAAATCTGAAATCATGCATTGCTTGCAAACA
Organism: Fregata magnificens; assembly: GCA_013389945.1. NCBI lineage: Eukaryota > Metazoa > Chordata > Aves > Suliformes > Fregatidae > Fregata > Fregata magnificens. Next base: position 76,883 of record WAAD01001393.1, read on the forward strand.
GCTGGAATACGATCCTGTCCTTGGTATTCCCTCTGGCTGGTGGTGAGAGTGAATCTTCATTGACAGGAGGAAGTAAATGAGGAGGAGTTTGAAAATAGTGTCATGGGATTGCTGTGAGATCTAGCTCCGTGCTTAGGACAACCTTATAACATAGTGCTCCTGTGGAAGAACTGGGAAACCATTGCCGCCATCTGTCTACGAAAGTCGTACCTTTCCCTCAGTTCTGTAAGGCCTGGCTGTTGGCTAGATGAAGATTTTTGTATGTGGTTTCTAGGTCAGAATTGCTGTTTGCTCCTTTGTCCAAATAACAGACGTTCTGTTGCAAAAATAATATAGCAAGGCACACTCCAAAAATTTTTTGTATAGCATCAAAGACTTTTTTGCTCTGTTAAAAGAAATAACTAACTAGTGAAATTTTAATAGTGAAGAAGAGGGTGGAAATCTGAGCATTGGAAGTAATTTAGTCAAAAATACTATGAGAAAATAAGAAACATGATTCTAAAGAGTACAAGTGAAACTGCAAAATCATTCATTAAAAAAGATTGCAATAAAGACAAGGGATTCAAAAGAAGGTAGAGGGTAGAAGCTATTTAAAGCATAAGAGCAAACTTCTGAAAAAGTGGAAAGCATAGAAAGAGACCAACTTGCCTGCATGAGAAGCTTTTCAGTGACTGGAAAATAAAATAGAGATGCAGTGTAAATGAAAAGACATGCATTGATTGTGGACACAGCCAAAAAAGCTGTGGCACAGAATGCATTAAAACCAGTAGAAATTGCATAAGGCAAGAAGAGAAGTTTCTATTAATCCATTATTAATAAGAGGAACTAAGAAGGACAGTAAAGACCTTTCTAAATGGGGGACTAGCTCAAAAACACTATGATTTTTCTACCCGCTTCAGGCTTCATGTAAATAGTTAGCTGGGAATAAGTGCTTAACACAGTTAATAAGACAAAGTGAAATACATGCCAGAAAGAGGTTAAAGAATATTTAAGAAACGAGTTTCTGAACCATTGGCTTTGATTGTAAAAAACAGTGAGGAATGAGTATTTGCAAGTAATAGAAAAGCAAAGCTTATCTTAAAACTAGGGAATGTATAGATTAGTCCCTGGAACTTGGATAACCAGGAAGAAGCTGCAGGAAATCCTTAAATGTTCATTTCCTAAAAATCTCCAGGATAAGAAGGTGGTGATAAACAACAGGCATGAATTTTCAAAATACTTTTTGTCAAATCTAGTTCTTTAACAGAACAGCTGGCTAGTGGTTAAAAAGGCAGTAGTAAATGTGATGTAACTTTGCACACAGAGTTTCACAATGAGAGAAGGATGTTTTCATAAGCAAACTTGAGAAGCATAGTTAGCTTAGTATTAATGAAAATACAGTTCACTGAAAAATAATGTTCCTAGTGAATTGTTATTTATACTATTGCAGGTCAACTTGGGATAGTTTAATAAAGTGTGATTCCACAAGGACTGGGCTGGATCCACGTATATTACATGTTTTCACTAATAAGGTGGCTGAGGGAATGAAGAGTGGACTTATTAAGAGTTTGAATGATGCTACCCTGGTAAGAGTTCTAAGTATTTTAGTATTTAGTATTTAGTTTTTTAATTTGGAGAAGTGGTCTGAAATCTGCAAGTTGGAATGACAAGTGCAAATGATTACCCTTGGGAAGAAGTCAGCTGTAAAAATAAAAATGCAGGATTTCTGCCTTAGCAGTGGTACTGTTCATAAGGCATTGGGACCTGTAGAGAATTACAGATGAAATGAACCATCAGCAGGGCTCAGCTCAGTATGTACTTTTGGGCATCCCAGTTTCAGAATAGTGTGGACTGATAAGAGAAACTAAAGTGAAGCAGGGATTTTAGAACATATAAGAAGTAAGAAGAAGCTGAGTTTGTGTAATTTAGAAAGGAAAAGATGGGGGAGAAGAGGAACATAATAATGTTTTCAAATATGGAAGAGGTTTTCATAAGGTGTATATTGTTAAGTCATTCTCCATATCTGTTAAAAGACAGACAAATGTAATTGGCAAAAGGAAAAGTTTGTGCAATGTTAGGTTGAAAAGATCAGCCGCATAGATGACTAAACACTGGAACAGGTTACTTTGGGAGGCCGTAGAGATTAGTTTATGGACACAGTTAAAGACTGTTTAGACAAACATCTGTTTGGGCAGCTCTAGGAACATTTGTGCTGTTTCAGAGTGGTCAGGATGGAAAAAGTGACCATGAGGTCCCTTCTAGACCCACTGATTATTGGCTTACATTTTTATTAAAGTAATATTCCCTGTCTTCATTGTGCATTTTCTTACTACAAATCATTTTTTTCCCCAGATTACTGTAAAATTGTAATGGTGAATGCTTTTCATATGCAGTGATCAAAACTGGACTGAAATTTGGTGGGGCTTTTAGGCTTCCAGGTTATCTACAGATAATGATCTGTCCCTTCTACAATTTTGCCTTCAGTATCTGGGGAAGGCTGGATATACAAAAGAAGCTATTAATAGTTGTATGCATACAAACAGTCTATTTTCTCATGAGCTGTTTGCATGAAAGTAGCACATTTAACAGTGATTCAGCTTATCATATCAGCAGGATTTTTTTTTTAACTCTGCCAAATTTATAACTACATTAGAAAGATTTACCTAAATTTAGTATTTTAGAATCTACCTAACAATTTTACATCCTGTAATCTGTTCATGAGCTAGAACTGAAGTACAAGAAATAGAAGATTGGAATTTTGCTGTACAAGGTTAAAACTTTAGCAACCAAATTGCATTTGTGTAATGTCATATGTGAGCTGTTCTCTCATATTAACATTTTTATCTGAAGAAAGTTGATATGCACTGTAAAAAACCCAATCAACCAACCAAATCTTTCTAGAATTGGGTTTTATGGCAGAAATCCACAATAATTTCCCAGTGTTAATATAAAATCTAACAAATAATATTTAATATTTAACATTACTCTTTGTACTTACTGTTACTTTTAATATTAATAATTTTAATTATTTAATAATTTAAGAAATGTCAATATCACTGTTCTTAGTGCGTTTATGTAAGAGGGAATATCACTTTGCTTTCTTCTGACTCTGTTTGGAGGAGTGATTTACCTAATGTTTTGTCAGGCAGATGGAACTTTGCCTAACCTGTTAGCAGGGAAACACCCAGCTTGACAGGCCACACGATTGTGGTGGTAAATGTTTGTGCTCTCAGTATATTCTGTACGCACTTCATACCATGCTATTTTAAAAACAGGATGCATTGACCTACCCATTCTGGTTGCTGCACTTTGGATTTGAAGGAGCTCTGCAAGGTTGCGGAGGCTGCTCCTGCCTTCAGAGTGTGCACAAGAGAGGAAACTGCCTGGAGCGCGGAGTGGGTCAGGGTACACCTGGGAGGCAGGAGGCTGCCCCAGGCCTGCATGTCCATAGGGAGTGGACCTCTAGCCAAGCCTCACCTGAAATTTGGAGGGAGGAAATTTTCCCAAGGTTCTAGAGGAGGCTCTCTAAGACTGCTGCAAGGTCTTGGACTAGGAAGCAAGAAAGGAGTAAGCTACCCACTGTGTCAGGATACAGATGAGGGAGAGGTAACCATTTTCATATGTTTTGAGTCACTTAGCCATCTGAGCTTTCTTTCTCAGATAGTTACTGTGTTCAACTTCATAATCTTTTTGTTGTAATAAACAGAAAGCTATAGTAAATGTAGCTTTAGAGATTGAGTGTGCTTCTGCTACAATCACCCCAGGACCCTGTCACACTGTGCCTTGTTCAGAAATCTGGTATGCCAAATGAGCAGAAAATTTGCGAGGGTGATGATGCGGTTTTGTGTGACTAACTGCAGTGCTACCCTCTTCATGAACTTCTGCCAAATGCCAAAAGCTGTTTATGAAAGCATGTCTGCAAAAACAGCACCATGAAAACTGGAGCAGGGCACTGTGTTGGGTATGTTGAAGATGTGGCTCCTGTTGTCAGCTGAAAGATCCTTTATAGTAACTGGCTGGTGTTTCACTGACTGGAATATAAGAACAACCCAGAATACGTATTTGCTTTTCATTGGGCAGAAATCATGTAAATATAAGACATGAGAGAGCTTTGCAATTCTTCCAGAACTTTACTGGAGCTTTAGGTACAAACTGGTGGATTTATTCTGGAATAGATTGTCATTTGTTCATCTGCTCTAGTTGAAGCAGCTCTTTTTTCTCTTTTTTCTCTTTTTTCTCTTTTTTCTCTTTTTTCTCTTTTTTCTCTTTTTTCTCTTTTTTCTCTTTTTTCTCTTTTTTCTCTTTTTTCTCTT
>WAAD01001394.1:0-18321 GCA_013389945.1 Fregata magnificens
AGCAAAACATGTTCCTCTCCTCTTGCTCCCCTTCTCCCCCCACTCTCTTCAGCACTTGCTTCTGATTAACTTAAAATGTCTCCGTGTTTTTGTTTTTGTCAGTCGAACCTATAGTAGAAGTAGATCTAGAAGTAGTTCTTACGGTCATCACAGTCGATCCAGGTATGGATTATAGTTTTATACAAACTCTGCAATAAATGTACATATTATAAAAATATCTTAGTATAAGAATACCCCCTTATCTATGGTACTTAAAACTATAATATCGTGTTAGCAACTTGAATTAAAGCAAAATCAACATAAGACACTTTTAAAAGCTGAAAATAACCAAATAATCTTGGCATTACAGTTATAGGTGATGATATGAGATAAGTAATAGTGAACACATTTCCCTTTTTTATTAAAATAAAATCGAATTATAAATGGAATCGCTTTGTTACTTGTATTCACAAGTATTAGCAAACAAGATTTTTACTGCATCTACAATTCGTAGAGAAAACACAAAACCCTTTAAAGGCTTAGTAAGTCTCTCCTAGGTTAATAAATTTAAGATTTTTACTGTTTTGAAGATACTTGTTCTTGTATTTAAACTTTTATAAAATGTAGAATTAGTCTGTTTGCCACATCCTTCAAAAGTAATTTCTATATAGCCACTCATGTCTGTATATAAATGTCTTTAAAACATACATTTAAAATAAATAGCATTTTAGACAAGAAATTGTAAATTTACAATCACTTTCTTTTCCCTTTAAAGTAGGTCATACACGTATGATAGTTACTATAGCAGAAGTCGAAGTAGAAGTAAAAGGAGTGACAGCTATCGAAGATCTAGAAGTTATGATAGGCGATCCAGGTATGTTTTTGCTAGCATAACTTTGACGTTGTATTTATGCAAAAGAATTTGCTAAATACATACTTAGGATGTTCATGAAGGCTAATTTTTTTTCCTCAAGCATGAAAAATACATTGTTACCAAAAGTAATAATTAAAACCAATTAAAATTAGAGCAAGTGTGTGAGGAAATCGGGAATTTTGACATACTAAATTTGAGGATGGGGAAGAAGCTAGGATAAGAAAGATTTGAGAAGGCTCTAGTTCATTGTATGTATGCATTCAAAATAAGCACATTTGGGGTTTTTTTAATAATTGTAAATGTTTCTTAAAAACTACAATGAACTAGCTCTCAAGATTTGAATCAAGTGCCCTGTTAAGGATTAAAAGCTACCTGGTATGCAAAGAATTCCACTGGATGGTAAATTCTTTTTGGTTAGACTGCAAAAGTGGATTAAAAAAAAAACTCTGGAAGGGAAATCAAAAATTGCAGTGCTATCCAGAATTAATTTTTAACTTCCTAGAACATATTTTGAAGGAACATTTTACCTGCAAGTCCAGTGTGCTTCTGGTGAACTTAGGATAAATTTTATTCTGCTCAGTCTAGGGGAATTATATAGGTGTAAGTGAGCACATTTCACAAAGATCAGAAGTGGAACAGGATAGATAGATAGAGAGATATCTAGTGAGTATCAGTGATTTGTTTTGTACCTTTTAACATGTTCCATATTAGTCAGTGGTAAGTCAAGCAGATTTCTAAGACTACTGTAAGTTTTCATCCTCTGCAGTGCTCATACTCATTTTTTCACAACTTTGTACCAACTCTTAATGGACTTTGCTGTCACCCATTTCCCCATCTAGTCCTGACAGTAAGACAACTTTCATCTTGTGTTTGAGGGGAAATTAAGGAGATTAACAAAGAGCGTGGAACTAGACTTACAAAATCATTGGTTTATGATGTTGGGAAGCTTCAGAGAAACAATGTTGGATTAGCATGTGCTCATCTTTCATTTAGAAAGCTTTCCTTACAGGCACGAGGCTAGAAAATCTCTAAGGAAAGTTTATTCTGTGTAATTTGAATATGTCCTGTGGCTTGTCTGAAACCATCTGGACTCTATCTTGATGTTTGGCCAGGTGCTGAGCTTGGAATTCTTCTGGATAAGCCAAAACATTTCAATCTACAACTTCCACTCTGCAGACACGCACACACTCCTGTTGTTGTTATGGGGCCTAATTCTTAAGACCCTTCTTCAAATGAAAAACTGCAATAGATAAAGCAAGGGTTTGTGAAATTATCTTAGTTGAGAAACGCTTGCAATATAAAATTGTATTTGTCAGAATATACTTCTCAGTCAGCTGTTAGCATTTACAAAAACAGTTATTTTGGATGATTTCTTAGCTGTGTCGGAGAAAGCAATAAATTTTGTAGTTACACAGTTTGACATGAGTTACACAGGGTTTCATCAGGTAAAGTTAATGACTATTTTAATTTTGACTGTCCCTTAATGAACATTAAGTTCAGTTCTATGAAATATGATCCTGTAAAAGACTTCTTGTATGTTTTCTTCTTGTCTTGTGTCTGTCTTGACAATTTTTTTACATGATGCAATTTTGAATTTGAAGCTCAAAATACGATTTTGAGGCATTTTAATCTTTTCTTTGTAGATCTTATGGCTCTGACAGTGAAAGTGATCGCAGTTACTCTAACAATCGAAGTCCCAGTGAAAGCAGCAGATATAGCTGAAAACGTTTCTTTGATGGAAATTGTATTTAATAATTTTTTCAGTGTTATGTTAAAAAAACTGTTTTGACAGTGTCACAGGTGAAGTTGAAGGGTGTTTACTGAGTTAGCTGAAACTTAACCATTTAACAGTGAACTCACTTGACTGACTGTATACTTACCAAGAGAAGTACTGAGCTCAACTCAACTGATTTTTTTTTTTTAAATTGTTTTTTTAATGTCAAATGCTACTTTTACAAAATAGGCGGGGGGGGGGGGTTTTATTTCCTTGAATTGGATTTTCCAAGCCATGAATGACACCTAGGTGAATTTGCTGCCACCACTTTTCTGAGTGCAGCAATCAGTAGTACTGTCTTCAAGTATGTTTATAAACACCTTAGGGCTTTCTGCCTGTTACTATTAAATATATACTAGCAACTATAAAACTGTGAAGAAAACTTCTTACAAAGGCTGCCATTTCTAGTTTATTAAAATGCTTTTTTTTAATGCTGGAAGATGGGTTCCATGCTGTCTTGTTTGTGGATCATTGCATTATATGCAGTATATACGCCACAGCTAGGTGATGAAAACAAAGACTGCCACTCTGTCTTAATCCTTATTGTACTGTGCTATTACAGAAGTCTGCTGAAAAGGGTGAGATTTTACACAGTGGGAACTGTCAAACTGACAAGCAGTGAGCAAAAGTGTGATGAATGAGTTTTGATCTTAATATCCAACTTGTCTATACTTTTATGTTTAAAAGTGAATTTTGTGATAAACAGCAATGTTCTTAAGAGTCTAGAAGTGTTTCTAAACGCTTTTTGGATTTCATTTCAATTACAGTGCTTGGCATACTTCAACACATTTTGAAGTTGAATGTTGTAAACTATTGAGTATATCATGAGTTTGTTCAAAACACTTTTTAAAAAACTTACGTGATTATAATCTTTCAAGAAAACAAACCATAATGGTTCCTTTATAAAATGTCTGTAGATGTATCCCATTTACCATAGGGAATATCAGATATTGATATTGCAGATATTGAACTATGTATTGTTAAAGTGATATGACTCCAAAAATACCAGTATGCCTGATAAAAAGCACAGACAATACTTTCAAGGTGAAGTTTAATACCAAAAATTGACTCCATGTTACAGGTAAATGGTTTGCAAAAAACCCATAAATTTAAGCTGAAGAGCACTGAGTAATTTTTGCAATATTCTGATTGAGTTGATTTAAAATAATTTGTAAAGTTTTTCAGCGTTTGGATAGTCATGTACTAAGAAACAGTTTTTTAATGGCATAACATAACCTGAAAAGTCGGGTCTGTAGTGAAAAAACAGACTAACATGGCTTTATTAGAGCTAATGAGTACTCTTGTATTATAATAGTTTTCATTACTGACTTTCTGTAATATCTTGAGATGCTTTCATTTTCTCAAATGTTTTCAAATATTGAAAATGACTTTTTTTTAAATCTCATCAGGACTCAACAGCTTTGAAAATTAAAAGTGGTAATTTCTTGCTTAGATGTCAATTCATACTGTCTCTTTGATTGAATTAAGCTATCCAAAATTAGTTTTTGGTACACTTCTGAAACATGAAAAGAAAGTTCAAAGTGAAGTTTGAAGACTGTAATGATGCCCTCCATTTCTGTCCACGAACAGCTGAATAAGACGTTTGTATGCAGGTTCCTAAAACCAAATTTGTCATACAGGTTTTTCACTTTCTAGAAGAACCCAAAATTCTGGGCTTACACCCTTCCTACTCTTGTAGTGAAAAAGTGTGTGCACGTAATCATTTCGAGTCAATGTTTTGTAAGCTTCTTAGCTTTTTAACATAAGTACATTTATTACTCAAGCCAGTGTACATTTACAGACACGTTTCTAACAGTAGCAACCACTTCAGAGTCCTGAACAAATATTTCATTGCTAACTCAAGATAATGTTTGATGCAGTTTCATAGTTTTAAAATGTACTTGTTTTTTTTCCCTTACTGAGAAAATGGAACTAGTGGGCTAGTGGTGTAACAAAATATACAAATAACGTTGCCATTCAATACTTATTAGAGAAGAAATTGCTCCAGAATCGGACTTTGTCATATTTCAGATCCGAGTTGACTTTTTATTTTTAAGGCAAGGAAAAGGTAATAGAAATATGGTCGATCAATTAATTGTATTTGTCCAAAATTACTGCAATGTCACTAATGTCTATTTCATATCTTGAATTAAAGCTTTATAAAGAAATTCCATCTGTTAGATGGTTCGGGGGGTGGGGGATTAATTTTACTTAGTGAAGTCTGCTAAACTGTACTTCAGATAGGAAAATGTACCCCTGAGCTGGTTTTCTAATGTTGGTCTATGTTTTTGCAATTTTGTTATTCAAAAGTAGTCGCTGTTTGTAAAATAAACTTTTGTATATATCTGCAAATGCTGTTTTCGCTACATCTGGCAAAATGTGTTGCTGCTTGAGGGGAACGGGCAGGAAAATTAAAAATATACTTCAATTTCTGTATCTGCTTTTGTCCCTTGCAAGACTACATACAAGTTGCCTTTCCTTTTCCTGACCTACATAGAGAATGATTCCTCAGCAAGACTCTGTACTGAGTTTACATAATAGTCATTGGAGGAACAAATATTTTGAAATTTCCGAGTGATTTGAGGTCTCGCCATTTCCTCAAGATATGTAAAAGGTTCCTATCCTTTGTGCAAAGATACACTTAACAGATCTGCACGGAAGTCTCTAAATGTGCTGAGTTTAACTATTTTGCTAAATATTCTTTCCCAAATACACATTCCCACATCATTTCCGTAGCATATTGGAAATGTGGTATTAGTTCAAGTCAGCAGATGTAATGGCTCAGCAGACTAATCCATTAGTCTTTTAGACCTTCTGTTCCAGAAAAACTGGATTTCCTTGGAAAAATATCGGCTTTGTCCTAATGGAAAGGCTAATTGCCATGGTCTGAGGTAAAAAGGACAAGTGGAGGTGTTTTCCTTGTTGTTCGATTTTAGTCTTTAGCGTGATCTGGTTAACCTGGCATTTCCCAAACTTCGGAGCACTGGTTTTGAGGAGGAGGCACGAGAAATCCTAGGCAGGAAAAGTAGAAACTCCAGGTGATGTGAGCTATAGTGATGAAAGGTGGGGGAGGAAAAAAAAAAAGGTAATTTAAAGTAGGGGAAGGGTGAATGGCTACATCAAAGACAGCAGACAAAACCAACAGCGTAAGAAATGTTAGAACCTCTGTGTTGCCATGTAGTGTAAAACAGTCTCTGTCTTCCTTGTTAGAGAGAAGTAGTCAACAACCTTTCTTCTAAATGCATAATGTTGCTTTTTGTGCTTAAAAAGCCATATTCCGTGCAGAAGTTACACATCAGGATCATGGGGCTGCTCTCAGGTGCTGCGGACCTGCTGCCGTGGAGGTCAAGCTGTCACCTTGAGCCAGCTCCAGCAGCAAGCCGGAGTGCAGGGAGGAGGCTGGAGGCAGGGCGCTGTGCTGGAGCACGCAGCGTTAAAAATAGAGTGGCTGACACCCGGTTATGTATTACTCATTAGTGACATTTTTCTATTAAAATAAGTCTTAAATCATGTAGTGTAGTAAAATTATTACTCAAGTATAAGTGGTTTCATGAAAAAAAAAGGGGGGGGGGGAGTTCTAAATAAGGTTAGGTCTGTACGTCTTCGGGTGGTTGTTTTGGCAATAGATTATCCACTACACAGTACACAGAATATTGTTGTGGTGTAGCTCCGTCAGCGCAAGCGTTCTGTCTTCAGTTGCAGGTGAGTGACTTAACTTGTCTAGAATAAGACAATATTAAATGAACCATCTGGCTATCAAACAACGAGTTCTTATAAAGCATGTATTTACAAATCAACAGCATGAATGCACTTTTCCTACGATACCGACATGCAGAGAGCTTTCCTTCCTACTGTATCACTTTTAAACAAGGGCTATTTGTGTCCTTGCACTCGAGGGTAAGAAGCATTTAAAGCGCTCTTTCAGAAGATCACCAAGTATCTGACAGCGTATTAAATTTCCGTTGATGGCTTTGTGTGGTTCGTGATGATCATGCTTACAGTTTGGAGCAGAACACAGTATTTAGATGACCTTGAGCTGCACTCTGGAATCCATCTGGTGTAATTTCCAAACTGAACGCTGCCTGGGATTTAAATCATGAGAAGATAAAGCTTTGCATGCTCCACCCCTACTTAACATCCATATAAATTTTTTTTTATATGGTTGTGAAACAGTAATGATTTTCCACCTGGTTTTAAAATGCTTTAGCTGCTTAACTGTGGTAAGTTAAAACTGTTTAAAAATTATATAAACAATTAAAGGGACCCAGATTTGAATTCAATATTGTCCAGGTAATCCCTCCAAAGTAGGTAGGATTGCATGTGTGAAATCAAACGGTCTGTGGCAGTTTTGAGTTGGTTATTTTTTTTTTAACGAAGGTAATATTTTCAGAGTCACAGTGGATGGTCAAAGAGGAGGTGGGCATTAATTTGGTATTAATTGATATTTCTTGAAATAGCGTGGTGCTATTTCACTATGCTATTTCCTGGGCTGCACCACCTTGAAAGAGCGTGGTGCAGCCCAGGAAAACCAATGTCCTTCCCCAAAGGATGGTCTAACGTGGAGAGCGCTGAGCTCAACGCAACTTGTGGACACTTGTAGCTCCCACCCTGGCGTTATGTCCTAGTCCTGGCCTTTCTTGGGCTTTTTCTTCCAGCTCATAGTGCACCCTGTGAGAGAGGACAAGGAAGAGTTCTTCCCCTCTCCTAGTGCCTTAGCCACTCGTCCCATCACTTGGGCAGCGTCTGCTTAACTTCTCCCCAATGCATTTTGGAAAATGAGCCATGAAAAGCATGAGGAGGACTGGGAAGGTCCTCAGGAATGGGAGAGGGTAAGGGGCTGATTGCAGCACTTCCAGGAGAAACACCCGACTCTTTCGGCAGTGTACCGGTGAGATGAATCAATCGACCAAGGCTTTTGGGTCTTCAAGTGCTGGTTGAAGTATGCTTAAGGAAGAATGGAAAAGCAAACCCATTCTACCGAGAGGGCTAGATATTTGGCATAAAGAAAGCTGCTGCTTTTTTAAATCAGTGTAGCTATGTCAATTTTATATGTTTATACTTGCTATCGCAGAACTTCAAGGGAAAGGGTGGCGAGCGCTTCCCTGGCACACCCCCACCCTGAACGTCCCCTCGACGTGGCCAAACCAAATGCGACTCATTTCAGATTAAAGCAATTGACTGCCTGATGTGCCTTGCTATCAGAAAAGACGCTCAAGTTGAGGGGCAGCCTCAAACACGGAGGACTGTTGTTTCAGGTACCCCACAGGCTCTGGCAGAGCCAGCTGCAAAGCTTTCCTAGGATAAAAGTAGCATAGCAGTGGTTATAACCAAGTTGCAGGTGCACACAGAAAAGAAAAAGCAAGAGGACAAAGATACGATGCTTTCTCAGTAAACCTAGCAGGCTTTCGCAACGGCTGTGTGTGAACCACTGGGTTCAATGATGTCTGTATAAAGCAGTTGTGGATTTTGGGGTTTTTTTATTCCCTTTATGCTTCCGAGGTCTGCAGCATGATGGCTTCCACCTTTTAAAGAAATAACACTGGGGGTGGGGAATTCTTCTTTTTTTTTTTTCCTACTGTAACGTGCAGTTTGATAATTTTATCGCGTGTCCTTAGCTCCTATTTTGAGAGAAATAGCGAGCAACGGTTCCTGGGTCATTTCATTTCACTTATTTTCAATGTCTTCTACCGTAGGGACTAATCAGTCCTTATTGTGTCCCACGAGCAGTGCTGCCCAGGGGTCCTCCGCGTTGGCTGCTGCTGTCACCTGTAGTCACTGGCACGAAGGAAGGAGCAGCGGCTGCTCTCCAAGCAGCATGGCTCTTTGGCACCGAGGCTTAGACATAATTTTGGGATTCAGATATCTCCTATTCCACCGACTTTACTAGGACCTGCACCTCTGACCTAATAGCAACAGCCTTCAGCCCATGCTCTGAAGCTCTCTTGACCTTAGACCTTTACGTCCCCTTTCTTCAAAGACTAAATCTCTTCCTTGTGATAAAGAGTTGTTCATTTTAAGAAGTCAAAAAACCGAGGGGGAGGGAGGATATCGAGTACTTGATGTTCTCACCTGTGGAAAGACGGTCTGGAGAGTAGAGCGTTACCTAAGGCTTTGAGATGGACATTGGTTTCTCCGTACCACCAAAGCCTCCTTGTGTCACCTGGGGCAATTCTGCACTCTCGAGACCTCACAAGTGTGCCGCGAAGGTGCGGTTCCCTACTGAGCTTGGCAGGATTGGTTGTTAGAGAAATGAGAGCTGTCTCAGGGTAATTTGGTCAATGGTAGCGAACCTGGGAGTATGAGCTAAGAACATATAAAACACAGGCAGCCTAGTTGTGCCTCTGCTACTTGGTGTGATGTTAGATTTCCTGCGTTGCAGCGATGCGCGGTGTGATATACGCCTTTTTTCTTTTTCCATTAAACTGAGGGGGAAACAAAGCCAAAAAATAAAATTTTTATCAAAACAGCTCTATCTGCAGAAAACCCCATACTGATGGTGAAATCCAGCTTTAGTGATGGACTTCCTACAGACATCCTGCAGGAAACTGCACCGATTCCATGATGGTCTTTCATTTCTATCAATAGCTTTGAACCAACACCTTTCAGAAGAATTTTGTGCCAGAGAATAGAGCAAAAAGGGGCCTTTTCAGCACCATTTCCTCCTCCCCAGAGGCAGGATCGACTCTATCTATATAAAGCACAGTAGTTCTTATCTAACCTATCTGTAAAGAATTGCCAGCACCGAGATTCAGCAATTGAAGTGCCAAAACCAAGATTGCCTGAACTATCCACACTATACAAAAAAAAAAAAAAAAAAAAATTTCTGATGGCTAAACTAAAGCCTCTTTGCTGCTACTTAAGCCCATTGCTACTTCTCGAGGTTAGAGAGGAAGAGAACAACCTTTTTCCTTCTACTTCAATATTTAGAAGGGAAAAGGCCACCTTAAATGTTTGTGAAAGGGTTGGGTTAGCTCTTGCCCAAATCTGGTCTTCTCTGGACTAGATAGCTCCAGGTCCTTTGGTTTTTTGGGGTGGTTTTGGGGGCTGCTGGGGTTTTTGTGGGTTTTTTTCGCAACTTCTTAGATCTGACCATCTCCTGGACTCTACCACCAGCCCATAAACCTCCCCAAATCACCATACCCAAGCGGACAACATACTCTAGCTGAAGCTTCACGGTGCCATGCGGATCTAAACCATCGCTCCACGTGTCCTGAAGGCAGCATTTACATGTCCCTGCCTGTGGTTCGCTGCTTTTGCAACAGCGTGAGGAGGGCCGCTTGGTCCAGGCAGGGACGCACTGCCACATCCCGGCTCACCCACTGCCTGCCCAGGCTGTGCTCTGCAGCTCAACTATTCTTACACAAGCAGCAACTTTTCCCTTTGTTTCTACTACATCGCAGCCTATTTTTTTTTTTTTCCAGGCTATTTCTCTAATGTGTCAAGATTGTTTTGAAGTTCCAGCCCATCCTCCAAAGTACTTGAAGTCCCTCCCGGCTTGGTATCATTTGCAGCTGTAAGAAGCAAATTTTCTATTCATGCAAGTAATTATTAAAAAAATATTTTGAGCAGTACCAGGCCTGGGACAGATCCCCAGGGACTCCCAGGCTGTGTACCTCTTTGGTTTCCTGGCGGATCATAAATAACTCCTCCGAACAACGTTCCCTCCTTCCAGCACTGCTTTCCTCCGGCTTTATATCACCCACCCCTGCCATCTTTCCTCTTCCAGCCACGCCAGCGCAGCCACGCTGGGGACGCGGGGATGTGAGCAGGGGCTGGTCTCTTAATTTAATTTGAACTTCAGCTTGTCTGACTTGAGCTTCTGGATGTTGGGTCTTACAAAACCTTGGCTGAAGGTGCCCGTTGCTTGTTTTCCATAGTCGCCCTTGGAGACCGTGTTTCTAATCCCCCCTGTAACTTTATCTTTGAAGAACTGAGTTGCGGTGCACGCTCTCTGAGCTTTTCCCCGTAAGACGTCTTCGCCAGACCTCCACTTCACCCCTGTGACCTTCTCTGCTGAATCTTTCTGCATCCTCCTTGAATCGAGGATACCAGCACAGATACCAGCATTTAATATTTTTCTTTAGCACTAATATAAATCAGACTATTTCTATGTGATCTTCACCCTGGAAATGTTTTTGTTTGGGGGATTATTCTCCATGGCTTAGGCAGGGGAGGAAAATTCACTGGTTTTTCTATATATGAGTATTTACTGAATAAGATGGTTTCTTGTCTTTCACATTACCAATTTATACCCCTATCGTGACGGAAAAGTTCCCTGTGGATTCCAGGGACCTAAAAGCTGGAGGTGCTTTGAAATTAATGCAGTTCACACGGATCTGCTTTGCCACTCCACCAAGTACCAGTCTTAAAAATCACTCCTGACTCGAGATAATCTAAGGAAAAAAGTAAGAGTATGTTTTTTTCTAAGAAAATAGGTAAAAGTTAGAGCGAACTTGCAGACTGATTCAGAAGAAGCAGTTAATATCTAGCACTTGGTCTTGACTCCCCTGTCTCCCACTGAGCTCTCAGAAACCAGGACCGAAGCCATCAGGCAGGAGCAATGTGGTGGGTCTGAGAGGCTGGACTTCACTTTGACGTGCTGCATCCCACTCCTGAGCAGAAACTCCTATTTGGGGCAAATTTCCCCTATTCCCCGGAGACTCTCTTGAATATAAATGCATCTCTGGGTATTTCCTGTAATTCTTGATAATTACTTCAATCAAGATATCAATTTATAACTTCCTGCCTAATGAAATGCTGTTTCTTACCGTGTTATCCTTTGATGTGTAAAGATGCCTTTGAACTGCAAGCCCCGTGCTGGGAAGACCCATGCAGCTTTCACACCTGGCTCATCAACAAGCAAACCCATTGCTGCACTGTGAACGTGACTTGTAGGTGACACCGAAGCATTTCTGAGCGGTTGCAGAAAGTCGGTCTTTAAGTTTGCACGATGCGATGCAGGAACCACTTAATGTACGTTTTAGCTACGGATTGGATAAGGACCGAAGCCTATTGCTTGTTCTTGATGAAGTCTGGAGGTGATAAGTAGTAATCTAAGCACATTTCACTGGATTTGGGAGAATCTGGTCCAGTAAACTGCCCCATTTTCCTGTAAGTTTATCTAGCCAAATAGTCTCTCCAGCAACAGCAGGAGATAATATTTCAGGAGAACGTGCACGGCAAAATATCTTCAGTTGATTCCCCTCTGCTCTCCCAGCATCAGCAATCACTGCATCGTGGGCGTTGGTGGGTACCAGCCTGCCCGTTCCCTCTAGTATCTCTTGGCAGACCTATTGCCTGTGAATTTTTTGAACCCTTCTTTGAATCTATTAATGTATTTGGCTCTTGTGGCATAGCTTTTGCTATTTGTTTTAAACTGATCTCCTCCTCTTTTGAGTAATAGTTGTGATTTGCTGCACCTTGCTCGTAAGCTCCCAACAGCCTTCCCCGCTCCACGTTGAAGGGTCCTGACCTTTTCATCTCGCCTTGTAAAGCAGCTGTCCCATCCCACTAGTCATTTTGGTTGTTCCTCTTTCTGCTTCTCCAACACCATCGTACTCCTCTTGGAGATCAGGACTACATGGTACTTAAAATGTGGATGCACCAGGGTTTTCTGCAGCAGCAAAGTGATGCCCTGAGCGTTGGACGTGCTTAGGGAAGGCAGAGAAATAACAAGTTCTTGGGTTTTTTTGGCTGCCGCCTTGAACACACCTTGGCTGCACGTTGAGCCAGCGATTTCAGAGAGCTGCTGGTGGCAGTCCAAGATCTCAGCTCTAGCTGCCGGTTCCAACCTCAGCATTGCACAAGCGTGCTTTAGACCTTTTTCCTCCAGACTTTATGTATTCCTATACCAAAGCCCATCTGAAAATTTCTTCTCTGCCTTTTCTTTTTTTGGGAGCCTTCTGGAGTTGCTTGCCATCGGTGTGGCACCTGATAACCTTGGAAGAGCTCACCTGCAAACACAGAGATGTGGGTCTGCTCTTACTCCTCCAGGTTGCTGGTGAAAATGTTGAAAAACCGTGGACTCGGTCTCTGGTGAACCACACCATGGACTCTTTTCCATCCTGAAAAGTGACCATTAAAGCCCTACCTTCTGCTTCTTGTCTTTTAACTAGCTTCCGAGCAATAAAAGGACCTTTTCTCCAGTGACAACTTCGTTTTTTTAATGGTCTTGTCAAGGGCTTTTAAAAAAAAAAACTATTTCTAAAACCCTGTGGTTTTCCCACCTAGAACATAGAGTCCACATGCTTCGTCATGAAAAAGGTTAAATTTTATTGGATTTACTTTTGTCCAGTGCCCCGAACATAACAGGAGTTAAATTGTTCATGCGGGAAAGCAGTAGCCAATAATGGCTGGAGAAAGGCCTGGTGGGAGAATAAAAATATTTCTTTCCCCAAAATGTTGAAACTGCCAAGTCAAGTTGTTAATAGAGATTGTTTCTCCAACACAACAGCAGCAAGGACAACTTGGCCGGGCTTGCTTGGCTTGGTTTGCTTGATGCATCCAGTGCAGAGGCCTCGATCTTAAAACCTGTGGTTAACTAATGCTCGAAATAAACCCTCTTCCCTGAAAACGAAGACCTGGCAATGCTCTGTTCCTCTGCTGTAATTCATCCCAGGGACAAGCAGGACCAGCTCAAAAAGCAGGGTAATGTCAACTGCAGCATGCTCTCCTCCCTTATAACACATTTAGGTGACGCACCTGGAAAAAATACCCCAAGGCACCAGTTTTGGTGCGTTGTTTTTGCAGCACCGATTCTAAAGAGTCCCACTGCTAATGAGTTGATGTCTGTCAATGCCGACACTGCGCAAGGGATGCAAAGACGCTAAAGCCACGCCGAGCCAGGCAGCGCAAAGAGACGCATCTCAGCCTCACCTCACTACTCGCTATGGGTTTTGGTACCCAATAAGTATTTCTTGACGTTCGGTAGCAGGGCAGATGTTTGGGCTGTGAATGATACAGGTTAAGGCTCCTCTTTGGTCCACATCCTTGGATTGAGCACTGAGAGAGCAGCGAGGTGATAAAGAGATGAGGAAACCCCCTGCTTTGAGCAAGACATTGAACCGCGTGAAGACCCCTTCCAACATAAATCCATGATCCTACGATTTCTTTTCTAGGGGTAAAACAAGCTAAATATTTTGCAGGGAATCTGGAAGTGTGTGTGGGGCGTCTCCACCTCCCTCTTCCAAGCAATTTTTCTTTAATACTTGGATCTTCTTATCACTGTGCTATAATTCAAGGGTTGTAAGTAAACTTCCTAATATTGGCATCACCACATATAAAATTAAATATGATTATTATGAAATTGGTAGAAAACAGGACCTGGAATGCAATACAAGCTCCTCTGAGAATTAAAACCTGGCTGCTGCTGGATCCAGCAGATACCTGTGGGTGGGCAAATTACTAGGTGCCTGAAAAATACAGAAAATATAAATTCAGGAGCTTCACTGGACTTTCTGATGGGTCAGGGTCTTATCTGCAACGTGGATTCCCCTCCCTGCCTCCGCCAACCAAAGAGAAAAAGCTATTCCCGGTGGAGTTGCGATCCCTCAAAAGGAAAATACCATCTGACCTGGGATAAGGTGTATTTTGCAGCTTTGGGAGGTGGTGGCTCCCTCTCGGGCAGCGAGACACCGGGGCAACCCGGGCTGTGATTTGCAGCAGCGGATGGATGAACTTGGCACGCACCGTTGTGTTTAAGAGTAGAGTAACGACGTCTTCCCTGGCTTGGATCACAGCCCTTCCACCGTGCAGGGGAGGATAAACACCGGCACAGCCGCCGCTCGCCTGCCGACAGCTGCCTGCGGGAAGGAAACCGTCCTCCGTGCGAAGGTCTGCCTGCTCGAGGGCTTCACCTGTGTCCTCAGATGACCTTTCTGAACCTGATCCTCACACCGTGATGTGAGGGTGTCACTTGAAACCAGTCAGCCCTTCCTGAATAATCGCTTTTCTTTTTTTTTTAATGTATTATTTTTTCCCAGTTTGGAGGCAGAAGTGAGAAACCAAAGAGGGGAAAAAAAAAAATAAAAAAAAAAAAGAGAAGAATTGGGGTCAACACGAAGCAGCAGTATTTCAGTCGTCCTTTGAGAGCTTGTCTATACTCACTCTGTGGGTGTTCTCATTGCAAACACTAAGCGGGAGACGTTTTCCCTTAGTAGGGCAGGCTCCCGCGCCACGGCCCTCCTCGCCTGGCCATAAAAGGGCAGCGTGTTCTGCAGGACCCCCGGGTCCTCAGAGAGCTGACGGGCCTTTGGGAAGGGGCCTGCCCTGTTGCATCACTACACTGCTTTGCTTTGGACCTTGCAACCCTCGCGTTAATGCTGCTTTGGCTCATTCTTTTCTTGTGCCTTTTGTTTTGTCTCTCTCCTCCTCCTCCTGCTCCTCCTCTCAGGAGGTTGGAGGGAGAGAGGCCAGAGAGCCTCCAGGAATGTTCTTGCTTTCCCTATTTTTTTTTTTCTTTCTCTCTCTCTTGGCCTGATTTGATCCCTTCTTTTCCATGATCCGTACGCCTGCTCAGAAAACCAGCTGCTGAGTGGAAACCGGTTGCCAAGCCCATGATACATCCCCAAAGGGTTGACCATGTCCCCAGCCTCCATCCTATGTCCCACCGGTGAGGCCACGGCAATCTGGAGGGCTCTTCCACCTCCTGCTCTACCCAAGCACTCACATGCCCTGCCGTGCCGGGGGCTCAGCACTGGCTCAGGAAGGGTGAACGCCACAGAAGCTCCTCTGGGACTTCCAGCCTACAGAAGATGCTCAGCAGAGCACGGCTGCACTTAAAGCAGCGAGTCCAGCCCAGGCAGGCAGAGCCAGCGAGAGGACATGGTACCACCTCGGAGATACCCTTCCAGGTCCGCTTGGTTCTTCATAGAATCGTAGAATCATTTAGGTTGGAAAAGACCCTTAAGGTCACCATTAACCTAACACTGCCAAGTCCACCATTAAACCATGTCCCTAAGTGCCACGTCTACACGTCTTAAATGCCTCCAGGCTCTTGTGTGGGTCCTCACAAACTCAAAGCTGCCTGAGCTATTAGAGGTGTCAGCTTTCTTCTTGTCCCTTGTCCTTGATGACGCTTCTCTTGCAGAAGACCGAAGCTACAGAAATGCGAATTGAAATATCAGGGTTCAGTTATAGCAAGGAAATATGAACCTTCCCTGGTTTCCCTCTATGTTTTCCAGTCCCTGCATTGTTGTGGCTGGTCCTTCATTTTAAGACCCCTTATGACCTTGTAGAATCACTGGGTTGTTATCTCATGGCCCAGCGAGAGAAAGGAAGAGAGAAAGCTACAGGAGATGTCCCTTTTGTGGGCACCACACTGCTGGAAAGAGGCAAGGAGGAGACCCGACACTGCTCCCGTGTTACCAGGGCCTCCCTCCATGAGCTCCTTTGGCTCCTTGGTGGGATCCTACCCAACCTGGTTTGGTGGCTTTGTTGTGTAGGATGTTTACCAGTTTTTCCAGGGCCTCCCTCTTTCTGGAGAACCCATTCCCTAACAGTGACTGAACTGAACTCCGGACCCCCAGATCCCTCTGTGGTGAGCTGGACCCCGTTCCCCTTCCATTGGTCATTCCCTTTTCCTTGGCCAATGATGCCGTGCAAGATACGGCAGAGCCAACTCCCAGCCTGTACCCTTCCAGGAAGACTCCAGACCTTCCAGATCTTTGTGTGAAGGCATCAGGAGCTTCGAGTTAGCCCCCGTCAGACATCCCAGCAGTTGAAGAAAAAAAGCTCCCACAAGATACCAGTTGTCCACGTGCCCCATTAACCTTAACCTACGTGGAAGTGTCTTACATCTCACCCTGCTTTTGGTCCTTGCACGGTGGGATGAGGAGCAGAAGAAGAGGTGGCTTAAGTGGGTTAGGACAGCCCCTGTGCTGCATCGGTCACACAAGACCAGCTTGCCTGTCCTACACAGCAAAGCCACCAAACCAGCTTGGGTGGGATCCCACCAAACTGGGTTGGGTGGGATTTGCTGGGAGCTTTGGGAAGTTGTTTCAGCAAATTCCACGTGAGTCCATAGGGTAGCTGTGGTCGACAAAACCACACGTTTCACCTCTTAGGAACATTGCTGTAGTCACCATCATCAAATAAAGTGTTTCACCCAAATGTGTCATTGGTTGTGCCCCTTCCAGGACATTTTCCCTTGCGTTGGTGGCAATGGCCACTGCGGGAACAGCTTCTCCCACATCAGGAAGGAAAAACTGAGGATGGCAAAGGCCAGGTCTCCATGTGAGGGGTGGGCTCAGCATCCCCCAAAAGGCAAGGACCTCATGGTGACCCCACCACCATAGGGTGGCATCAGGGCTTTGACCATCTCCGCCTGTCCCTGCAGGCCTTCGTACTTCGGAGCTACGAGGGCTCCAAGCTCTGGAGCTCCCTGGTCCCCTCTGCCACGTCCATGAAGGTGCTGCAAGGATTTGGGCTCTGGAGCAGAGCTTAAATCCCACCTCCGGCCTCATCTCACCCTCAAGCCGGCGCTGGCTGCGTGTCAGCCGGGTGTTTTCCAGGAGCTTATGTAGCTTTTGGAAAAGTTTCCAGGGTAGAAGACATGCTGGATGGGCCAACCACTCATCTCACGAAAAGCTTTCTGATAGGGGAGAGGTGCTGGTGGCATCGGCCAGGATTTTTTCCTATAGAGTGGAGAAGGGTTGAGTGCAAGGAAGGGCATTAGAAAAAAAAAAAATATTAAATAAACCCAGCGCCGGCAGGATGTGGATACGGCGACATTATGCAAAGAGCCGTACACATCTGGAAGAAGTTACTGCGCACGGCAACCAAAGCAGAGTCTAAACAAGTGCAAGACGTTACCACATTTATGTCTGCAAAAGGGAGTGGTTAGGGAAAGGAAAAGAGCCTGGAAGGTGGGATGAAGACGGAACAGCCCAGGGGCTTGGGGGACGCCCCCAGCCCTGCTGTTGTGTGGCCGATGCCCGGCGGAGCTGCCGTGTTTCTCTGCTTTTAGGGTGGTAGAAGGGAATTAATTTGCCCTTGACATTTTGGATGGCGTCTGCACGAATGGTGGGGGCAGAAGTGGGTCTCGGAGGTGGTCACCATCCCGATGAGCCTCGGTTGGGTGCCTCGTGGGTCTTCTCCTGCCCTGGTGGAGCCCAGCACCTACGGGCAGAGCCTGTCCTGGTGTCAGAGGCGTGGGAGCACCGTGGGACCCTGCACGGTGCCTCCCCGGACACCCTGGGGCCGCTCCAGCTTTGCCCCCTCGGTCACCAGCATGAGGGTTTTGGGGTGACCCGGCTCCCGGCTGAGGCTGGGGGGTGCTGGGATGCTAAAACCCACCCCCCTGCTCCGCCTCGGGGAGATCCAAGCAGTGCTGGGGGCAAAATAATGAAGCCCTGATTTATTTTGGGGGGGGTTGGGGGCTGGCTGTGCCCCACGCATCACGTCCTGCGGCCTGAGGGGGTTTGGGGGGTGCCACCCACCAGACCCCCCTCCTAAAACCAAATGTGCCTTAACCCCCCCCCCATCTGCCTGGGGGGGGATCCCCATTTCCTCCCCACAGCAGGAGAGCGCTCCAAAAATCCCCTTTTTTAATAAAACCGATGTTACCCCACGATTCCCCAGATTGGGTTCTTATGCCCCAAAAAAGCCGTGCTTTTTGGGGGGGTGGGGTGGGTGTCCCTCCACGTGCCTCAGTTTCCCCCAGCGGGGTACAGAGGATGCTCCCGGGGGATGCTGT
>WAAD01001394.1:19351-73035 GCA_013389945.1 Fregata magnificens
CCCCGAGGGGGGGCCGTGCGGCCCAGCACCCCCAAGGATGTAGGGGCCCCTCGCCCTGGCCCCCCCAGCCCACCCCAGGGCTCCTGCTTGGGGGTCACTGGGAAAATTTGGGGATGGGGGCGGGGGGGAACTTTTCCAGCTGTCTGGTCGCCCAGGCCGGAGGATTTGCTGGCATTGCGGGAGCGCAGGAGCAGCCTGCCGCTTCCTCGGCCCTTTTTGTTCCCCGGATGATTCCTTCATTTTGCTAATTCCTTGTCCGTCCCCCCCCCCGGCTCACTGCTGCCTTGCCACGGAGCCCCCTTTTCCCAAGGGGGATGCTCGGCTCACCCCGATACCCCGGAGGAGCGAGGCCGCGAGCATGGCACGGGGAGGGTGCAGCATCCCACCCCGCTTTGGGGTTGCAAAGGGATTTTCCATGCAAGCTCTTAAAAATTAATAATAATAACAGAGGGAGGCTGGTTGCACCAGGAGCCTTGCAGCCGGGGCTCTCGCTTGTGGCAGTGACCTATTTTAGTGGCCGGTGGACTTTGGGGGGGGTTAGTTTGACTTGCGGAGAGCAGGCCTGAGCCGGGAAAATGCACGGGAAGTCCTTCGGGATGTGCCGTGCCCAGGGACAGCGGTTCCTGGTACCCTGGTGCCTTCCCCCATCCCTAAAAGTGTGGGGTTGTGATTGCCCCAGCGATGGCTCCGCGTCCGTAATAACACCCTGGGAGGCGTTGGAGCGGCTTTTTGGAAAGGGGAAGAAAGTGCAGGCTTTGGAAAAAATAAAGAAACAACACTGACCCGGCGCATGGGATGATGGTCGGGATGCCGGGATGGGGCTCGGCACCCCCCAGCCTTGATACCAGGGGTAACCGGAGCTGGGTTTGGGTTTGTGCCGGCCGGCCACGCTCGGCCTGCAAAATTCCTGCTGGCATTAAATCAGCTGCTGAAACCGCCCCTGCATCCCCTCTGGAGGGAGATGCTGGTGGAGACCTCCCCGAGTTGGACCGGGGGAGGCACCGGGCTGGTTTTTGGAAGCGTTTCGTGGCCCGAGGTGGGGATGGAGATGCCCGGAGCGCACCTGCGGGGGCAGCCCTGCGAGGAAGAAGGGGAAAAGTTGGGAATTAAACCTTTCCTCCACACCCAGCCTCAGCAAGAACCAGAGGAAAATTTGCTTTATGGAGCAAAAATCCTCCTTGGAAAGATATTAAGGGATTTATTACGGTTTTTAAATTTTTTTTTCTGGATCTGGGGTGAAACCTTGCCGAGTGCAAACGTTTCAGCTCTGACCGCGGAGTTTCCCTGAGGATGCTGGCTGGGCTAACCACCTCTCCGCGGGCTTTGCTGGGGTGGCCGGAGGGTCCCCTTTTGCCGCCCGGCTTGGCTTCATGGCGAAGCTTTGTTCTCCCCGCAAGGAATTAACGGCGCGTTAGGTTATTACCAGGCAAACGCCGGAGTCGGGTGAGATAAATGGCCTTGTATTTCTCTCTCACGTCTGGAGGAGAGGCATGTCACCCCCTTCATAAAAATAACCCGCTGCTGCCTTTGGAGATGTCTTCTTTGTAAAAGGGAGGGAGAAGCAGGAGGTTGCCTGCGAGTGGATTAAATATTGGTTATTTTTAAGACGCAGATCTTTCTGCCTAAGGAAAAATAGGGACAAACCTTTTGTGGATGAACCGAATGTGTCAAAACATCAGAGGGTCTTTGAAGGTTTCTGGGGAATCGCTGGTTTCCCCATCTTCCCTCCTCGCTCCGGCTGGAGGAGAAAACTAAGGGCTCTCCCACGCTGCTGTGTTTAAGCCTTTTTAGATGGGGACGTGGCAATGGCCGTGACAAAGTGCTCTCCAGGAAGAGCAAGAGCTGAAGTTTTTATTTTGCTGCCACCTTTCTGTGGCCCCGAAAAAGGAGATCCCCGGGTCCCCCGCGTGGTTTGCATCCTAGATGTCCCCTGACGTCCCATGGGGTCTGTGGACCTTGAAAGGCTGGAGGAGCGGATGCCAGTGGGGAGGATGAGCTCGGGGCTAGGCTCCGTGCCACCTGCCCCGAATTTTTCCTCTCTTATTTCTAAAGGAAACGCGTGGCGTTGCATTGCTGGAGCGGTGTTTGCAGGGCAGGGCTGGTCCCGTTGGGTTTCCCGTGTGGGGACGGACCTCTGGGGACTTCTCCCGTGTCCTTCGGGGCTGCTGTTCCCTCTTCAGCCAACCTCGGTGCTTCGGCTGCCTCTCCTGATGGTGAAACCTAGGATGACTTTGGATGCGGGGAAAGACTGGCCGTGGCGGTGCAGATATGATGGGTAGAGGACTTAATTACAATAAATTGTCTTTTTTTATCATTATTTTTATGATTATATCTTTTGCCTGGAGCCAGGGCTACTAACACCCTGCCTGAGTTAAAGCCCTGCTCCCCGAGCTGCTGAATTTGCTGCGCAGCGGTGATAAAAATAAGCCATTTTAATGCACGTTCATAAAAATGTTAAAGTGTTGGGTAGGAAGGATGGCTGGACCAGAGGAGCACGGCTGGTGCTTCCCAAAGAGCCCCGATCAAGGTTGGGATTAGGATGGATCTGAAGATGGGGACCATCCCTGGGGTCAGTGCCAGTGTTTGGAGAGGATGCTCCGGGATGGAAAGCCCTGCCCAGGATGCTGGGAGAGGCTCAACCTTGGACCTCTCTGGCAATTTTGTGGTCTGGAGTTGGGTTAGAAAACACCGCGGTTTTAGGGTCTGATGGGAGCCGGGTGCGGGGCAAACCTTGGAGGTGTCGTATCCCGTCTTGCCGTTGACCCACATGGTGGTTTCCCCGGGGATGGGCACCGGCGTGCCGGGCAGGGGGATGCTGCCGGCTGGTGCCAGCCTAATTGAGCAGCACGTTGGGAGGAGGCTTCGTGCATCCGTCAGCCTTGCTTTCCGGGGATCTCAGCCTCTTCCCGGCCATTGCGTGGCAGCGGGTGGGTGTGGGGCTGGCTTGGGGACACGATGGCTTCAGGCTGTGCGCAAGCTGAGCGGTGGCTGCCCCGTTGCACCCGTCCATGCTCCCTGCGCTGAACTTGGGGTCCCTGGGGGTCCTGTGAGCCACGGGGGGCTCAGTGCACCGCTTGCCCCGCTGCATACATCCCCTCCCTTGGTGGCACTGGGGGCATCCATAGTGTCCCCAGGGCATGATGCTCGCCTCCTCCCCGGCCTCGCGCGGCTCGCGCCGGGCTGGGCAGCGGTCCGGAGCCGGCCCCTGGCACAGCCGCTTGGCCGACAGCCCGGCTGGGGAGGTCAGCGTTGGGTTTTGTCCTCGTTTCCTCCCTCAATCTTTCCTCCGCTTGTTTTTCTCGGGCAGGGGAGGGAGGGGAACAGTAGCTTTGCATGTGTGTGTGTGTGTGTGTCCCGGGCTCTTCCACCCCAGCAGTGACACCACGGGGGGTCCCGAATCCCCCAGGCAGGAGAGCAGCATCCCATCCCACTGCCTGCTCCCGTGCCAGTGCAGCGGCTGGGGACATCTCCATCAGCCGGGTGTCACTAGCTGTGCCAGGCGCTGGCGCGGACCCCATGGCTCGGCTGCTCCAGCTGCGTTTGGCGTTTGCCGGGAGGATGCCAGCTCTGCCGAAATCCAGCTGCAGCCGCTCGGGGTTTTAACCCCAGACCTTGCTATGGGCTTAGTGCAGATGTTGAATTACCTGCAGAGCTTTTGCACCGTGTGTCGGGTCTGGCTGAGCTGCACCCAAAGAAACCCTTTTCGGCCCTGACCGAGGGGACAGGGACAGACGGGCAGGTGCATCCAGCCCGGCTTCGGTGCCTCCACTTTCCCGCTGGAGCGGAGGGATTGGAGCTTGTCCTGGGCTGCAAATAATGTGGCGCTGGGCTGAAGCCTCAGTATTTTTGCAGCAGGGATGCTGTGTTTGTGTAGGGGACGGTGCTCGCCTTCGCACGTGTTGGGATGGACGCTGAGGTTACCGAGCCGATCTCAGTGCTTGGCAATGCCCTCCGCCGTTGCCCTTGGTGGAACAGAGAGACGGTGTCCCCGATGCCATCACGGTGGCGGTGGCATCCCCCGGGAGCAGCTTTGCAGCATTGCCTCACTGGACCGGTGTGGGGATGGCGGATGACGGTGGGGTTGGCCCGTCTGTCAATCCTTGCAAAGCATCATTGTGGCTTTGCAGCTCTACGTGCAAAAGAAAAGGAGAAAGACGCCCAGAGCAGCTGCTAGGGTTTAAAAAATCAAAAAAATATAAATGAGAAAGCAACCAGCCATTAACCCTCTGCGGGCTGTGCTGCTGGGAAGCCAGCGCCCACTCCCAACGGGGCAGAGCCTTGTGTTGCTCATCCCATCTCATCGCCCTGCTCTCCCCAAGCCGTGGGTGGCCGTGGCGCTTACACGAAAAGCCCGACTCAACCTTTTCCCCATTTGCAGAGGTGGCTCCCCGGCTGCCGGGGGACAGGCATGGGGGAAGGATTTGTCCCCATTCCCTTGCGCTGACGACGGTCCCGCTGGGCTCGGTGCTTCTGCAGGCTTGCCAGGCTGCTCCCTGGAAAAGCATCTTTGAGCTGAAGCCTGTAAATGCTGGATGCTATTAAAAAAACCCCAAAACAAAAAAAAAACAACCAAAAAAAAAAACCCCACCAAAAAAACCCAAACAAAGGGAAGGGAAAAAAAAAGCCTGGGAAGCATCTGACTGTCCCCCACCTGGACTAATGTTCTTCTTCACTTGTGCAGAAGCTGAGAGGTGTTTTTCAGGGTGCCCGACACCCCACGGTGGGACAGGTTCTGGGAGCATTGCTGAGCCCCTTCCCCTTGCTTCCTCTCCCTGGAGCCTGTATATGGCTCTATTTTCGGCAGCCTCAAGCCTTTTTGATGGCACATAGGGAAAAATCACCATTTTAGAGGGTGTCACCACCCTCCTAAAGGACGTGGGCATCCCTGGCCTCCAGAGCTGGGATGGGACCATCCCCGGCGAGTGCCTGGTCCAGCCCTGGCAGCATCCCGGCGGGCAGGATGCCGGCGGTGGGCGCTTGGGGCCCTGTCGGCCGGCGCCTCGCCAGGCGGGGCTGCGGCCGAGCTATTGTTTTCCCTTCCTGCTTGTTTTTCCGGACAACCCTCCCCTAATTAAATAAAAACACCCTTCGGAGAAGCGAACAACCCGCCCCCCCAAGCACGGTTCTGTGCCACGGGAGGGCAAAGCACCCGCGGGAGAGGTCCCCGGGGAGGGGGGCGATGGGCGAGCAGAGCAGTGAGGGTAGGCGGTGGGCGAGGGAAGGGTGCGTTGGGATGTGTTCTACCCCGCTGCCAGGTTTCCATGCATGGCCGTGGTGCAAAACCGGATGGTTTTGGCGATGTATGAGATGTGTACGGTCCAGGCAATGCTGCTGGTTCTGGGGTGGCTTCATCCCGGTGCATCCCGGTTTTGGGAGTTGTGGGAAGACGCGAGCATCGCATCATCCTTAAAAAAAACCCCTATATGGCCTCAAAACTACGGAGAAAAGGTTGAACGTCTCATCCAAGGGTCTTGAAAACAGAGGGCAAATTATAGGGGATTAGGGATTAAAACTCAAAGCGCGGATGTTTTAGGAATTTCTAACGATACGCCTTTGTATCATTTGAATTAATGTGTAAAAACAGGTTTTTAATGCTGTTTCTTTCTTTAGCAAAAGTCAAGTTGCGGCATTAAACAGTTTCAACCAAGTTCCTTCTCCCTGAAACACAGCGGTGTTCAAATTGCGAGTAGGACGTGGGTTTTTTTCCTAGAGGAGCAAGTGCAAACATCGTATTCAGCTACTTATTACAGCACTTCTCCTTAATGCGATTTAATACTGAAGGTCAACGGTAAATGGTTCAGTGGTTGCGAATGATACTGAAAAGCAGGCTGGGTTGAAAAATTTTAAGGAAATCCCCACATTTTGTGCTGAATGGAAACCGGTTCGCGGGCAGCTGGTCTAACCGCTCTGCTCCGCGTGAAGCGGGGACGTAGACGTGCTTTTTATGCTGCAAAACTCCATCTTTGTACTCCTACAAGAGAGAGGTGTTCGTGGTCCTCGATGCTCCGGTGATGAGGGCGATAGATGTGGCTATAAATAAAGAGAGGCCAGTGAATGTCAGAGGTGGTCTTCTGGGGGGCTGCAGATTTGAGTATTTAAAAATATCCAGGGCGACCCGTCCTACTGGTCCCTCGGGGGGGTTTATTGCTGCAGGGGCATTTAGGGATCCGTCTCTTAATACTTGCTAAGGTAAATAGCATTTTATCTTAGCACAGTGATTTAAATCCAACAGCAGCCTCCTCTCAAGGGAGGTGATCGGGTGGTGGTGTGGCTGTTTAGGGAAACTGAGGCACGCGGGGGGATGGGGGTGGAAGGGAAACGGGGCCGTTCTCGGGATCCATCTCCTATAGTGGGATTTTTGGTGGCTTCTCCATGAGAGGTTGCCCCGGTCCAGCGAGCATCAGCCTCTGCTTTGGCCACCATTCCTATATCGCTCTTATCTCTTCCTCACGTCCCCCGCCATCGGGGCTCAGCCGACCTGCATCCCTTGGTCCCTCCTCACCCTGAGCATCCTCCCCATCCTCCGGCCGCCCTCCTGCCCCGCCGGCTGTATCGGGACAGGGCTTTGGCAGCACCGCTTGAAAACGTTCTTAAAATAGAGCCAGAGGGCAGCGTCAGGGCGGGGAGGGCTGTCTGGAGGCGCCGCCATCCCCTCGGGGTGGGGACTTCTCGGCCACGCTGCTTTCGAATAATTTTTACGGGGTTTTTCTCGGTGCTGACGACGCCAGGGCCCTGCCCGGAGGATGGTAGTGCATAGAGGGGGCTGGCGGTTTTGGGGTTCGCTCCGGTTTGATGCACCCAGCAAGCATCCCAAGTCCAGGCTCGGGATGGGGATGGGATGGGTGACCTGCTCCTGCGGTGCCGTGGCGGGCTGCTTGTGGGACTAAACCAGCCCAGAGGGCCGAGGTGGTGATGGTGGAAAAGAGCAAAACTGTGATTTTTTTTTTTTTAAATGTATTTTTAAAAATATTTTTTTTAAAAAAAGTATATATTTAAAATATTTCTGTTTTCCCGGGGGAAGGGTAATGAATTTAACCCTCCCACTAATCCCAATTAATCGGGCTTCTCTGCTCCGATGGGGTTGCAGGGACGGGGGCTGCCGGAGGGGTATTTTGGGGCAAGTTGGGGTCTTTCTTGGGATTTCACCCCGGCGGGCGCCTCTCGTCTTGGCTGGGGCTCTGGCTCCGGGCGAGCTCGCAAAAAGCATCTGATAGCAATAAAGAGCAAAAACCTCCCGCTGACAAGCCCGGGCTGAAGTCACCGACGGGACGCAGCCAAGACACGCATTGTCCTCGCTGCTGCTGGGACTGATTAGAGCCGCCTGGCAAGCCCCGGCGCTGGGTGAGGGGTCAGCCCCTTTTGCCAAAAAACCTCGATCCGGAGCAAAAAAAACCCAGCTTTTGTTTTCCAGGCTGGGCTGTGCGGAGGCAATGCCGCCCGGCGGACCCAATTCCCCCGGTTTTGCACCCATTTCTCCACGGCTGTAGCCGTGCCGACCTTGGGGTATCTTATATGGGGAGCGAGGTGAGATGGATCCCAGGAGGAAAAAGCTGAATTCATTTTTTTCATAGCGAAAGCAAAGCAGGAGAGTCCCTGGCAAACAGCAAACCACTCCGCTGAAAGCTTGCTCTCTCTTCGGCGTTCGATATTTATTATATCATTATTTATTTTCTATGCGCTTGAGGGGGCTGAGCCATCCAAGCTCCTCTCGTCGAAATGTCCTTGGCAATTGCGAGGCTTAGAAAATGGGGGGGATGTGGATGGCTGTTCCAGCTGGGAGGCAGCATTTTATAACAAATATATATAGAGTGTTTTATATTTATATATTCATGTATTTATTTTTTTATATATAAAGAGTTTAAGTATATATATAAATGAATATATAAAATATTAAAAATATATACAAATATGTATATAAATATATAACCCCCCCCCTCTTTTACTACCCCTTTTCCCACTCCAGGCTGCAGAGCCAAGAGTTTGAAGAGGAGCTGGTTTTTTCCCTGTTTTCCCCGGGTGCGAGCATTTGCTGGGGCTCTACGGGGCCATCGGGACCACACGAAGCTGACAACCCCGTTAGTTGGGCGGGTTGGTTGCGAAGCAGAAATTCAGTGAAAATGAAAAATTTTGGCAGGGAGGGGGAGGGGTTTTTTTTTGCTTGTTGAGAAAACAGAGAAGAAAACACCCTTTTTTTATTATTTGAACATTTTTGTCTGTGTGTGCTTTTGCCTTTGGCTCACACAAAAAAAAAAAAAAAAAGGACAAACAAAACATGTCTTGCTGGAATTCGTGTGTTGATCAAGAGCTGCCATTTGTCCCAGAAAAAATGGGAGCTGAGAAAATCTTTTTGGAGCAGGAGGTGCAGGATAAACCCAGCAGGCTGAACCCTCCACCTCCACCACTGTTCCGCACCACGTCCTTGGTCACATCTTGCAATGGTGGGCAAAGAGGGCGTTAACGTGGCCGGATCCGTCTCCATCCATGAATTAGGTGTTGAGCACAGAAAGCCAAAGGGAAGCAGAGGGAAAGGGGATATCCCACCTGCTTTTAATACAGGGCGCAGGATTTAGGGTGTGGGATATCCCTTGCATTTGGGGTGCAGCTGGCAAACCCATCCTGGGGCTCAGGTATCCCCAGGAGAGGTGATGAACGTCCAGGGGTGGATGGCACCATGGAAAATACATGTGAGCTAAATTAAATATCCAGCAAATGCAGCCTGGGGAGCATTGGCAGTCGCAGCATTTCCCAGCCTGGGTATGCTGCTCCTTGATTTGAATTTTTCCAGGTAGTGCCTTTCCCCAGGCTATTTAAAATGGGCATTAAAAAAGTGCATAAATCATCCCGGTGAAACCAGCGAGTTAGCTGCTAACGTGAGTCAGAGCACGCAGCGTAATTTGGCAAATATTAGAGGATATTGTGTTTTATGTAATTATCTTGTAGAAGCAGGGAGGTTTAAAATCCTAATTTCCTTCTATTTAGGGGGTTAAATCTCAGCTGGTGCCTAAAATT
This sequence comes from Fregata magnificens, assembly GCA_013389945.1. Lineage (NCBI taxonomy): Eukaryota > Metazoa > Chordata > Aves > Suliformes > Fregatidae > Fregata > Fregata magnificens. The sequence continues at coordinate 28,361 of WAAD01001394.1, forward strand.
GGCTTCCTGCATGGGGCAAATGTCCCCCCCGGGGTCTCCATGTGGTTCGGGAGGTCGAGGCATCCCCTCTCCTGTGTGACATCTCCTCCGTGCGAGCATGGACAGCTGAGCCAGGCTTTGGACCTCCTTGGTGGTGGGGTGGCCGTGGTGCCTCCTACCCAGGCTGCAGGGATGTCAGTGGGTGCTCGTATGGCCTTGGCCTGTCCTTTCATTGGGCTTTCTCCTCCTTGGTTGAGTCTCCCGGACTCAAGTTGGTGGTGGAGCTTCTTGGTTAGCATCTCCAAGCTGGGCCTAGTGGTAGAGCTTCTTGGCGTTTCGAAGCTGGGTCTGGTGGTGGAGCTTTTTGGTTGGTATCTCCAAGCTGGGTCTGGCGGTGGAGCTTCTTGGTTGGCATCTCCAAGCTGAGTCTGGTGGTGGAGCTTCTTGGTTGGCATCTCCAAGCTGGGACTGGCAGTGGAGCTTCTCAGTTGGCTTCTCTGACTTGGGATGCATGGACAGGGACGGGTGGCATGGCCGGGTGGGTGTTTTCCTGGGGAAAGAGCGCTCCTGATTGGTTTTATTTCCTTCCTTCCCACAGCTGATAGTCGAAAAAACGACTGACTACCCTTCGGCTGAGTACTCCCTGGTGGAGGATGTAGCCCTCCACTTCACGTGTTTGATGGACAGACTGAACGAGCAGCGCCTCTTTCAGCCGGACCTGTGCGACGTGGACATCGTGCTGGTGCAGCATAAGAGCATCTTCCCGGCGCACAAGGGGGTCCTGGCAGCCTACAGCCAGTTCTTCCACTCCCTCTTCACCCAAAACAAGCAGCTGCAGCGCGTGGAGCTCTCGCTGGAGGCCCTTACCTCGCAGGGCCTCCAGCAGATCCTCAACTTCATCTACACCTCCAAGCTCCTTGTCAACTCCTGTAATGTGCAGGACGTGCTGAATGCGGCCGCCGTGCTGCAGATGAACAACATCGCCTCCTCCTGCCAAGACCTCCTCGACACCCGCTCGCTCAGCCTGGCCGCCGACATGGCCCTGCCCGCTGAGGGCTGCGCCGGACCCCCGCCCTACTACTGCGAGATCAAGCAAGAGGTGGATGCCCCCCATCCCAAGATCTATGCCCGGGAGGGCAACGACCCCTACTCGGTGCGGGTGGAGGATGGAGCAGGCGGTGGGACGCTCCCCCCTGGTCCAGCCAAGCAGTACTACAAGGAGGAGAAGGATGGTGGTCCGGGCGCCGTCTGTAAGATGGAAGGCGAAGAGTCCGAGGAGGATCTGGACAGCCAGGGCTCGTACAACCGGGAGCAGATCATCGTGGAGGTGAACCTCAACAACCAGACCCTCAATGTCTCCAAGGGCATGGAGGGGAAGGCGGCCGCCAGCGAGGCAGCCGTGATGGGGCGGCCTGACGGTGATGGGCGTGACACGGAGGAGGATGGGGAGGAGGAGAATGAGGAAGGGGAGGAAGAGGAAGAAGAGGAGGAGGACGCGGAGGTGGGTGAGGAGGAGGAGGACGAGCACAGCGAGGAGGAAGACCTGGAGGAGACGACGGAAGAAGAGGACGATGATGACGATGATGAAGACGCGTCGGAGGTGAAAAGGGAAAAGGGTGGGCAGCCCCGCAGAGGCAGCCGGGTGTCCAAAGCCACCAAACCTGCCATGGCAACCAGGTCCCAGGAGATGGCCAAGGTGGAAGAGGAGGAGGAGGAGGAAGAGGAAGGCCAGCGAGGGAGGAAGAGGAAAAAGGAGCAGGACGGTTTGGGCCAGAAGGTGAAGCTGGAGGAGAAGCAGCACTACCCGTGCAAGAAGTGCCCCCGGGTCTTCAACAACCGCTGGTACCTGGAGAAGCACATGAACGTCACGCACAGCCGCATGCAGATCTGCGACAAGTGTGGCAAACGCTTCCTGCTGGAGAGCGAGCTGCTGCTGCACCACCAGACCGACTGCGAGAAGAACATCCAGGTGAGCCAGCCTCGGGGACGTCCCACCAGGGGTTGGACATCCCACCAAGGTGGGGACATCCCACCAAAGGAGGAGCATCCCACCATGATGGGACATCCCAATGGGGGAGGACATCTCACCCGGCTACACCATGGGATGGGCTCATACTCAAATGTTATTTTTGATGTTGTGGGTGGCACACGGCAGATGGGAGGGAACTTTTCTTCACCCGTGACTTGTATTCAGGCTTAGGAGCATCCCACGGTGGCATGGGACCGGAGGATTTGTGCCGGGGGACTGTGGCTTCTCCTTGGCCGGCCATGTGGAAACATGGAGTAATTCTTGAGGAGTAATTTTTCTTTGAGTTTATTCAGTTAATCTGGATAATCATTGCGAGCCCCTGATGGAGACACACTCCAGCCGTTCCCACCCAGGCTGAAACCAATTTAGCTTAATTCAAAGATTTGCTGACATGAGTTAAAATGGTTTTAATCTGCCTTTTGTGCTCTTTAGCTTGCATATTAGCAAATTTCCGAACGCATTTGACATCCGGCGTGGCTCAGGCTCGACGTGTCCTCTGCCTAATGCTAAACGCTCCAGTAAATCAGTGCAGTTTTGGGGGCATAGGTAGGCATCCCATTGGAGCAGCAAACATATGCGTACCTGCAGACCCCTCCAACCGATCTCCTAATCCCCAGTGAGCTGTTTTGCATGACGCTGCCACTACTAATTAAAAAACCAACAACTTCTGGAGAGCTTCTCCCATCATCCTTCCCACCATGACCGGATTTTAAATGATCTTGCAGCTCTCCTAGATGAAGGTAATGCAACCCAAGTGCTACTGGAGCCCTTCGCCAATGGCATCCCAAATAAAATGGGCGATGAAGCAGATCTCAGCGTTAGGGCATGCGGGGAATACGGAGGCAGGAGCGGTCTCGGCTCGAGCGGGTGAAGGAGCCACTGCCCGCACTGACCCTTTGGTGCATCTTCCTGAAAAATTCACAGCCCTGAGGTTACTTTTTTTGGGTGCTTTTTGCCAGAATGGATGAGTGTAGCTCCGATGCCTGCATGGTGGTGGCTGCTTTGGAGCCTATCGTAAAGCCTGTGCAATTAAAAATGGGTTTTCCCAGAATATATCTTCACGCTCATCTGCTTTCCTGATGGATAACATGGGGCTGTCACCTCATTGCTTCCCCCCCCCCCCCCNGGTCATTTCTGAATAGGATGAACCGCAGCTGCCCGTGTGGTGACCTCCCTCCACGGAAGACGTGGATCATTACCTCTCGCTTAGTTGAGCGTTTTTAATTTTACAAACAGCCAAATTCACTCCATTTGCTCTGATTATATTGAATAACTTTATCAATATACCATGGAATTATAGCTGGATGGAAAAGGGTTTTTTTTTTTACTCTATACCTATAATAGACAGTCTTTATTACTTGTTTTTTAACCAGATCCATGGAGGGACCATCCCTCTTACCCCATTCAGGTCTGCTGCTTTCTTTTGCTGCTTTGTCCCCAAATTTCATCCATGAGGCTTTAGGTGTTAGGCTTCATCTCCCTCCCTGTGATCGTTTCCCATCACTGGCCGTGGCCCCATGGACTCCATAGCAGGCATCCGGCCTCCACTGCCTGAAAGACGATTCATCCTTTGCTTTATCAGGTTCTTTCTTAAACTCTTTTTTTGGCCACCTTCAGTATGGTTTTCCTCTTAACCTGCAAGAGTTTATCTTCTCATTTTTTTTCCCTCGTTTGGACATTACTTCTACATTTTTGAGTGACGCTTTTTTGTGGTAACTGAGGACAGAGGGCTGAGCCCTCCAGGATGCTTGGTCCCAGCCTGAGGGCTTTCCTGCATCTACTGCTTTCCCTCTACCTTTAATTTTAAAATTCCCCTGCAGCCTCTTTCATTTTAAGTGGAGAAAATGGATATTGATATGTCTTTGATAACAGGCTCTGGTCCTGAATTTGTTCTGAAATGTCTCTTAAAGCAGAAATAAAACTGTTCTGATCCGTGGAAGTATTTACTTCCAGTGAAACTCAGAGGACTGTGTTGATACTCAGGCATGGCAAGATGAAGAAGATGAGTGTTGGGGATGCCTCTGTGACCCTAGTTTTGCCTCTCAGACACCTAAATATAAATATATATAGCAAGATACTGTGACTACATGGCATAATGGTTTATTTTCCACGGTGTCACAGCCTCATTCAGTGCAAAATTTGGTTGAAGCCCATCAACGAGCATCTGTTCCTCTGGGAAGGAGAAGGTGGAGGTTGTGCTACCTGCACTGCTTCAAGCCCTGCTGGGAAATCCCCCCTGGGCTTACTGGTACCACTCAGCCATGCTGTTGCTAGATGCCTCCAAGGCATGAATTATTTTCTCAATGCACCTGCGAGGAGAAGGGATGGTTTTATCCCTGTTGACCAAAAGGAAGATGAGTCATGGAGAGATGAAGGGGAAGGAGTGTCACGTGGCTCCGGGCAGGGTCCTCAGCTGGGTGCTGCCAGCTGTACCCATGCTCCAGCAATGGTTTCCCGTGTGGACCTCGCTCTCCTGTCTTTCCCTGAGCACCGAACCGATCTCACACTGAAGTTGGAGCTTTTCCTGGGAACTTTCCAAGAAACATTGAACTTGGAGCTGAAACAAATCTCTACCATAACTTCTCGGGGGAGACCTTGCACATCACATTGTTCTGCTTGTGCCGATGGACTGTTTTTTGGGTCCGTTTTGGTCCATTTGGATATGTTTGGAAAACTCATTTAGTGGTAAAGTATCCATAATATCTGCTGAAGACTGAAGTTGCGCTGCGTTGGCTTGGGCTTCTCCTTGTTCCTATACTCTTTGCAGCCTTCTAATGCACAGAGGGTTGGGTTTTTTTTTTTTATGTAGCGGCTTCATTGTGTGCAAGAATAAAATCTCCAGTTGGGAATAAGGCCTTGGTGCGTGAGCTACCGTTTATGCAAGTCCTAATACATCCGTTGATGGAGATGCCGTGTCCTTCCCTGGAAAGTCATTGTCCCTTCCTCATCCGATGGATAGACATTTGAGTATTGGAGGCTTTGAGGTGACAATGTCTGTAGCAGACTTGCTGATTGTTATGATTTTTGATATCTTAGCTGTAGGTTTCATAGTGACGTACCCTTTCAATGGGTGAACCTGATAGCCTGGTAAAACGAAAATACTGGTGGTGCCTGGGCATGTTCCCCCGCTTCTCTACCCATCCCCTCTCCCCTTGCAGTGTGTGACGTGTGGGAAGGGGTTCAAGAAGCTCTGGTCCCTCCACGAGCACAACAAGATCGTCCACGGCTATGCGGAAAAGAAGTTCTCCTGCGAGATCTGTGAGAAGAAGTTCTACACCATGGCCCACGTGCGCAAACACATGGTTGGTGAGTGCGGGAGGCACCGGTGCCACGGGGAGATCTCGTTCGGGGTGTTCATCCATTGTTTTGGCAATGAAGGGTGTTTTTTTTGTTGCTGTCGTGTTGGGAGTTTAGGGCTGGGCTTACTCTTGGGTGAACTTTCTCACATCAACGCAGGGGGCCTTGAAATTTGGCCTGGTATTTAATGTTGAACATAAGTCTGCTCAGTGCTGGGTTTGGAGCAATCAAGCATGGCGCTGGGGAAGCTCATTTATTTTATTTAACCAGAAAAAAAGACCTCAGAAGTGATCAAAGGAGGGTTTGACCTGTAACCATCCTTCCCTTGTAAAAGAGGACCAGATCGTGCCAGCACCAGGCTTTGAAAAGCAAATTGCAGATGGCAACAGCGGTCGAGTCCCTGGGGCTTGCAGGCACCAAAAAGATCCAATAAGAGGGGGTTTTGGCAGGCAATTAGGGGAGTACCCGATATGTTGCTGCCGCGCATCTTCCCGAGATGGCTTTGGGTTTGCCGGGGTTGGGTGCTGGCGTTGGGAGTGGCAGCCGGGACTTGGGGAGATGGATGCTCGGGGTGTGGGGAGGGTGCCTGACCCCACTCCTCTCCGCTTCAGCTCACACCAAGGATATGCCGTTCACCTGCGAGACCTGCGGGAAGTCCTTCAAGCGCAGCATGTCCCTCAAGGTCCATTCACTCCAGCACTCCGGGGAAAAGCCTTTTAAATGTGAGGTAAGGTCCTATGTGCCCCCCCAGCCCGCGTCCTCTCAAACAGGCACAAAAACACTGATTTTGGGAAAGATCTTCCACTTCTTGGAACCTCCCCTGTGCTTTTTGCCAGCGCAGCTGTAGGGATGCACTCCTCTTTCCCAAACTTTGCATCCCCTCCTGGTTTGAGGGTCCCACCAACCCTATGATGAAACTGGTGGCCAACACCAGGATCTCTCTGTCCAGTGCCTGGACCTTGCATCCCACCCCAAGCCCATCCAGCCTGCAAACCTGGCTGAGTATGTCCCGAAAAGCCATTTATTTGGGTTCTTTTGGCAGGAGGGAAGTGATTTCTGCACTGCTCCGACATGCTTGTGATTTGGGGGGGATGTGGGGGGTGTTTTGGGTGCTCTTCAACAGCTCATCCCCCTCTCACCCCCACAGAACTGCAACGAGCGCTTCCAGTACAAGTACCAGCTGCGCTCCCACATGAGCATCCACATCGGCCACAAGCAGTTCATGTGCCAGTGGTGCGGCAAAGACTTCAACATGAAGCAGTACTTCGACGAGCACATGAAGACGCACACGGGTGAGAGCTCCTCGCCTTGTCCCCAGCCCCTGCGGGTGGGCGCCCTGGGGGGGAAGAGCAATGGGATGGGGGTAGCATCTTTGGGTGGATGGCAGGATGGGGTTTTAGGGAGGGAATGGTCCAGCCACCAGCTTATCATCCGTCTTCCCCCATCCTTAGGTGAGAAGCCCTACATCTGCGAGATCTGCGGGAAGAGCTTCACCAGCCGCCCCAACATGAAGCGGCATCGCCGGACCCACACGGGTGAGAAGCCGTACCCCTGCGACGTCTGCGGCCAACGCTTCCGCTTCTCCAACATGCTCAAAGCCCACAAGGAGAAATGTTTCCGCGTCAGCAACCCCTTGGCTTCGGACACGGCTGCCCCCCAACCCGCTGCCAGCCCGGCTCCGCTGCCCCCCGGCCCCGGCGTCTCTCCCCTGCCCCTGCCACTGCTTCATCCCCTTCCACAGACCCTCCCTCCTCCTCCTCACCTACCGCCGCCCCCTCCCCTGTTTCCCGCGGGGAGGATAAATTCGAACAACAACTAGGTGCCCCCCACTCTGGCCATGCGCCCGCACGGACTGCTCTGCCCTTTGGGAACGCCTCCCCCTGGGGAGCCAAGGCTTCGCTTGCTCTCTATCCCCCTTCCTCCTCATTTTGGGGTTGTTTTGGGTTTTTTTTTTTCCTTTTTCTCTCCTGTCGTTCTCCGTGGAGAGGGGGAGCAGGAGGAAGCCCCCCCCAAGGAGCGTGGATGTTTGACGGGGGGAACCGCCATCCGTCCGTAAGGGTGTAGGTAAAAGGCGTCGCTCTCCGTTTCATCTTCCCGTGCATCAGCTTCATCTTCATGCCGGGATGCTGGCAGGGCTTGGAGGAGCAGGATGCCATGCCGTTCGGGTTTGAGGTCGCCGGCATCACGTGCCCACTCGCTAGCCGAATGAATGCCTGCCGGCGCTTTGATATTTATAATAAGCCGAAATCTAGCTAGTGGTGCTTGAATCCCTGTACTGTAAAGCTGGTCTTTCAATTCAGGCTCTTTTCCCAAGAGGTTGAGAGGTGGGCACCGCGGAGGAGCCCCCACCAGTCCCGTCTGCCAGCCCCGGTGGCCTGCGGCGAGTGAGCAGATGTCCCCGTTGGAAAGCCGTCAGCCCACTCTCGTTAGCAGCCCTCGCCGCGTCTTCCTTCCCCGCGACAGGTTTTCCTTCTCGACAGGCGAAAGCACAAACACCGGCGTCGCATCTCGGGGCATCGGCAGCTCGCTGCCAGTTCATTTTTGGGTGCCCTGAGGGAGCCGGGCTCTGGTGTGCCCTTTCTGCTAATCCCAGCAGGAGCTGGGCTCCTGGGGATGCTCTGGAGTTAGCGAGGTGTCCCTGGGAGAGCTCAGATGGCCTCGGGACCGGTGGGAGGGTGGCTCCGTGGCAACCGGGGACAGAGGAGCAGGACGCCATTTCTCGGCAGAATCAGCCCAGAATAGTGCCTTAACAATTCGAATAAACCCCTGACCGATGGGTGAGCTCCAGGTTGGGTCCCATTGCAAGGTTTAGAGCTAAATCAAGACTGCATTCAGCCTGATGACAATGTCCCCGTCCTCCAGCTTGTTGCCCGTGTCGCTCTCCCAAGCTTTACCTCTCGCCATGGGGTTGGCAGCCATTGCCCTGCCCTGGTTTGGGGGGACCAGAGGGGACCACTGAGGGCTGTGGTTGGTTTGGTGATGCCCCACAGCGTTGGTTAGCGCTTCTCTCACCATGTTGTGCTTGTTGAAGTTGAGCTGGTCTTTGGCTTCACTTATTCAGGCTGGCTTTGTGCCGGTGGAGGAGGAGGAGAAGAGGAAGGCTTTGCCGCTACTTTTTTGTTGGACGCTGCGGTCCAAGCTGGGTCTGTGTCACTGCTGTGCTCTGTCCTGGGGTGTCGTGCATCGGCCTGACCGTGGCTGTGTGGCACCTCAGTCTGGGCGATAGCAGGATGCTGGGGACAGTGAGCCATATCTGGCTCTGCAAGAAGTCTTGGTGCTTTGTCTCCTGGAAGAAATCAGCAAAGCACTTGGGCAGCATTGAGGCTGTCCCTTGCAGAGCTGGGCGGATTCAGCCAGGAGCTTTGCTGACCAGGGACATGCAGGAGCATTAGCCTGATAGGGTTGGGACAGGGGAGCACCCGCTGTTCTCCTGAGTGCTGTTTGTGGTGATGAGTTAGGTGACTGATGTCCCCTCCTGCTCAGTGGTGCCCCTCATGCCTGATGTCTCTTGGAAAGCTGGCTGCTCTTGTGGATGTTTGCATGTTGGAGCAAAAATTGTTTTTCATCCTCATGTTGGCTGGGATCCTGTGGACCCCCAGCACCGCAGTCGGTACCAATGAGCTCACCCTCATCTCCATCTGCTTTGAGCAAAGCGAGGGTGCTGTGGCAGAGCTGCCTCGCCATCTTGACCTTCTCAGATAGGTACCAAAGGCTTCTCTGTTCTCCTTCCTCCATGACCCTGGGGCTTATTGGGATGGTGCAAAGCCTTCTCAAACACACACCTGTGAGGGATGTGGGCACTCCGCTCTTAGGGCCATTGGCTTTCTAAAGGGACCATGACCCAGACTGGAAGACGATTGCTTTAGAGAAGCCTTCAGTGATACCCTTGGAGGTGTTGGAGGGCCTCAATAGAGTGGTCCATGCTGTCTTCTCCTCTGCTGCCTCCCAGACCCCATCCCCTTGGGCTCCCTTTCATTTCTTTCCCCTCACACAGCCTTGACATGGGATGGGAGTACTGTATCCCGAGGAGGACTCGCCTTGCCTGTAGGATTTTCTGTGATGGAGCCTATCAGCCTGCCTGGTTGGTAGGCTTCTCCCCCCAAGCAAACCCCCACGCCAACATGTGCTCCCTTGTACCCGGAGGTGGCTTTCCCTGTCCCTGTCCCGGTTCATCCTCTCCCGTGAGGACCTGTCCCACTTGGACGTCACTGCGAGATGACAGCTCCTCGTTGAGGCTAGAAGCCCAGTGGAAAGCCCAGCGACTGATCCCAGCTGTGTCTGATCCCCTTCGAGACCCTGCCTGGAGAGCCACTTGGAGACGTCGAGATGTGACCATGCACACAGCACTTTGGAGAACCAGATCCCTGCTGCTCCCTCCCCTCTCCAAGGCCTGGGCAGTTCCCAGGAGTCCTGCGTGGCCTCCGAGCCCTTTTGTCTACACCCTTACTTGGCCCTGATGTGTCTCTTCATGTCTGGTTTTCGATAATGTACTAAGAGCTCAAACGAGTCGCTCCCGCAAGTGTCTCGTCCTGCACCTATCCCGGTCAGCCCCGTTGGCACCCGTTGGGTTAGACGGGGCAGGAGGCGGGGGAGTTGGGTCCGTTGTTTTCAAGCTTTTTATATTTTATTTTAATTTGTTTTAATTTTTTTTTTTTTTTAACTCTTGCACCTTAATCTCTCACATCCCTTTTTGGACAGACCGCAAGGGTGGAGAGGGGCTTGATTTCCATTACGCAGTTCATCAATATGCCGCAACGCAACGTTCAGCTGACAACTCTGCCCGCACGCCTAACCCCAGACCTCTCTGCGTTTGAATTTTTTTTTTCCCCCCTTCATTTGAACTCTGGGGAGGGAGGGAGTCATGTGGGGAGGTCAGTTTTGATTTATATATCCCAGGAGCCTGGTAGCACAGACCAGTTAGCCTCATAATGTCCATGAGGCATGGCTGGCCCTTCGAACCACAGCCATAACCCCAGTGCGGTGGGAAGGCAATGGATGGATGGACGGCCGGTGGGTGGGAACGGCTGTGACAGTGCAATAGAGACAAGCATCCGCTGCTAGACAATTCCACTGATTAAACTCTTGGTTTGCCTGAAGTCGAGAGGGAAGGACGGACAGACAGCCGCCCTTTGTTCACACGGACGGAAAGAGCTTCCCCACGTGCAGCCCTGCCTAGTGACATGTAACTATGACAGGACATGGGTCGAACTTGCAAAGGAAGAAAATAATAATTAAAAAAGAAGAAAAAAATAGGAATAAGAACAACCTCAGTAGCATGGAACTTGAAGGAAACGAATGAAGCCCCAAGCACTTGTCTCAAAACTAGTTTCTCATGCCTGGTGTTCGACTCTATATTCTTTTACGGCATTCAATATCGGTTGCCCAAACATGCCAAGTTAAGAGTGTATCGGTGGCTCTACTAGTGTGAACAAACTAAACGAAGCACTTTATTCTGTATAGATAAGGGAAGGCGGGGAGGGGAGGGGAAGCTTGGATGCTTTTCGGAAGCGTCTTAAGTAATGTTCTAGGAAATGTATTATTATTATTACTTTTTTTTTTATGACCATGTGTAATCAATATATGTTTATCTTTAACTCCAAGTACAGCAGTTACTCTCTTTGGGATGGTGTGATGAGGGGGAGGCTGAAATGGTCAGGTTGGTGCATCAGCATGGGGCCAACTGGGGCAAGTCATTGCCTACCGCAGGAACAGGCGTGTCTTGCTTCGTTGACGGCCCCATTGGCTAATGTCCGGGAGGTCCCAAGAGGTGCATCAAAGCTGCCTTCCAGGGCACAGCTCACAGTCAGCCTTGGCACCAAGAGCCCTATGTGCATCCCCATCCCGAGCCGTCTTCTGCCTGGGGGTGCTGGGGCTGCTCTCTAGGCCACCCACGAGCAAGACGAGTCACGGTAGGCTGTTTTGGGTTGTCCCTAGAGGCCAGGTCCTTGGCCATGCTTTGAAACCTGCTTTTGGCCTCTCACCAAGGCACGTCGGAGGTCGCTGAGCTCTGAAAGTGGTGAGAGGTCAGAACTGGGCCTTTCCACTGCGTTCTCCCAGTCTGGAAGTGTTATGACTGTTACCAAAGAGGTTGCAAGTGGAAGGACTGAATCAATAAACAATTTGTCTTTTATAAAACAAAACCTAAAGCTCCACCACTTTCTTTGTTACCTTAGTTTTGCTTTTCTTTTATTTTTTTAAAAAGTCTCTTTTCAGGCAATTGTGTGAGGAGTCAGAGCCCGGCAGGATGGGCTTCCCATGGCATGTTCACCGCTGCCATTGCTTCACACTTACAGCCTTTGTGTTGGGTTTGGTGGGAGGTGTGTGCATGTGTGTGAGACAACTGGACTGCTGTGGGGGCCAACAAAAAATAGCCTTTCAGGGAAGGGTGATGAGTGGGTGGAAGAAGGGGCTTGGTGAGGGCTGAGCTCCTGGGTCCTACTGGCTCCATAAGATTTGTATGAGCTATGAGCTGGGGCTCTCTGAGCTCCCCTGTAAGCAGTGGAGAAACCAAGGAGCCCATCCAAAAGCACCCAGTACCTTTATTGATGTAAAATGGGGTGGTGGGAACCTCGCCAGCTAATGTCAGCACTAATGTTGGGAAGCTAATGGAAGAAGAGATGATTCTCCCCCACCCTTGGGATGTACCTACTCCTTTGCTGCTGGCATTGCCCTGAGAAGATACCCACGGGGGACCTGTGCCACTGGAACTGTGTGCACCTGAGCCAGGAAAATGCTGGGCAGCAGTGAGGAGTGATGCCTCTCTGAGTATTCATGTTGACATTTCTTGTCTGTGATTGCCTTTGGACTGAAGCAGCCTCTTGGTGAGGTGGTGGTGAACATCTCTGGGCCAGACTTTTGCTTGGCAATGTGCAACTTTGCTGCCTTCCTTGGGCCAACGCTGGTTTGCAGGCACTGTGATTTGGCCCTTGTTGCTCAAGTGATGGGATTTTTCAAGCTCTTCTGGGTCCTTTTATACAACAGCTATTTTTCCTTTTATGGTTCTTGCCCTGTACCAGCGATGGCATCTCCCACAGCTTTATAATGGATGTGAACCACACCGGAGCACTAAGGTCCTGTTAACTGTATTCCTGATGGAAAGTTGTGAGGTGAGCAACCAAGGATAGGCACCTGTTTTAATTGCCACCTCTCAGGCTGTTATCAAGGGACCATACCATAACAACTCATCGAGGCTCAGGAACATTCCCATTGACTTCAAAGGGCCCAGATTTCCCCCAGGAGACCCAAGCAACGTGGCAGCGGGTATATGGGGATTAACCCTTTCTTCGGACCAAGTGCCAACAGCTTTCCATTCTGTGTCCAGCAAGAAGAGCTGAACCAAAGGTGTTGGTTTCCCATCCCAGGCAGGAGGTGGAATCCTGCCACCACAATAAATGACTTTCAAAAAATTATTATTCTATGCATGGATTATTTTTTTCTTCTTCTTCTTTTTTTTCTTTTCTGCCACAAACTATTCTACATTTGGTAGATTCATCTTCAATTAGCTTGGGAGTTGTCCACAGGAATTTCTGAAGAACTGGGTAGAAGGTGATTTTTTTTTTTTTTTTTTGCAGTGCATTTTTCACACATCTGATATTGTTTCAAAGATTTTTGTTGCCTTTTTTTAAGCTATTTTCTGCCAGCCAGTCACCTTGGATTTATTTTTCTTGTGAAAATGTTTCATTACTGTTCTGATGAGATTGTCCTCTAAGGAGATTATCCTGTAACTTTTTAAATCCTTAAAATGAAACCAGGACAAGACTCTGGTTCCTTTACCCATGCCAAATTGTCTTTCCTTCCAAACATGTTTTAGTTTCTCCACGACTGCATTTTGAGCTAGATGAATCAGCCAGATGTGTTTTTTAATACCATAATTTTCATGCCACTTTGAAGGTATTATTTTGCAAGGTTTGTATTTGTTCTTTTTTATTATTGATTATCACCCCTGTTCATGGTATCATGAGATCGTGTAGGCATCCAGCTTCCTTCTAGTCCTGGGTAAGCTTCTAGTCCTCATATCTATGGAGAATAGCTGTAAGGATATGAATGCTGAAGTTTCAGCTCCCAAATGGGGTAAAATAAGAAGGATGAAAGCTGGGGCCGTACTAGGGCTCTCCATGGCGCTGGTTTGCTGCGTGTGTTCATCGCAGCTTTTGCTTGGTCCTTTTGTTTGTTTGCTGTGGACATTCAGTTACAGCTCTATCAACATGCCAACACAGGGGATTTCTTTTGAAATAGCCTAATAATTTATTTTTAAATAAACCACTGGCCAGATGGTGCAGGCATCCGATTTTTGCTCTAGCAGATCTTTGTCCTGCTGCCAGTACAGTTGTGTTTCTATCAAAACATCATTGTGGATAACTTTAAAAAAAAAGATGCACTTTTCCTCAGTAGGAAGTGCACTTTGAGTCAAACACATCTGAGATCTCCATGTACTTCGCCAACTAGAATACTTTTTTAAAAAAAAAGGTCAGAACATTAAAAATAAGAGAAACAGCATAAATATAAAACCTTTCCCTGAAAAACAGCACTTGTCCAACTATAGATGAGGACATTGTGATCTATGATTGAAGGTGAGGAGCCCAAAAGGCTGGAGACAAGTGCACATGGCCCCCACTGCCCGTCTCTCCCCCCCTTTCATACCCTACCACTCGCATGACTCTTCCCCTCCCACAGACCTTAGCTCCTGGCATCTCTTCAGTCCAAAGGCAAGGTGAAGGCAAAGAACTAAGACTATTTTCTTCTCATTGCAACTTCCAAAGTGTTTCTGCTGCCCACACTTACATGCTCTTTTCTTTTAACTGTCGCATCCCAACAACTCTCATCACCCGGGAACTCATCAAAGTCCCCCCAGGTCTCTCCTGTACCATTTGACTTTGACCCTTCCTTCTCCTCTCCAAGATATGCTCTGTCACCATGCTCACAGCTATCTTAGGCAGGCAAATACTTTAGAGACCCCCTTCCCTGGGGAACGTCAGCTTAGTCCCTTGGGACCCCCTTTCTGCCTCCACTGTTGGTTGGGGAGATTCAACAGCAGTTGAGAAGATGGGGAAAAACATGGAGAAAGAAGCGGAACAAGAGTATGATCTTTTTGTCCTGCCTACTGAGACTGGAACAGCTCATTGCTCCATGCTTCTCAGTCTACCCCAGCTCCTTGCAGGCTCCAGATCCCGTCTCTAGTTATCTTGTGAGCATCTTCAAGTTCCCATAGGACTTCAAGATAATTTCCCCCCTTTCCCATTTGACTAAGTAAAATGGTACCAATCAATCACAGATGCAATGTCCTACACAGTATCCAGATGCCACACCTCTGCACTGATAAGCGTGACCTCACCTCCCCCCATCCCTCTTTGCCCCAGACCCCATGGAAAAAAACTAAATCATGCCTCGCTACATCTTCGTTAGGCGCAAAACATTGAGGCGCACGGGAAGGAAAGTGGCACCGGAGGCGTACTGGATCTCCCGGAGGACCCCTTCCCACTTCTTCTGCTCTTCATCATATCTGGGGAGAAAGACAGTTATGGTGAGAAAAGCATCCTCTCTCCCTTGCTTCAGCTGCTCCCCATAGTGGTGGGAGCCTTGGTGCCTGGCGTGATGTCCTACAGTCATTATTTGGCCACAAGATATCTGTGGGAGCTGCATGGGGGCTTTCAGCCCTCGTGTGCTCTGGTTTGCAGCACCAGGCCAGGGGATATGGATATCAGCACATGGTCTCACAGGGGAGGGTGTATTTTTCCATTGGGAAATGGGTTGATGGCACCAAGACTGAACATCCATGGTGAAGGCCAGCAGGTGCCTGCTGAGGGTGCTCTAGAGCCACAGATGTGAAGGACAGGAGCAGCTAATGCTGTATTAGCAGCCGTCAGAAAGTGCTTTCTGCCCGCTTCTCTGCTCGCACGTAAGACTATCTGATTTCCACCCCGAGCACTGGCTTTTCCCAGGGAGAGCATGCATTGCACAAACACTGACTGCTTCACGCCAAAGGGGAGGTCTGGAACCAGCTCCAGGCAAAACGGCAATGCAGCAACAAAGCTAAAGGAGCAGATTTTCCCTGGTACGTTGCTATATGAGGCTGGGAGAGATCGCTGAATCACCTAATGTGCCCTCCAGCACAGCACAGGGCAAACTTCTCACCCAGAGACCCTGCACTGAGTCTGCAACCTTGTGCTGGGGTAACAACATCCATCTCACGCTGAAGGCATCAAGAAAGACAGAAGCTATCTGTTCCCTCAGTGGCTCTCACTAACATCCCTCCCATGCTCCCTTGGACACCCCTGGGGAAGATCGTCACCTCCAAACATCGTTCAGCTCCGTTGGCACCAGCTCTCCCGACTCCGTCTCCACTGTGGCGAACCCTCCGAGCAGGTAGAGCACCCCAGCCAAGCTCACCAGGCTGACCGAGCTGCGCTCCTGCGGGAACTCAGTGAAAGTGTCCCACCTGCCACGTCGAGAGAGGGGACACGTTAGGGCACCCTGCCTACCTTTGCACCAAGGCTGGCCTTGAATCGGGAGTGAACAACTAAATTATCTAGTGACAGATTGACTTGTGTAGGTCTACATGGGATGGGATCATTCATTGACTGTTGTTAGAGATATCTATTTCCATCACCATAGTTCAACTTCGTTTTGCATAGAGTAGATGAGCTGTGAAGCACACCTGGCATGGACCAGCAGGTCCTAGCGGTGGGACTGCAGCTGCAAGGCCCACCCAAAGTCAGGGAGTCTATTGTGTTGGGTGAAGATGCCAAGATGAAGCTACAGCCCTGCAGGGAACCCAAGGGCTGCACCAGTTGGTGAAACTGCTTTGAAGGTAGGCCTGAGATGATCCACAGCCCAACTGCAGTGGCATTGGTGATGCCCAGCTGTCCGAGGAATACAGACTGGGAGGAACCGGTATTGGGAATCACAAGCAAACTCCAGAATGGTTGGAAGTTGCTTAATGTACACCTGCAGCTGCCCCTTGTATAACTATGCCCTGAAGGTGTGCTCAGGTACGTACTTGTTGGTGGCAATGTCATAGACTTCCACCGAGTTGGTCAAACCAGAGTCAGTCACACCAGCCGCCACGTAGATTTTGTCTTTGTGCACAGTGGCTCCAAACAGGGACCGGGCAGTTTTCATGGGAGCCAGCTCCTTCCACTCAAACTTGGATGGGTTGTAGACACACATCTTCTTCAGGCACTTCCTAGAGAAAGATGAGGGAGAGAAGGAGCCTCGATCGCCTGCCGAGGGGCAGCTTTGCATTGCAGGGGTTGGGGGATATCTGCTGGGAAGAACATGGCCTCTCTAGAAAGGATTTTGCTCCTCCACATCAGCATGAGTGCCTTCAGTGTGTGCCCAAAGGTGCCCATGCCTGGAGACATCATTTGTGTGTATAACACATCCCCTCCCGGTGTGCCCTCTTAGGGTAGGAGTCCTAAAAGCTCGACATTGTGTTCACACAGCTGGATAGGGGCCCGTGTAGCTAATTGCCTCTCAGGACCTCGCACACAGCCATTAGACAGTGTTTCAGTGCTGCTGATCCAACTTGAAGCTGTGAAATAACATGAGTAAAGCCCCTGTTCCCCGGGACAGCAATGTAAGGTGCGTGAATGTATGCACACTCACACTTTTCAGACCATAATCCTTTCAGAGCAGGACCTGTCTTTGCTGGATTATGGCATATTTGCTCTGCAAACAGTCACGCTTCTGGCTTGCAAAGAAATTGCTGCAATGGTCCGCAAGAGAGGCTTTTTCCGCTGAGCCCATCTCCTGCAGGAGGGCAGGATGGGAGTCAGGTTTGATGAAGTTTTTCACCCCTGTTGCAAATACCCATCTGGACTTCACTATTAGGACCACGCTGCTCCACAAATCCGAGACAGGAGACCCTCAATGTGAAGGCACTTCTTGCTCTTCAGCACCTCTCCCAATCTGTGTGATATTTATTTATTGTGAGTAAAGGGGATGATATGTTCCCTCTCCTGCAAGGACAGTGACACCTCCCTGAAGTGCCTGTAGGACTCCTAAAAGCTTGGGAAGGACTGCCGTCACAGAGGTGAGCTGAGAGGGAAGGATCCACATCTCACACCCCATCCAACCCTCCTTAACCCATAGCATCCAGTTTGGGGAGGCACCAACTCATGCTCTTCACTCCCACTAGTTTGGGGGATGACTCCCTCCATTCCTCTTGCTTTTTGACTTACTTGTCGCTTCCTTTGCCACCAATGACATAGACGAGGTCCTTGTGCGATACCACCGCATGGCCATAGACTGCATAGGGAAGGGAATCGGCTTCACCCCACTTGAAGGACCTGGATCAGGGAAAGATGGGAAGTGAAAGGATTTGTAGCTTGCTGGGTGAGACCCAGAGTACAAGGCACTTTCCAGACCTAGAGGTGAGCACAGATCCTGACAAACAGAAAACACAATCTCAAAAATATGAGGTTTCCAATGAGATAGTGCTCAACCAGTAAATTTTGTGATCCTAAAAAAAAAGGGAAGACAAAATATGCAGGATATTTATGCTAATGCTCATTCTTATCTGCAGCATCCTCTACTTTTGGGCTTTGTGTATACGTAGGCCCTCTTCTCCCAGGACCTCACCTCATTTACAAGCATTACCAGCTAGACACAGACAAGACAGAGATTTCTGCATTATGTAAAAAATTAAAACCAATGCAACTTAGGGGTGCAAGATCATGGGGATAAATTTCTTTTTCGGCCATCACCTTCCACTTTGAGGTGCAATAGTTGGCCAACACTCAGAAAGGACCCACGGTGGGTATGTCCACATTTTGTAGTGCAGGACTGTGTTGAAGGCTCTGAGCTAGCTCCCGGGCAGCTGAGCAGAGGATGTAGCTATAAGGCTTTGGAAACCTCAAACTGGTACCCAAATAGGGCTGACCAATTTCTCAAGAGATGTCTGTTCGTGTCCATGTAGCCTAGACTTGTCCCCAGTTTTCATACATGTAGGTTGTAGCCCCTAAGACCTGCACTTTATTTTATTTAAGAACTGCGATGCCCGGGCTCTGAGTGCTTTCTAGTTGTCCAGCCACTCTGGGCAAATATTTGATCCCATAGACCAGCAGTTTGCCCTCTCCAGGTTTGTTACAGTTGAAGTTTTGACCTAAATAGTACTAGAAATACAGGTGGTACTGATCACATCTCTACCAGCCTCAAATCAGTATTCAAAGCACCCCCTGAGCACTTAGCAGGGGCAGACACATCCTTTCCCAGAGTCCGCAGGGGCAGATAAATGCCCTGTTCTGTGGGAATGAAACTGGTTTGAAATCTCTGCCTATAAAACAGACTTTGAAGCACACACATCTAAATATAGACCAAGCAAAGGCTTGTTAACGCCTACCGTTCTGGCTTTTTGGGGCAGAGAGGAGCTGTCTTTCGATGTTTCTACCTCCTGCGTGCAGAACGGAACGGTGCCTTTTAATAAAGCTCATGACATAACATGGGTCAGAGCCCGTTGTGCAAAAATAATTGTATATTAAGCCTGAGATCTCTCAGAATGGGCCATTCAGTGCCACATCTGAATGCTTTCAAAACAAACTTTCCTGTCCAAAGCCTGGTGAGACCACGGTGAAGGCTGCTGAACCTCCAAACCGACGGGCAAGAGCAGAAGGAAAAATTCCCTTGCTGCTCTGTACGGGTCCCATGTGAGCATCTGCTAAGTTTGGTCCCTGATGACATAATATCCCCATGACAGCTTCCGTCTCCTGGAGGTTCAATTACAATAAACGAAGCAGCGGGAGAGAGACAGCTCAGAGCCCCAGGGTACAGCCTGAGACAGTCCCAGTGGTCCCAGCATCTAGATGTAGAGTTCGAGCCCTGTCTCCAAAACCTTTTGTCCCTGGAGGGCTGGAGTCGTTTTGCACAGCAGCTGCTTCGCTTTCTCCTGTCAACCACCTCCCACCACGCACTTGCACGTGAACACTTACAGCCGGTCATAGCACAGGACCGAATCCAAGGTTTTTTCTCCCTCTTTCAGTTCTTTCCCTCCAACCACAAAAATGGAGTTTTCCGCCTCTCCCAGGCCAAAGAGGCAGCGAGGGGAGGGCAGGGGGGGCATCCCCAGCCAATCTGCGTCCAGATGGTCGTACTGAAAGGAAACACATGGTCATTAGTGTGTGCTCACCCGGCCCATTTGCTTAGCAGAAGTCAGGGTCCAGAGGCTGAGGGCAAAGTCCATTCCCACATGCAGCTTGGTCACCCCCGTAGGCATTTTCTGCAATGCCAGCCTCTACCTGTGCCTTACCATCTGGTGCAGGGTGGGGGATCTTAGAGCAAATCCAAGTCATATATCATATGACATATGTTTTATGACAAGGCATAAGAGCAGAGAGGCACCAGCAGGAGCATGTTCTGCTCTGTGCACCAAAGCTTTGACTTGGAACAAGCCTGGTCGTCTTCGGATGGGAGACTCCCATGTTGGACCTACAACGAATTGTTCCTGAGACTGGGGGAGCTGAAGCACTTCAATCTTAGAAATTTTGCCTGAACCTCTTCAGCTGTAGTACACGCCACAGTATGTCATCCTGATATTTTCCATCTCTGCCAGGTAACAGCATGTTGTTGGCAATGTTGGCTACACAGCTCACTCCCCTGCGTCCCTTCTTCTCCCACCAATTCTTCTTTCTGGCAAATGATCAGGTACCGTGTCCCTCCTCTGCTTCTCAAGATACTGATGTTGTCCCATATCACTGCAGCGTGTGTGAGAGTTCATGAGATGAAACGTGTGTGTGTCTATGTGCACAAAGGCTATTTACACAATACATATCATCTACCCCATACAGTACAATGCAACTGAGATGGTGCTGCAAAGCCCAGAGCTCTTCTTGCTGACCAAAGTGTGCCAGACCCATCTGACACATGGGGAAACTGATCCGTACAGCGCTACTAGATCAGATGGCCAAATCCTTGCAGATCCTTGGACATCTCTAGATCAAGGCATTGCCTCATCTCCCACCAGAAAAAAAGATGTGAAAGATTATTAGGCTGGGGGCTCTCTGGGCGCCATGGCTTGATGGGAACTGTAAACTGGGGCAAAAATTTTTAATGTAGCTTGGTAGCAGAGGAGGGACTTTGTGGGTTAAGTCTGGAGTGACATCTTGCAGCCAGTTTGGTGGGACTCTACAAGATGAAGCTGTGATGCATCATTGCCTGAAGCACTGTTTGCTATGGGCTCGGGCCAAAGAGCTTCAGCTTGCTGGGTTGCCTCCAAAGACTTGGCCTCAGCTGGGTGCCTGTGGTTATTGTCTCTTTGTAAGCTGTGGTCCACATATGTGTTATTTATAGAGCAATCCCGAGCAGCTCAGTCACCAGGATACTTCCTGCTTCTTGATGGATTCAGCATTGTTTTCAAGTCATAAATCTTAGAAGTGACAAATAAAGGATACCCTTTCCCATCTGAAACGTCAATGGAATCATTTTGTTCCTGTCAAAATTTTCAAGGCCTCTGGGATTTTTCAGCATTTTTATATTTTGGTGCCTGTCCTTAAGTCTAAACTATCCCTGACCTAACTCTCCTGGCTTCAGCAGGAGGAATGTGAAATCAGAGAGGCCAGAAACAGAGTCAGAAGGTGTAAGATGCTGCTGCACTGACACAGAGATTCAAGGGTCCATCATACAGCTGCCTGTCTACATCTCTGTGAAGTTTCAGCCGAAAAAAGGCTCAAAAGACTCTCTTACTTATACAGAAACTGTGAGCTATGTAATGGCACTGATGGCAATAAATTACACCTTTGCAAACTGATGGCACCTTCCAGCCCTTGGGCTTGTCTGCACCTCCCATGCACGAGTGCCACAGCGAGCTGTGAAGGGACCACTGTCCCCTTCTTTTGGGGAAGGACCTAAAAATGGCCACACTCAGTAGCATTTGCTACTGAGTCAGTGGCAAATTTGGAGCTGAATATAGAAATCTTGCTGTTTGCAGCTTAGAATCACAAGAATAATTTATGTTGAAAGGACCTCCAAAGGTCTTTCATCCAACCCCCATGCTCAGGCAGCTGCAGCTTTGAAGTTAGAGCAGGTTGCCAGGGCTTTGTGCAGTCAAATATTAAATGTCTCCAAGGATGGAGGGTTTGTGACCTCTCTGGACCCCTGCTCCAGTACTCCACCACCTCCGTTGGGAAGGTTTTCCTCACAGCTAACTGAAATTTCCCTTACTGTAACTCCCAGCCATTGCTTCTTGTGCCATCTTTGTGTAAATCCAAGAAGAGTCTGGATCCCTCTTCTGTGTCCCCTCCTGTTAGGGAGCTGCAGACACCAATGAGATCTTCCCTTCCCCACCTCCAGGCTGATGAGAACCAGCTCAGCCTCTCCTTGTACCTCCCGTTCTCCAGCCCTGACCAACTTGGTGGCCTCTGCTAGACTCATTCCAGTACCTCAATGTCTCCCTTGTACTGGGGAACCCCAGACTGGAGACAGCATCCAGATGTGGTCTCAAAAGTGTAAGATCAAAGGGGAAAAAAAATACCCTTGACCTGCTTGCTGCAGTCATGCTGAAATAGCCCAGGACGTGGTGGACCTTCACTGCTGCTCAAGGAATTACCTTGCCTGGCCAGCAACCAGACTGGTGGAGCATTGAACTTTAGACATAGGTTTCGGCTGAATACAAAGCAGCCTGTCCACCTGCTCTGTGCAGGTAAGTGATGGAGCTGGCCACAGCCGCTGTTGTCATCTGTTGTCCAGTGCGAATGGCTATATCTCAAACAGCACTTCCCCTGGCACTTCCAATGCCTTCCCCCTCCATCCTGCTTTCTAGGGCTGCAGTTTCTTCCTGGTGACTTCTCGTTTCATGAGCTTTACGTGGGCTGCATAGGCTCCAAAGCCTGACCCTTTCCAGGTGAGGACAAGCATGGTCCCTGCACACATGGTGCAGGTGTGCAGACCTACCCATGCAATGAGGCAATGGAGGGATCAAGTCTGTATGTCTCAGCTTGGGAACTACCCTCACTTTATCCTTTCTGCCTGGACATGTTATTGTTTCCTCCCAGAAGATATGTGAGCCATGGGAGAAGAACAAAAGGATTTCTGGGTATGGGGGGAAGGACAGAGGATTTACTGGATTCCTACAAGGTCAGCAGGATGGGTAGGCGCCTTGCATTAGCTGTCTACAGGGAAGGTGCTCTTGGGTTACAGCCCAGGCCGGGGCTCAGATTGCCTGTGCACAGCTCAATCTGATTACAGCTTTGGTTACTGCTGAGTTAGAACAGCCACTTTTCTTGTGGAGGATCCCAAAAGATGTCACACCATGGTTTCCCCTGCACATGATAGAAATGGCCAGAGAGTCTGAGCTGGACCTAGCACACCTCCAGGAGCAAGAACGGCACTGGAAATGGGGCCCATATTGGGAGGTAGGGACATACCCTGTGTCCTTGGAGTGTTTGCTCTGTGGCTGTAGCTGCTGCTGTTCCCTTTGTTGGCACCTGGCAGAGTCACCCTTGGGTTTTGCTGGGGGTTCATAACCAGGGAACATAAAAGGTGCGAAGCTGAACCCAGATCTGATGCCACTAACCTTCCAGTTAGTGTGCCCTATGGCAGCCAGGGCTGGACCAAATACACTGTTCAACGTGCTTCCCTTTTCATGATTTGGATCAGGAAGGGTTATTCCTATTACCTACCCCTTCAAGCCTCCTTCCTCCATGACTAGAACCCCCCCTCAGTGGGATCTGCCTTAAAAATATAGGTGGAAGAATCTCTAGTAAAACAACTCAGATGTTTCACCTTCATTTACAACTTTCTTTTTAACATCACATGACAATGTGTATTACTGGCATCACATGGAAGCTAAAGACTGGTGATGCTCCAAAGTGGTCAAAGAAACAAAAGAAAGATAAAACAAGTACCTGTAGGAAGTAGGAACTCATGGGATCCTCTTTGCTGTCCTCGTTGTAGTACAGTCCTCCGACAATGAAGATCTGATTCTCTTTGGTCACCAGACTGATGTGGTTCTTTGGGATTTGAGTAGATAGGGAGGCAAAATAGCACTCGTTGGCAGTGGGATCATAGGCCACTGCTCCACTGTCGCTCACCATGAAAATAAGGTCCTGGAGGAACATCCCAAAGCGCATTGTGTCATTTAAGATCCCTGGGAGAGCATCCTCCTCTGTATCTTCCTCCTCATCTACTGCTCCATTGACAACATTGTCTTTTGCTTGCTTTTCACTGCTTTTCTTCACTTTCTTCTTCTTCACCACAGTGAATTTGCCTTTCTGGGCATCCTTCACCATCTGCAGTTTCTTGAGCAGCTCTGGGCTGGACTTCACCATGGCGTGCTTCTCCACGTGGTCCTTGATGTAGTCATTGGGCATGAGACGGAAGCGGATGCTTTCAAAGATGACAGGCAAGGCCTTCTGCCGGCTCTCATGGTCCTTGGTCCCCGCCCACTTCATCACTATTTCGAAGACAGTCTCCTCTTTCTCGATGTTGAGGGAGTCACTGGAGATGACTGCAATAAGCTCATCGGGTGAAAGCTGGTAGAACTCCTCGTCCCGAGAGACCAGCGCAAAGCGATCGCAAATGAAATCCCGAGCTGCCACGGCCAGCCGGGCACAATCCAGCATCAAGCCCAGCCTGAAGATAGCCAAGCAGTTGCTGAGGCAGAGTCGCTTCTGCAAGAAGGACACGCAGACGGTGAAGATGGAGGGGATCTGGAACATGTTGGCCACAGAGAAGATGTCCTGCACATTCTGCTCTGTGATCTCAAGCTCAGAGGTGTAGATATAATGGAGGATCTTGCCCATGACATCTGGATCAACATCTTCCAAACTGACCTCCCTCTTCTTGCTCTCTTCCATGTCCGAGAGGAACATCGCTCGAAAATATGGGCTGCAAGCTGCCAGCACCAGCCGATGGCAGGGAAACTCCTTCCCCTTGACTTTTAAGACACAGTCCAGAAACTTATTGTGGTCCAACATGTCTTTGAGTCCATCCTGAAGGAGAGTTTGCTGGTAGAGACGCAGTTCTTCCACTTGATCAAAAGGCAAACCCATGGTAAAGAGTAATGGCTCCTTTTTTTCCCAATCCTTCTTTTATATATATATATATATTTATGAATATATTTATACCTGAGCCCCTGGCAAAGAAACTTACTCAAAGCAGGGCTCACTCCCTTGCTTTCAGACCGTCAGCACACTGGGAATGTGAAACGCTTGCTACTATCGCAGCTGTCTGTGTACTTCAGTTTCCAGCATAGGGCTTTATATATAGCCACTGCGTTACAAAGCTTAAGGAATACATACTGGAGCATGTGTAAGCCGATCACCCTTTAATATGACACATTGGACAAGGAGGAAGGGAGGGGGACGGGGGAACAGCTGTACTTCCAGCCTCGATGCTTCAGGAAGGGTCTGTCAGCCCATGAGTCACCGCAGGGGGAGCAGGAGCTTTTGCTGCCGTCCCATGACGGGAGACGCGTGCGACCCATCGGCTCAGCTGCTGTGCTTGGGAAACAGCCTCCAGATGAATCAAACACCCAAATCTGCCTTCTGGGTCATGAATGGCAGGGCTGGAACCTTCTCCTGACACCGCTAAACCGACTGCTCCGAAACTGCTAAACCTTTTGCTGTGCTAAAAATATACTGTGAAGTCAAAGCTGGAAAGATGCAATAAGGGAGCGTCTTATGTGGGCTTTGTGGCATCCCCGACTCCAGCCAACTCACTCCCAGGGCTGCTTTTCTGCACAGGTTTGTCCTTTATTCTCCTCCAGAGTCAGTTTTCAGAGGTCTGGAAGGGGATGGAAAATGAAGATAGAGCTATTTATTTACACCCCTGTATGGGTTATGAGACCTATGCTGGAAGTAACTTTAAAAGTCTCACTAAAGGAGGAGACTCGAGGAGCCTGGGAGAGGGATGGCTCTGCTTTGTCTGCAATATGTGCATGGGCCCCACCAGCAGAGTCTCTGAACACCTCGTCATTAATAAATCCATCTTCTCCACATCTTGGCGACAGAGAAAGGGTCTGAGACAGAACAGAAGAAAAGAGAGTGCAAACGGTGGGCTTCAACTCACAGATTAGGACATCTAAACACAGGTATCTTCTTGTGAGTTGAGGGTCTCCTGCTAAGGTCTACTGAGATTCAACACCCTCATGTTGAAGTCTAGAGCTGCAGCAGGACAACTTGCCTGGCCTTCAGCTGGTGCTCCAGAAAGGCTGAGGTCTCCAGCAGGTCTTGTGTCCTGCTTGCATGCCCATGGATGTCTAGGAAGCCCCATGGGGCCTCAGATGGCCGGTCCAGGTCCAGCTCTTCCCATGGAGCTCATGAAGAAGCAAATTAGTTTTGACAGACACGGGTGAGCAGAGTAGCTCTAATTATTTATACCTATGGTAAAACTTATACATGAGTCTGTTTTATTTCATCTCCGTTACTATGGACCCTCTGGGCTGGCTGACATTCAGCGATGGCACAGATTTAATTAATGATTTAATTAAGTCTATGCAAAGATATTAGCCACTCTTCTTGGTGCATTTAAAGCCACATAAACCCTTACCCTGGCATGGACATATTTATAAAAGTGCTTTGTGCCATGATGGTTATCTACATAAGGGGGAAGAGGGAGGGAGCTATACTGGTATGAAGCCCTTTTGTGCTGGTGAGGTTCCAGCAGCATCTAGGAGGTACCAATATAGCAGGGAAATAATCACAAGCTGGTTTTGGAGCTCACATCATAAGCTCTTCTGCTGTGCTGCTCATCTGTGATGGGATCAGACAACAAGGACTGATCTTTGAACTGGGTCAAACTTCAGAAACATTCCTCTGCTCCCAGACATCTGGGGCTGGACAACCCCGTCCTCCACTCTCCCTTCCTTCTGCATTAGCTCTGCACTTTCCCAAGTTTAATCCTGCGTTGTCATGCTACCGGCTGGGATTTTTCCTCCTCTGCCTTTAATCTCCCTTGAGCCCTGGCTTGTTTTCCTCTTCGCTGTGCTGCTCAGCGTGTGTTGCCATCCGAGGCTTGTTTCCACATTCCCCACGTCATGAGGTGCCGCTGCTAAAGTGCAGCTACAGCCCATCTCTTCCCAGTGGAGCTCCCGACTGATCGGTGGGTCTGTGGCTTCTCCCAGGTTTGTGATCCACCCAGAGAAAGCGCACCATGACGGTCCCAAACCTCCTTTGGGGTCTTCATCGGTTTCAGTGGCTTTGCACAGCGGCTGGACCAGCTCCAAGGTTTGGGGAAGCAACCCTGGTTTTTCCAGAGCACCGTCTCCTCAGAGTGCTGTGTCGTTTAGGCTCCCTACAGCCATGGGGAGAGACAGGTATCTCTGGGACCCGGTTCACCGCACCTGAGTTAGACACTTGCCTGAGATGAGAGGACTCCGGTGATGTCCATCTGTCCCCATTCACTCTAGAGAGAGTTTAAATCATGAATTCAGACTAGACACCCTTAACTGTTCCCAGTGCCTCCTAACACCAGCAGTGCTGGGATGCTGTCCTCATGACAGCTTGCGGCAACATTCGTATGTGATCCCCTGTCTTATGTTTCCACCATTTTTTGCTATCAGTTCAATACAGGAGCATCCATCCCAAGCCCTGCCATCAAAATGGATGTGGATCACATATATGGCCCAGGCTGGACATCCAGGCTGTGTCCTATGTGTTAACCCTGACCTCAAATGGTCTGTAAACCTTCCTGGCTCCAGAGCATGGTTGCATTCAGCTCAGATAAGGCTGATTCCTCCCCAAACGAGTTTCTGCTGCAACGTGGTGGGACAAGAGGATTGATCTGGTCGACCCAAACCCTCTGAGCAGCTCTGTGCTGTGGGGACGCTCACACGGCGCTAATAGGGAGACCCAGGGGTGCTCTCAGAGGCACCGTGCACTGCTCCTGAACCCTCCTGGGGCTGGGCATGAAAAGCCAGCAGTGCTTTATGCAGCTCAGATCCACAAGTTTCAGATACTGTCCCCCACCGAGTATTTAGTGTTTAGATTATTTTCCTTCTTACATTTTAGGTTGCATGTTTCCAGTCTGGATCTCAAGCACAGTATTTCTCACTTGAGTGTCTTCCCTCATTCCTGGTTTTCATTTGTTCACACTGGTTGGTTGTTGCCATTTTACAATCTGTTTATGCGCAGGGAAGTCAATAGGATTTTTTGGGGGCTTGCTCTGAACCTTGCTGGACTGGAGAGCCAAGGCCACATCTGATTGCTACGGGAGATTTTTCTCTGATGGTAGCAGTGGAATTTGAGGCAATCATCAATTCTGAGCCATCTGCAACCATTATCTCTTTTGGAGGCTTTGATCACAGTAGACTTGTCCCATCCGTCTTCCATTTGCTGGGTCCAACGTGTCACCACTAAGGTAAGCTGGTCTCCAAGCAAGTACCAGCCAAACCCAGAGGGATTTAGCATCTAAAAGCAGATGAGATGGCACACGTGGATGTGATAAGGGTGAGCAGTGATCATAGTTACCAGTTGGTTATCTCCATGAATACATGAATGGGTGAATCAACTCTCCCAGGGTCCTTACCCAAGAGTGCTGACTGCTGTATAATAGGCAACACAGCCCTGAATGAGGTGGGCTGTTCTGAGATAGCCCTCAGCTAACTGGCCCCAGGTCTAATGGGACTACAGCTAGTGATTTCCAAGGACCAACGGACTAAGGCAGTTATTAAGTGTGTCTCTAAGAGGGCAATAGTCCCCCCACGACATCGGAGTGGGTGAGGATACATGGAAAGCATCCTAAGGGGATGCAGTGTAGCAGGATCACTCCCTCCCATACAAAATTTTAGAAGAAGAAAAGTGAATGCAGGAATTACAGCCATGTCAGGCTGAACGAGAAAGCGTCCAGTGTAGGGCTATTAATCTAGATTTGTCGTCGCAATAAATAATTGCTTTTCTTGGCTTCTCAGGCAAGTTTTACTAACAGGCAGGCAATAACCAGATCAGGTGAGATACTCTCCTTCAGGAGAGAGATGAGCAGTTGATAAATCCCACTCCACAGAGGCATACGCTGAGGCTGAGGGTCTCCTGCACAGCACGGAACAGTGAGACATGGTTGAGATAACACCACGTGGGTGCTCCTGGCCCACCAGACCCCCTGGGCTTCTAACAGCAGTGATAAACGAGGGGATAACTTCAGGCAAAGGGGGTCAAAGCCCAAGTTCTCCCATGAACTGTCTCTCTAACAAATCACTCGGTTGGTGTCTAAGATTAGCTCCTTCTGGCAGCTCCAGCAGATGCAGCTGCTGGGTAAATTTAGATCCTTAGTGAATGGGTTATTTTCTCTCCCTGAGTATCCAAGTCAGGAGGGCAGTGCAGAGTCACTGGGCTTTGCCATGTGAGTCATCTGCTTTGACACCAGGAGGTGGGTGACTCTGTCCTCCCGGGCAGCCAGGGACCTGAGCTGAGCCCCCTGCAGAGACAGAGCCCTTGGTCTCGGCAGCTCAAGGTGGCTTCAGCTGTGCGAGGACATCCATATGGAGGAGAAGAGCTGAATTTTACGCTGGCAGAAAGCACACCACGTCATAGCTGTTTTGGTGGTAAAGAGTAAATCTGAAATAATGGAGGTGCCAAGAAACGTCTACCAAAGGTCCAGCAGCAGATCTGTGTTAAAAAGGGATGTGCCTTTTTAAAAGGGTTTCGGGGATGTGACTAGAGATGCCACCAAGGCACAATACCTGCCGCTACTTTCAACATTTTGGGTCAGGCTCCCAGAAATAAAAACTACATGGATGAAAGTTTGATGGCAGTAGGCTCGTAGTATTTCACCGGTACGAAGGTGGAGTCAAAATAAAGGTGAATATTAATCAAGCTGCAGCCAAACCTCCAACCTGGTGATGCTGCTAAGGTGGGTTTCTATCAAACTCAACAATGTCTTATCTTGTGTCACAATTAGGGGTGGGAGGTGAGGAATTGCAAACAGATCCTTGTGTCTCTCAGCTCTGTTGGCGTGCGTTACCCAGGATGTCACCTGCGTTACAGCAGCGTAACAGGCACCACAGATTTCCAACATTTATTTACTACATAAATAAATGACATTTATCAGGGACTTCACAAATTACTTTGGCAGAGCTGAAAGCTGTCTAGGAACCGATCCCGTTTCATCCACAGGGAAGCCAGAACACACCAGCACCAAGCATCTCAACCCATGTTACAAAGTGGTCCAGATTCTGCCCTCCCCAAACATCAGCAGAACTCAGATATAAGGCCACTGAAAGTTACTCTAAAGTGTAAGAGAGACAGAGCTATTTTTCAGTTATTAACCCACCTTTTCCCCAAGGCACTGTGTTTCACACGTACATTTATTCAATGCACTCACTATGCAGTGTCCCAAAGTCTACTTCTCCAAGGAGTCCATCATGGGCTTTCCCTCCGCCACCAAATCCTAAATCACTGCCTTTCATTCAGGGTCTTTCTCCTTTGGTTGTACATATGTGTGTGTGCTCATTCAGCCATGCACTCATGGGCTTAGGCTGTGCGCACCAAAGTCAGTTGAGTAAA
This sequence comes from Fregata magnificens, assembly GCA_013389945.1. Classification (NCBI taxonomy): domain Eukaryota; kingdom Metazoa; phylum Chordata; class Aves; order Suliformes; family Fregatidae; genus Fregata; species Fregata magnificens. Next base: position 58,094 of record WAAD01001394.1, read on the forward strand.
GGGATGGATGGATGGAGATGAGCAAGAGTTGGCTACAGCATCTTCTGTTCCTCAGCCATGGGAAGGAATGTGAGATTAAGCTTTTGTCCACGGTGTGTAAAAAATGCAGGTGGGATTTGGTTTGAGTCCCAGGACACGTATCACAGCAGGATGGTCGTGGTGGCCCCATCAGTCTCAGACCCAGCAGCGAAGGGCCCTTTGGGTCTGAGCTGGGGCCTGGGGACCAAGCAGTTGTGAGCCATGTGTTGTGTTTCTTCAGCATACCCGCTCCCCAGGTGACCTGTACATGATGCACGATGGCTGTGAAGCAGGTAGGACTCCCTCACTCTCATTAACTATGCCTAATGTTGGCACTAAATCATTTTTTTCAAGACATTTAACACTGAAGGGACCTGTTTTGCAGAGATCATAACAGCTAGCACTATGCACTGCTGACAGTGGTGGGGAGATAATTACCCTTCAAAGTGCCATTCCTGGTCCTCCTTTCTTTTGCTATAAAGACTGTATTATTTATTTATTAGCCTCTTGGTAGGTATAGATCATACTGAGCTATTTCACATTCCTTACTGCACAACCATAGATGCTGAACACTTGACAGTGGATGCTGACCATTTCTTGTAGTGAAAGAAAGATGGGATGCTTGGGTTGGAAGTGACCTGGAGATGGTCTGCTCAGAGCAGGCTTAGCTCCAGCTAATTCCTTTCTCATAGCTATGTGTCTGGCCCACCCTAAAACCTCCAGCCATGGGACTTGGAGAGTCTCCTCTGGGAGACATGGGCCACAGGTCCTGCGGGAGAGCAGAGTGCTGGTGGACCAAGTGTTACGGGAAGCATGGGGTGAAAGCTGTAGGCCTGCACAATGTCAGAGGGTCAGAAGAATGATGGGGATGGCTCTTGCTGGCATTAAATAAATGTCCTGGGAGCCTGCCTCAGCAGTCTGCCACGTATGGGGAGCCTGAGAAACGCCCACTGTGTCTTACAGAAGATCTTTCCTGCAGCAAGGGGGTGACCTGCGCCTTCCAGGTGACTTCTACATGGGTGAGCTACAGCAGTCCGATTGTCAAGAAATCCCCTGCCAGTGGCTGGCCTGGCAGTGGTGGCTGGAGGGGAGATGAGGCTTTGGGACAAGCCTGCCGATGCCTCTTCTCTACTCCACCTTTGCTTTGTCATACTTCTCCTCCTCGATGGCCAGGATGCGCTCACGCTCTTTGATCAGCTGCACTCCACAGTACGTGATGAACCAGATGGACAAGGTGCTGACAGGGAAACCTAGAAGATGGAGGGAGACATGGTCATCTTGGTGTAGCTGCTTGCCTAACGGGGCCAGCTATTCTCCAGCACTGCTGCCTCTCAGGTGGGTTTAGGAGGTCCCACAAGTTCATGATGGCCAACGACATTTTCCATTGCGGATCCAGCCCTACAGCTTCACTGAGAGAAGAGAGAAATTCCCAGAATCAGATTTTAGATGACGTGGTGCCTGAGCCCACCAAGGCATTATGGACCGAGGTTAATGTGGGAACATGCTGGAGTGGCTTTGAACACTCCCTTACCTCCAAAACTCCTCCTGCCACCCAAGTTCAGACTTGGTGGTTGACTTTCTGCCCATTCAACCTGCCTATGTCCATCATTGTTCAGCACTGTGACCTTCTGGAAGCTTTGTGCCCCGCTGATGCTGAGGATCAACCCCAGCCTTGTCCCGTACCTAGTGGGGACACAATGTGCACCCAGGAAACACATGTTTTTGTCACCTAGGTAAGTGACTGAGAGTTGGGAGCTCTCCCTCCACTTAGGAAGGGTCTGACGGCATTTGTAACCATGAGTCTGGTATCCACAGCAGAGGAGAGACACAGGCTTTGTACCTGCTAAAACAGGACTTCTGAAATGAATAATGCAACCAGCAAAGGCCAGCTAGCTCAGCGGGCAGGCACTTCTGGCACACTGAGCCCAGAGCGTCACATTATCCATTTCCCACTCCAGCCGTGTCCCAGAGAGGGCTGGAGGACATGGGCTCCTGATGGCTATTTATACCCTGGGCTGCTCAAGAAGACTTCAAAATAGTGCCACCATCCACTGATTAGAAATGTACAGATAAGACTGTTCATTAGGAGCCTAGGACGAGGATTTGTACCTGTCACCTTCAGGCTGACGCAGGAGTAACTGCTAAAGCAAAAGGGGATGAGGTAGGACAAGTAAATCCCTTTTTCCAGCAAGGGGACCATTTCACAGCCCACCTTGGTGGGGCGAATGTGACCCTTGTGTTGCTGCTAGGAGTCTAAATTGCAGCATCAGGTTGTGCTAGGAACTGTACAAGCACACCTGGAAGGCAGCTCATACCCCAGAGAGCTCATACGAGAAGGATGGGAGCTAAGAAACAGCTTCCTGCACTTTTTGAACAATAATCAAGAACATTGGGAGCAGCCACGTAAGAAGCCAATGGCCAGGCCACCAAAAGGACTAGGAAGTCCCAATCCTCAGCTCACCTATCAAGACAAGGGTGCCTCGATGGGGAAGGCTGGTAGCATCTTACCCGTCAGAAGGAGTCTCTTGGTGACCAGCAGTGCAAACTCCAGGCTGTTGAGGGCTAGGATGTTGTAGAGGACGATGGCCCAGAAATTTGCCGCCCCAAAAGCTGCCCTAATCCGCCGAGACATGGCTGCTGACATTCTGGCCTGTGGAGGGGAGAGGAACAGAGAGTGAGGAAATGGGGCTGTAAGGAAAGGGGATGCATTGGTCCAACTCCAGCCAAACTCCAGCTGGGAGCACAGAGGGGAAGGCAAAAGTTAGAGCAGCCTTTATCGTCTCTGGGATGAAGAAACATAAGGACAAGGTAAAACTTCTGCTCTGCTGCTGGACTCAGATGCATTTGGGACTCTGGACCGGTGTTTCAAAGTCCCATAGGTAGGGGCAAGATGTTATACAGGGTTTCATGCTAATTGTAATGGCTGAGTTCTGCTTTCTTCATCTGTTGCCTTGGGTAAACCATTCCTCAAGGCAGATGAATGCTGTTGTATACCAGGATTATTATTAGCCCTACGTGCAAATCAATCCCAGCTCCTGGTAGAAATTGTTTCTTAGGAATTAAAAAAAAAGAGCTGAAAACTAGTGACAGCAGCAGAATGAAATTGTCACTAGCACATAATCCTCAGGAGCAGCTGCTGCCAGTGGAGTGGGGAAGTGGTTTATAGCAATTTTCAAAGAGCACGATGAATCCCTAGGCCACTCAGTGCTGAGAATTGTGGTGCCGCAGGGAAGGAGATTTCACTGCCTGCGAGTGCTATAATCTGATTAGAAGTTCAACGAGGAGAGCAAATGGGAGGATTGCTCTCTGAAGTTTTTATTCAAAAGGGGTCTTACTGGTTTAGGACCTCCAGACTTTAGGTTGGGCAAAAAAAATAAGGAACATAATTGTTTCCAGGATGGAGTTTCCTAAGTTTTTCTTCCAACGTGTCCCCGCGGCACCTTGGTCCCGAACAGAGTCAGGGCACTAAGCTTTGGAGTGGTTGGAAAATAATTCATTCTAGTACCTAAACATTTGCTTTTATCAGAAATCAGATCAAAACCACTCAGAATGCCAAGATGTTTTGCAGAACAAGAAGAACAAATTATTTCCGTATGAAAGTGTATAAACATTTTCCCATGTACAGACCTCAGATTTTGTGTCCATCTGTTTTGATGCCCTGTTGGGGCTGCATTCTTGGTTCTCTTGGACCTCCATTTTCCCCCTGAATGCTCCACACCCAACCTAAATTTCTCATGAAGCATCATAGGGCAGGTGGGAATTTGCTCTGGGTAGGTGACACAGTGCATAAAATGAAGGGAAACAGAGCACCAGGACTGTGCTTCCCTTGCACAGCTGAGTAGCTGATCACAAGGATGCTAAAGGCCACAGGATAGGCCTGCAGGTCTCCAGGCAGGAGGCTTGGACATGGAGCTGCAGGACATCATCAGGGATGTTGCTCTTCAGTGTCAGCCGAAAATGGATCTGACTTGTATAGACAAGTTTGAGCTCTGTACAGTCATGGACATTTTCCAGCAGCAGAGTTTGGCCCCAGACCCACTGATCTTCCCCCATCCACTTGCAGCCCAGCTCCTCACCTCCAGTTTGGCAAAAGGCTCCTGCTGGAAGAACTTCTGCACCCAGAGTTCAAAGTTGAGGCCAAAGCAGTTGAAGACAGACCAGATGTAAACGATCTCACAGGGCCCCAGCCACAGGGTGGTGATGGCAAAGGTGGCAATGGTGGCCATGAGCTCCTTCATCACGTTGTCATGGTTCTCTCCGATGTGGTCGTACACGTACCTAACAGCCAAGAAAAGCGGTCGGTGCTCCCTGTAGTCAAGGAGAGCCCTCTCGAGTCCCTCCTCCCACAATCACCCACCAGGAAGAATGTTTTGGCTGACATGTTCTAGCAATAAACTGATTTTCGTTACAGTCCAGCTACATGTGGCTTGTTTTCCTCACAAACCTATAGCTCCTTAAGGACAAAATACCACCCTTTCCCCCTCTTGCAGGTAAAGGGTTGATAAAATGTGGGGATCCACAGAGCTGCAGGGTCTCTCATGCTTGCTGGTGCACAGGATTTCAGCACAGAGGAGCCACCACCTTCAGTATAGGTTTGCTGGTCTGTAGTCATGGCTGAAGAGAGCTGAAGGACATGTAGATGGAACTCAGGCCACCCTTGTTACCTAGGATAAGGGAGACCTGGGCTCAATTCCCCTTTCCTCCTGGTGGAATATGAACCAGACTCTTCCTCCCCTGAGGGAATGCTGAACCCACCAAACTTAAAGGGTTTTCTGGGACAGGACTCTCTTATTCCCAACTTTGGGAGGGGGCGGGAGGGGGGCTGTTGCGCTTTGTGGTGATTAATTCAATGGTCTTAGGGATAATCAGACTAAATGTGACTTCATGCCGTAGTGGGATTCACCCAGAAGAGAGGACACCTCAGCTTTGGGATGAACAGCATTTACTGCTTCATTGCTATGTGATGAAAGAGAAGACCCTGAACCAGACTAGAGACAGTTGATTAGACACTTACTTGCATAGCCAGTCATTAATCCCTCTGTCAAAATGCCTAAAATGCAGATGATAAAAAGCATGTTAAAACACGCCGTGTGGTGACACCCTTCGACGCAGCAGTCAGGCATAGAAGGTGCCTGGTCACCTGGTGAGGTACTTCTTGAACCTTATTCACAGCAGTTCTCCATGCTCCTTCCTTGAACATGTCCCACTACCGATGTGGTTGTAACCTACCTTATCCATTGCTTCCTGCCCAAGAATATTTCCCTGGGCTATGGCCAGGTCTAGACTATAGGTTCAGTATAGACTGTTCAACGTAGGTAGTCTCCAACTTACAGGCCAGCTGCTCAGGAGCACAGCCCAGACCTCCTCCCCTCCATGCGCATTTCATTCAGGTCAAACACACTGTCTCTTCATCCATACAGGTAGGGTACTCACGTTTCTGCGAAGACGTAGAGCATGGTGATGCATTTTGGGGGCTGGGGTGGGTCCAAGTGGTCCAGTCTGGCGATGGTGTTGATGACCCCAAACATGACAGCAGCTTTCACCCAGTCATACACCAAATTGGAGTAGGCCAAGCCAGCTGGAGCAAAAATGAGAGTCAAGCACGTGAAGAGGAGCACGGGATGTATCGCCTTCAGGACTTTGGGGGACATCATGTCCTGTGGGAGCATGTAGTCTATTGCAACAAACGTAACATCAAGAGAACAGTCTAATGCTGTCTTGGACCAGCAAAGGTTTTAAAACTAAATAGATTTTTAAGAAGCTTGAACCAAAGGAAAATATCTTCTTGAGGTATTTGGGAGCAAACTGTTTATTGGTCTTGGTAGTCCAAGAAACTCACACAGATCTCATTTCTTCCAGCACAAGATCTTTCCTCCCCTCTAAGGCTTGTTAACCTATGACAAACTCATCACAGTTCTCGACTCTGACCCCTGAGGTTTTATTGACACCTTCTTTGAAATGCACCCGGTCCCAGCTCCTTGTGGCCATAGATGTAACATTGATGCTACGGTAGAGCCAGGGCCAGAACCTCTGTCTTGGAGAGGTGTCTGACACTGGAAACAGCCCTTGCAGGAAAAAACACCAAAGATTTCAAATTCCTATGCAAACAGAAGTTAAAATGCCCCCGTCTTGGTGGGATTCAGCTCACAGATTAAGGAACACGCGGTGCCTCCATGTGAGCCATGCCTGAGCTCCCACCGTGGACAAGGCAGATCTGGTCGATACAGTCAGCAGAGCCTACAGAGGAACTCAGCTCCCTCTGGAGTAACACACACGCTTGGTCAGTCCACTCAGGTCTCTTAGGACATCCTAAATCAATGCTAGTGCCATTCTAACTGCATTAGGATTTTCTCCTGGCCTCCAGCTGCCACTCTGGAGACACACGGGGCTTCTCCAGCCCCTGTTTGCCCTGTGCCAGCCCCATGTGGATGTCAGATAGATACCCTATGGCATCTCAAATGCTGCCATCAGATGTGTATTTGGCCAGCTAAAATCCTCCATCCAGCTGCCAGCTGAATGCCAGTGCTGCTACCACTGCTCATCCCAGGAGTTTGGTTTCTGGAGGTCCCTAGTCCAACCCTGCTGAGAGCACAGTCAATGTCAAATGGAGATCAGGTTTCTCTGGACCTTGTCTGTTTAAGCACTGAATATCTCTATTTTTGGAGAACCTATAACCCCTCTGGGCCCTTGTTTCAATGTTTGACCACTCTAAGAAAAAAAAAATCCTTACATGCAATCTGACTTTGCCTTGCCGCACCTTGTTTGCTGCGTTCTGCTTCTTCCCTGCCAGCCTCCAAGAAGAGTTCACCTTCTCTACAACCCTCCTTTAGGCAGTTGAAGACAGCAGCTACAACTCCTCTGAGCTGCTCTCTGTACAACCTATGCCCTGTGGCCATTTCGGTGGCTCACAAACACCCATAATGGGTGGCCACCTATGAAGGCATCTGAGATACCAGTGTACCTCTTGCAACAGCGCGGGGTTGATTTTTGGAGGTTCTGAGCTTCCTTCCAGTCCAGACACAGGCAATGGGAACAGCTTGGTATTCAGCCTGTTAAACCCCGAGCCAAACAATTTACTCCAGTACCCTATGAGGGTGTCAAGCCAATGCCATCTGACAGACCCCGGCTCTGTGCATCGTCAATGGGAAGAAGGGGGGCTTTACCCAAACCTGTCCAACATAGGCAGTGATGAGGCCTCTCAGTGGAGATGGATGGAGGTCTGAATCACTCACCACTGCCTTGAAGCTGAGTACAGGTGTGAGCATGTCCAAGCATGGCCACTCACCCAAGGACCAGTCCGAGAGGCGGTTCATGAACTTCAGGTCAGAAGGGAGGGTAAGGATGTAGAAGAAGTGGAAGAAGATGTCCACAGCAATGATGGCCCCCACGTGGAGGAGAGCATGGACCCGGATGTTCCTCATCTCATCATCTTTGCGTCTCAGCTCTTGGGTGCTCACCTGCCAGGAGGGCAAACCAGGAAAGGGCTAAGCTGAGAGAGAGGATGGGCAGCATGTTCCTCCATCCAGAGAAACATTCAAGGTCCAAATTCAATGCTGTCCTTTAGAAATCACACCATGGACTACGTGGCCAAAATCTCCATTGATTCAGGAAGACCCAAGGGACTAGCTCACGTGAACACATCCACAGGGAGCAGGACATGTCCCACCCACAGCATCCCTCCAACACCCCCGCCTCAGTGCTGAGCACAGCAGCAATGTGCCTCCTGGATCACCCTCCTAGCAAAGGCTGTTCCCATCACTGGGGTTTCCAGCAGAGCAGACACATAGCATGATACGGCAGTGACAGGACTGACTGACTGTACCTAAGGGACCCTCGGTGGCGTGAGACCATACCGACCAGGGAGCTGGGGTTTTTGCTCTTTCTGCAGGGACATGTTCAGAAAGTCAACCTTGCTTAAGGGTGGCCCCTTGCACAGGTCACTAAGGGAGAGCAAATGCCTATACCCATCACATCTACAGGATGCCACAGCCTGTAGGGAAGGACATCTGCATGCCCAGGAGAGGCTGGGAGTGGGGCTGGAGTCCCACCTGACAGTTCTGCCAGGGCCAGATGCATATTTTTGGCCAGGATCATTTGGGAGGAGGAGGATGACTGATGGTCTCTGGAGCTTCTGCTGCAGACACCTACTGTAAAGGAGAGGGAGAGCTGCTCGAGGGGCCATCCTGAATTGGTTGGGACATGATCAATGGGGATTTCGTCTCTGCTGTGTCTTGTACAAACAGGGGCCGGGCTTTGCCTCCAGGAGCTGTCATGTCTCTGGCCATTGTAATATAAAAATCATCAGAGCCAGCTTTCAGGATTAGACTGGGTGGACTGATGTCCTTGCTTCCCCGCATCACCGTAAAAATTGCTGCTGTATTCAAAATCCTCTTATGTTTATTACTTTCCATTTATTCCCTGCAAGAGGTGGGACCTCTCCCAACGTAATCCGCAGGCTGCTGCACCAGCCCCGTCATCAAATCCGGATGATTCCCGAGAATTAAAGCCTTTGCCAGATTTTTTTGTGTCTGTTACATGCCAAGTGCTTTAAGGATACAAAGAGGCCGCTGGACCCCGACCTGGAGGAGAAGCCAAGGGAGGACAGGCTCTGGCATGGAGACGTGTGGGAGGACACAGAGCCCCCCTTTCATAGAATCATAGCATCATTCAGGTTGGAAAAGACCTTTAAGATCATCGAGTCCAACTGTAAATCTAACACTGCCGAGTCCACCGCTAAACCATGTCCCTAAGTGCCACATCTACACGTCTTTTAAATACCTCCAGGGATGGTGACTCAACCACCTCCCTGGGCAGTCTGTTCCAATGCTTGACAACCCTTTCGGTGAAGAAATTTTTCCTAATACCCAATCTAAACCTCCCCTGGAGCAACTTGAGGCCATTTCCTCTCATCCTCATGTCTGCATGTGGTGACAGCACTCTGCCACCATCCCCTTGGGATCAGGGCTGTGGCCCCCACACTTCTAGCCCTACAGAAGTGAATTTGTTCCCTTGATCCTAGTAAGGAAGATGCTTTTCAGCTCAAATGGGGCTGGCCAAGCCCTGGTACAGATGAGTTCCCATCACATATGGGGGTGCAAGGGCGCCACCAGGATGTAGCACCAGTAGGAGCCAGAGACAGATCCTTTCCCTAACTGGGCAGTACACCCCACCCTGGGGAAGGGACTCCATCTGCCTGCCCCCATAATTGCTGCTGGGCAATTAGGAATTCACCCCTGTAATTAGCTGCAGCTCCAGCAGTGCAGGGGGGGCATCTAGCCAGGAGATGGCAGTGGTGGCCAAGCCAAGACAGGACCCCTGGCTGGGGCATGGGAAAGGGGTTGGGGACTTATTCCCTGTGCCTTTGGTGTAAGAGTTTTAAGCAACTGGGGGAGGATTGTTCATTAAGTGGCTATAAACATCATGGTTTGGAGCTGTGCAAAAGGAAGAGGACCCTCCAGATCAAGCCTTGTAGGGGTGGTGGGAGTTCAGGTCTTGGAGACACCAGCAGTTCAATGCTCTGATTTATATATACCTGGCTGCAGTGTTAGAATAAGCCAGGGCTGCCCATCTCGTAGGAAAGACTGATGGAAACTGGGGAAGGAAGAGGAACATGGGGTGAGGAAGGCACCCCGGGGCACTGCATCCCCTCCATAGGGGCTTGGACAGTGAGGCTGCTGGAGCCATGCTCGCCTGGACTTCAGCCCAACAGATAAGACACAACTGGAAGATGAAGCCTTGGGATGAAACATTTCTTCCAGCAGCCTGGGGAGAAGAGCCCAGCTGGGGTCTGGTCATTCCTGGTACTTGTCTGCTGAGAACAGGCTGCTGGTGGACTCAATGCACCATGAGCATCCCTCACGGGGGACACCAGAGCTGACCTTATGATCTTCAGGGTCAAATGCTATAGAAGTCCTTTTAAATAGATCCTGCAAGACCCGAGGGATCTCAACCCTGCACTCTCATCCTTTCAGCAGGCAGCATGAGGTTGTTAATGCCCCAGGTGAACGAACTAGCAAGGAGTAGGACTTGGATCAGGGCTCAACCTGCTCACGGGAGGAAACAAGACCAGTGCAGACCCTTTCTTAGGCAACCACTACCAGCCCAACATCGGAGAGAATGTGCTGGGCTAGGTGGGTCTTTGGTCTCCTCCTCACCAGGGAGACCCTGGCTGCTCTCCCCTGCCCTGAGATGGTTTTTCTCCTGAATTCAAAAATGTTTTTCCAAAACGCTCTTGCACCCAGATGTCAATTGGGGTCCAAAAATTCAATGTAGCTGTTCTTCTTTAAAAGGAAGCAAAGGGGTGGTGGCAATCCTTCCCAGCACCATTGCTGGCCAAGCAAGAGGCCCCTCCCTTAGCAAGCAGTAGCAGTTTGCTTTGATGACTAAGATCATTGGTGTAAAAAGACATTGGGATGGGAAGAGTCAGGAGGGAAAGAGCACTGCCGTTTTGTTTGGTCTTTGGATGTGAAACAAGCCCAGAGGTCGGCTAGTCCCAGCCTAGGTTTCTGCTGATGTTTTCTGGTGCTGTTTGGAGTCTGCTCTTCAGAAAAGTCCCTTTGGCTGTGTGTGATACAGGCAGAGACTTGGGGCACCAGGGTATTTCATGGGGAGCAGATGAAGCCTCTGCTTGCTGAAACACAGCCTTCCACCCAATCTTACGTATTTCTAGAGAAATAACTTCATCTTAAGAAACAGAGACCATCTCCAGAAATTCATGCTCCTTGGGCAGACAAGCTGGATGGAAACATGAGACTTCACTTGCTCTCACAGCCACCAGCACGCAGAGGTCCCACGGATGGGCACCACATCTCTGGGTCTCACCGTGGCCTCCCAGCACCGCACAGTGGGGCAGCGTGGAGCTGCTGGGGTGACAGCGCATGTAAACTGAGGCACTGAGCAGTGCAGGTACCCAGTGAGCAAGGACATGAGCTGAACCCTCCCTTCGTCATCCCAGCATGGTGTTTTCAGCACAGCAGTGTCTTCCCTCCTGTATTGATCAGTGGAAATGGCCAAAAACCCAAAAGGGAAGGTTAAAAACCCATCAGTTTATGCCCCTCTCCCCAAAAATCACGGCATCGTTGCGCAGCCCAGACTATGGCCACAGACTCTACGTGACCACGAGAAGCTCTACAACTATTTGCACCTTCACAGTGGCAAACAGTGGGTTTTCTGTAGGCATTAAACCCAAGCAAATAAACACAGGGAGAGGTCCTCCTCCAGCCCGGCCTCAGGAGCACTCACCTGGGCATGGAACTGGTCAAACGTCATGACAGGCCCAAAGAAGAAGAAGGGGAGGTAGAAGTTGTACTTGAGGAGGTCAAAGATGGAGTAGATGCCCTCTTTCCTCTCAGAGCTCTCGAGTGCAAAGCTCATGCAGCGCATGATGGTGAAGCCACTTCCTCCATAGAAGAGGACATCTTGAAGATCAAAAGCTCCCGTTACAAACCCGCTCTGGATGAGAAACAAAGAGTTACCACCAGGAATGTGGTGTAACTTCTGTGCTCCCTCACTTTGTGGAGAACATCACTCGCAGGACAGCAGGCAAAGCCTCTAATTATGCTCCAGACCCTTGTTCCTGGAGCTAATGAGCCTTGCTGTTGGAAGGAGAAAACTGGGGCTCAATTTCCTAGTTGGCTCCTGCATCCCGGAGGAGCCGGGAAGTGGTAGAACCTCTTGGCCATGTCTTCACCAAGCAGCTGTGGGCCACACAGGCTTTGGTCTGGGGCGGGGATGTCACCCTGTTGCAGGGACATAACCCTCCCCAGGAGGTGAAGGAAAGCCAGCACAAGCCTGACGGAGAGGGGGGAACGCATTTCAAGAGGTAAGCAGCAGGCAAGGACAGGCAGCACTGTCCTTCAGAGGGACCGAATAGCTTTATAAGGTCCTTCCTGGGCTTCTCTCCACCCATCAGTGAGAGAAAGTCCTAACTGGGCAGAGACCTAAGAGATAGGCATAGGCGCCACTGAACCCATCTCAGCGTGGTGTTACAGGTGGGGAAACTGAGGCACGGGGCAGGAACATGTCTTGCTTGGCTGACAAGCTGTTGCCTGAGCAGCAAGAAGGACTCAGGTGTCCTGAGCTCTGGCCCAGCATGAAGCCACCAAAACATGACATAGCCCATGTGGGATTATTCCCAAGCTCAGCGGCACAACAGTCCCCTCCCTCTCAAACCCTGTGGGAGCTCTGACATAGCCAGGAGCATTGCCCAGGGCTTGGGGGTGCCCCAGGAGCCCGCCCTGGAGATAAACCCAAGGAGGGGGACACAAGTGAGATGGAAATGAGGCAGACGGGTGGTCTGAGACAGCACCTACCTGCCAGGAGCTGAATGGCTCCACCTTGAAAGAGGCAAGACAGCAAAGCCCGGCCACATAGCAGAGCCACTTCTGCTTGGCCAGCGCAATGGAGTAGAGGACAAGGCAGTGGGAGAGGATGATCATCAGGTAGACGAGCCCCATGCTGCCCAGTACGGCCGAGACCCCATACAGCATGTACACCACAGCCCGGTGCTGCGAGAAGAGAGCGGCCCCGACTTGTGATCAGCTTGGTGAAAACCCCAACCCTGCTCCCACTATCCTAGAACATCCCTCAAGNAAATCCATCCCACCACGTCCCTGGCTCACCTGTGGCACCGTCATGGAGCAGATCTTGCCGAAGAGGACATGTCCCGAGAGGGCGAAGATGATGATGTTCCTGAACGAGGTGAACCACATCACCCACTCGAAATCGGCCACGTCCTGCGGGAGCAGCACCAGGCACCTTACTGCCCCCAGCCCTCACACCCCACCCCAACACCCATCTGGAGGGGAAATCACACAACTTTCAAAGTCTTTTCTTCCCATTTTCCACCCCAGGGCTCCCGAGCACTTTAGCTTGGGCATAAAACCCCAGGTGAGATGTGCAGAGGTTGCTCGTCTCGGTGCACACAAAGCAGAGCATCCACGGTGCTGCAGGGCTGATATTTTCCTGACTAGTTCTTTAGGGAGGAAAATACGGGTCACGTGGACTTTGCAAAAATGTGTCAGCAACAGAAAAACCAGCTCTGCTTCTCCAGCGGTCAGCACTGACCATGTCGCCGGTAGCTAGAAAAGACCGAGTCCTTCCTCCGCTTACCATCTTCCTGCCGAAGTAGTGCCAGCCCGGCTTTATGCCGTCCCGAAAAGCCTTTCTGTTCATGCTGTCTGCAAAAGAACCACAGTTATGGGGAGAGAAACAGCTCTGGGAAATGCGGCCCGGGTTTCAGCAAGGCAGGGAGCCTTCCTCACCGCGATGATGAGCCGTCAGGGCTCAAACACCCCATCCCCAAAGTGCCTAATTCCCATGGACAACCATAGGAGTCAGGTACCTCAACCCTTTCTGCAACAGCTTCCAGCAAAGCCTTTTTGCAGTGCACATCCCAGGGACCCCCAGCTGATCCTATGCAATTTTCATTTTTTTGAGGTTCTAGACAAAAAAATTGGGAACTGGACCTGCGTAGGCAGGGTGGTTGCCTGTTTTGGGCATTGACCGGAAAGCTGTGACATGCCACAGCCTCTTGCCCTGAGCCATGGAAATGGGGACAAGGGGGTAACCAGGAAAAAGGCAAAAAAATCCTTTTTGATCCCTGCAAAGGATTCCCAAGATGTTCTCTGCAAAAATCAAAGCCAGGGATCTGCTGCTGGTGTCGACAGGTATAAAAGCAGCCGCCTTGCAACCATCGTCCCTCCCAGGGCCCCCTCCGAGCGATACGTTGGGGAACGTTACCTCTGGATGCTTCAAAGATCCCGCTGCCGCTGTACACTACAGCACACGTCACGGCGAGAGCGTAAAACCCCAGTTCGTAGCTGGGGAGCATCGTTTTAACCCCCATGGTGGCAGGTTACCACCCCAGCCTGTGCGGGGGATCCGGACCTGGGAAAGGGAAGGAGGAGAGGGAAGAAAACCAGCGGTGAGAGCTCACCTGCCCTCCTACCCCTCCAACACCCTAAATTGCTGCTGGCCCTCAGCAGCTCTGCTTTGTGGGCTTCCTTGAAGGCTGGTAGCTGAAGAGAAGATGGTAACACCTAGGGCTGAACTCAGGGACACAACTCAGGTGCGGGGAGAGTGGTTGCTGCTGAGCCCTGCTGCAAAGCCCACCCAGGAGCCAGGATTTGGGGGAAGCTCAGCCAGGTGGTCCCGATAAGGGGCTCTTCTCAGCGAGTTGCGTCCATCCCAATATCCAGAGATGCTCCAGAATGCCAGCCGCCCAGGATGGGGTTCCTCCAGTGTGTCTCTGATGTCCCCCTTAATTCCTAACTTGGAGAGGATCCAGGATAGAGCATGAAGACACCCGTGCTGGAGGGGATGTGATGGGATGCCGTTATTCCGCTGCCCTGGGCTACTGCTCACCTTCTGCTGGGGTTTTGCCCAACCTCAAGCTCTCGGGGGGCTCCGAAAGCCCCGTGGTCCCAAACTCCTCCCAGCCACCAGCCTGAGGACTCCGCAGGCACAGTTGAGCCTCCCAGCCGCTCTGTATCGGGTGGATGTAGACATTTAGCCCCGCAATTAGCCCTGGGCTAATTACTCCTGCCAAGGCTAATTAACTCCGGCGCGTCCGGCAGCTGTGAAAAACGCAATTCAGGGCTGGAGCAGGCGGTGTGCGGGGGGGAAGAGGGCATCCTCCTCCGGCGGGCATCCTCCTCCGGCACTGCCACCCACCCGCGAACATCCCCCGCGGGTGGGGGGACCCCGCGAGCGGCGGGGCGCAGCCCCTGCGACGGCGCGGGGCGCTTTGAGGGGAATAAGGAGCAAAACTCTGCTTTTAGGCAGCAGTAAAAGGCGCCCCGGCCACCCTCTGCTTTCGCATCTGCATCGCAAAGCTTTTGCCGTGGGTGCTTATTTAATTTCTATTTTTTATTAATTTTTTTTTTTTTTTTGGTCACTGAATTTCTTAAGAGCTTGTTGGGGGG
>WAAD01001394.1:73288-110127 GCA_013389945.1 Fregata magnificens
ATCCTCATCCCCCCGCTCCGCCCCGCCGCCCCCGGACCCCCGGCCGGGCGGTGGGAGCAGGCAGAGGTGACAAAAAGCCCTGGAGCTGTGGGAGCAGCGTGTCACCACCCCCGGTGGGCCCCCCCACCCCTCCATCCCAGCCCTGCATCCCTCCCCGCTACTGACCTTGAGTCCCGGGTGAGGGTGCGGGGATCCAGGGTCCGGCACCGCGACGGGGGGACGGCAGGAGAGGGGGAAAGTTAGGGGGGAAAAAAAGGAACGGAGGGTTTTGGGGGCCGCTGACCTGCCCTACAGCATCTTTCAGCCCGGCCTGGGGGGGGCAGCCGGGTGTATTTTTGGGCCGCCGTCCCCCACCTTGCCCCCGGAGGAAGTTTGGTTGGGAGTGGAGTGGAGCAGGCGGGAGGTATTTTTATTTTAGAGCAGCACTGCAGAGGGGGGCTGGTTCAGGAGCTGTCTGTCACGGCAGCTGCTGGAGAGGACCCGTGCTGGCTGCCAAAGCTCACCCCGGGCCAGGGAGCATGGCCCGGGGGTGGCCACGGGAGCCCCGGGGCACGGCAGCCCCCACGCAGGGACCGGTTCCCTCCCAGGCGTGTTTCGGTGCCCCACTTTGAGCCCTGCGAGGGAGAGGGTAGCCCCCATTACTTTGTGCAGGAGGGGAGGCAGCTATCATTGCATGGGGATGGGGAAACTGAGGCACAGAGCCAAAAGGTGCAATTCCTCCCCGGCTCGGGCAGTGTTTTAATCAGCACGGGGCTCAGAAGTTGCAACATCTCTACAAACCATCTTCGGGGTCTCCTTCTCAGCTTTCGGCATCTGCAACCAAAGCGGGAGATAGGAAGGGGCTGGGTTGGGTTGTGGTCTCCGTTATTATGGGGCATGCGAATACAAGTCAGCCACGAACAAGTCAACGCAGATCAGGCCCATCTCCGTGTCCTGCGCCAAGCTCTTTCTACCAAACCCGTGTGAGATCTGGGGAGAGCTCACACTGGGGCCGATGTCCCTGAGCGTCTCCTGGGCTGCCTGTAGGGTCAGGGGAGAGAAACAAGGCAGATGACCCTGGATTTTATAAATACCTCTGTGCGTTGTCTGCTTTGGGGTGAGATGAGTCGTATTCTGGGCTTAGGAGGGAGGATCTCCAGGACGGGGACCCCTCGGGTCAGCCCAGCTTTGCCGTTGCACTGGCCACGAACAAAAAGGCTTTTACCAGCATTTTTAATTTGGTGTGCACAGAGAGAGGCTCTCCATAGAGAGCCTTGGTGATGGCTGTATGGCCAACATTTTAAGCGCCTAATGAGTCACTTTAATTTGCAGCAACTGGGGCAGGATTCAGCTGCCTGCCCCTCGGATGCCCCGGAGCCCCAGCCTTCGTCCTGCTGCCACATCTTGGTCCCTGCCCAGGGAATTTGGCTCTTCAGACCTTGGCATAATTGGCTGGGTGCTTAGAGGCGACATAATTAAGAGATCGGTGCAGATAAGCACAGCGACACAATTTGTCATGCTCTGTGCGCCTGTGGAGGGCAGGGGTTTATGGCCATCCACGGCCATACGTCAAGGAGCTTCAGCGGGAGGGAAAATCACATCCGTCCCCCCCGCCAGCGGGTGCAGGGGGACATGGGCTTGCTGTGGTGGCAGGGCGGTATAGGAAGGCAACGAGCAAAGGGGCACCGGGGGGCCGACACGTCACCGTCACCCTCCCCGGCTCCCAAACCCACTCACTCCCCATGCAGAAACCAAAACCAGCCCCAAAATCCTTCTCTCCAAGCGTCTGCTGCGTTGGAGGCACAAGGGGCCCCACTGCGTGGCCACGGGGCTGGGAGCGACGGGGATCTCGCTTTCAGGGATGCGAGGGATGCTGGGGGGGGGCTCCAGGGAGTGGGTCCTGGAGAGCAGGGGGGTCACGGCCCCATCGTGCTGCTCTCCCTGGGCATTGGCACCCAGAGAGTTTTGGGCTGATGGTAGATTTTTATTGTCTTTATTTTTTTTTTTTATCCTGAGTAATTTGCGAGCTACCTGCATTGAAAGTGCAACATAGGTGGAGGGCTGGGTGGTGGTTTTTCGTGAGGCTCTGGGAACTGTGGTGATAAAAATCATTTAGCTTTAATTTATAGATATTATTAAAATTAAAAAAAAAAACCCTGCTCTTGATTTCTAATATAATAAGATTTATTTTTAATGTGACCAGCATGCCTTCCTCGGCACAGGGGATGCCCCTGTGTTTTATTGCCCCAGTGCTGCTGCTTTATGACAAAGGGCCATTTATGGCTTCGAGCGGATTTTAATGATAGTTTTTTCAAACATCTGGCAGGTTGCTGGAAGTTGTGGCACATGAGCTGAGGCCAGGCCCTTTAGTGTCCGAGAAAGTGAGTGGGAAGGTGGTGGGGTTCAACGAAAAGCTCTCAGCTCCAGTCCGGTGAGGCACGGCACAAACTGGAAATGTTTGATGGGGACACCAAAGGAGCCGTCCTCCTGGCTGCTTGCTCCTGCCTTACGCTGCTGTCTCCCTGCTGCTGGAGCAGCTCTTTATGGGGTGAACTGGGAGGAGAAGGGGTTATAATAATCCATGTGGGTTGTTTTATACTGGGTTCCCCATGCAAACGTGTCTCTGGGAACATGCCAACCCCACCAGGACCTCAGCAGGCACCTCCCTGCTAGCAGGACGGTTCCGGAGAGGGGGATGTGTGCCCCATCCATCCATCCATTGATCCATCCAAGGTCAACCCCAGGACCCCTCTCAGCACCCCCAGAATGGCTCTGCCTGTCCCCCATGGCACACACCAACCCCACCAAAGGTCCTAGGACCTCCTGCTGCCCTGGGGAAGGACTCTGAAGAAGTGTCCCACCACCTGGCAGGGACAACCCAACGTCAGGTCAAAGCCCACTGCATTCAGCTCCTCTCCTCACGATCCCCTCCTGTTCCTGAGAAAATGCCCCAATTAGGTCAACGACAGGGTGGGATGACCCCCCGCTCCTCTTGCTGCCACGCTGTGCCCCACAGATAACTATTCTTGCTGACAAACGAGCTGCTCTAAAGCCCAGGACTTCACCCCCTGCCTGCAGATGGGTTTTGGAGCTGTAAGCGGAGACGTGTGGGGATTGAGGTGGCATTTGTTGAGCAAGGCCGCCCTGTCCCGCAGGAGCAGCCGGCTCAGAGCTGGGCTCGGAGGGGAGAGGATGAGGGGAGAAACCCAATACCCCTCTTGGCTCAGTCGTGGCTTAATTTAGAGCACGGGGGCTCTTGCTAGAGTGTTTTTCCATTTAAAGCCGAACCTCATTCCTTTTGTCATGCACAGGGCGAGGGCCCTGCAGCTTGCAGGGCAGTAGCAGCTGCTGGCTGCGGCTGCTGGAGGGCTTGGCAAAGCAGTTTCCTACTTAGCTCGCCTTCGCCACCAGCTTCCTCCCCACTTCACCCACGTAAAGGACTGAAATCTGTCTCCCCCTCGCACCTTTGTCCTGCTTTGGAGCCTCGGGGAGGGCACAAGTCATCCGCAGCCCCAATCTACGGCTAAATTGGATCTGTTACAGTGGGATCGGCTTTGACCTGCTGGCTGATTCTCTACCACTTGGCCGAGCAGAGCCCAGGGCAGGGAGAGCTCGCCTGTGTCGCTACTGTCTATATTTAACCACACTAATGCAACTTAATTCATGTTACGGCCAGTTTGGAAAGCTGCACTTTTGTGATGCCTGCTCTTCGCAGGTAGACGCCTCGCAACAGGCTGAAAGGAAAACAATGACAATTCATCAAAGGTCATTTATTCCCAGTGGTTCAGCTGTACTTTTGAAATTGGATGCATCCGTCAGGCAATTTATGGCTGCTTTGTGGAAGGGCTCTGCCCAGCTCCGGGTAGGAGATAACCTTTGGCTCAGCCCAAGCGTTTGGAGGACTCATATTCTTAGCATATGTTGGCTAAAAGTTGGCCAAATCCTAACAAGGAGCGTCCATAGCCTCAAATACTCGCAGCAAAATTAACCTTACGCTGTTCTTCGCAGCTTAACTGTATCCACCAGCCTGGGCCAGCGATGCCAAGCCTTGTCACCACTAGCTTGTCACCACCATTAGCTACAATGAGAGACTGAAGAAACACAGAGCTTATCAAAAAGCGGCCTGTGACATGACTTTACACTGGGTGAAGGCTGTCCCAGTGAGGAAATGCTGGGTACTCACACCGCTTTTATCCAGTGAAGAAAGGCGTAATGATGACTGGCTGCAAACTGAAGCCAGAGAAATTCAAATGAGAATTGAAGCATGGGATTTTAATGGGCTGGTAACTATCCACGAGGACAAACTTCCAAGGAAAGCAGGCAGTTGTGGAGGTTTCAGGTCAAGCCCAGCTACATCCCTAAAAGAAATGTAGCTCAAACAGCAACATCAAGTGTGCTGGAAAGATTCTGTGGCTGAGGACCAGTGGCATGGGTTTTTGCAGGCAGTGAGAAAAATATTTTCACTGTTTTTATTCTCTAAGTGGTGGGTTGGGGGACACAGGGCTGCTGCAGCCAGCTGAACTAGGGCCACTGCTTCCAAGATCTGTCAGGGTTCTTACATTCAGCAACAAAATGACATGTACTGCAAGAAAATTGGTCTCATACCTTGAAAACAGGGAAGCAGTTGCTGCAAGAGTCAGCATGAGGAGAACTGGAAGGCAGGTCACTCTGTGGAAGTGCAGAGGGAATTTATTTCAAAACTAAGGTGAAAACTGAGAAGACCTGGACAATTTGGCCTGTGTTCAGACCCCCCCACTACTCTGTGGCTGGAGACAGATTTCACGTTTCCATGAGAAACAGTTACAGGTACAGGCTCTCTAAATAAACCATTGTATAGTGTCTTAGTTCCTTCTTTGTCAAGGCGTCCGGTGGTGCTCTGTATGTGTGTGTGCAGAAAAGAAGAGCAAATGCTTCTGTGCAACCTCAAACAAGCATATGTTTAAAGAAATGAGTGTTGCAGCACTTGAGAAGAGGTTTGCACCATGTGCTAGCCAGCCATATGTGTTCTGTAACATATAGCACTCCCAGTTTCTTATCTGCACATTTCATGGGTCGATTCATAGCCACCCCAGGAAGAATTTTGCTGGAGAGTGATATGATGTTCACTGCTTCATCACGGGACAGGAGACAAATGCTGACTGTGTATTAGAAAGGATGGCAGATTGCCTCTCCTGTACTTAGGTGAAGATACTATTGATTCACACTTCTGTGTAAGCGGAATAAGAATCTCCAGCTGCAAGCTACCAACCTGAATTTAGCAGCCACCGCATAGCAAAATCTCCACACCTCTGCCACAGCTCAGGCAGCTTTTCAAAGGGATCCGCTCACTACTGCAGGTCCTTAAAATATCTGTCAGAGGTGGGCTGATTTCTTCTCTTTGGTCTGCTCACTCTACCCCGTGCTACATAATCATCAGGATGGAGTTGAACAGAAACAAACCGCAGCTCACTTGAATGAGACTGTGTCTCTCTCGATACAGGATTTATGATTCCTCAAGTTGCCGGGAGGAGAGGATTGTGGGTTGCAAGATGCCTTTTCCGCTGATGCTACCAGCAGGGTGAGCAGGAGGAATTTGGCAATGAACCGTTTTGGTCCTGCTTTTTGCGAGACAGACACCTGACAACTTTGCTGAGCTATAGGCCAGCACTGGGGGAGCGGAGCAGGGCTCTTAAGTACAGGGAGGGTTATCTCTCAGGTGCTGAGCTTATTCTCAGCTCCGTGACCTCCTCCATCAGGGACTCCACGGACTGTTTGAAGAGAGACATCTGTGAACCTAAGCAGGAAAAAGACAGGGATGACACCACCCTCGCTGCATCTGGAGTAACTCCCGCTCTGCTCTCTTTTTCACTCTGCCTTATCGCGGTGCAAGTGGAGTCAGGACATAATCCCTGTTCTGGGGAAGGGAGCAGTGGCTTGCTTGTCCACAAATCCAGTTTGCACTGGTGGTGGCTGGGGTTAAAGTCTGACAAACTTCACATGCACAAAAAGAGGCTGACAAAGCAAAGCAGAAAAAGAAGAGGTTTCAAGACTTTCAACCGAGAAACAAAGCAGCACTATACAAAATGACTAGCTCTCCGTTTGCTTGTAATCCCCAAGGCTAGCTTGCTGCTGGCAGGCTGCATGTTAATGCCTTATTAGCTTGCACTTCGTGTTCTCACCATGCTTCAAGAGAAAAGGACAGAGATGCAAGGGTTTTCAGCATCTCCGAAAGTCCCTCCACTACTGCAGTGAGGACCTGCCTGCAATTTCTTAGCATTTCTTCCTAGTGAGAACAAGACCTGCCTGATGGATGAATGCAGAGACCCAGAAATAGCAAATTCATAACCTGAATGGCAAGTTTTGTATGGAATGAGCTGAATTTAAGGTAGGTCTGACTGACTGCAGGGGTAATCTGCACAGTCTATCTTTTCCGTGGAAACTCCACTGTGTTTCAGAAAACTCTGCTGCCAATATGTTCAAGCAAAGAAACAGGGTGGAATGGTGAGTGGAGCCCCCCACAAAGTTCACTTGCAGATATTCACAGGCCAGGCTAATCCACTCCCTCAGCACATAAGTACTACAGAAAGCCTGAGACAGACAGGTATCAGTGTGCTGATAAAAACAGAACTCGGTTTGTTCCTGGCCTGACTTAGGAAGGGGGCTGGCATAACTTTTGTATAGCAAATTCCTTCATGAGCTGATAAAGGCAGTAGCATATTGAATATCGAGCCCTCTCGAGGAAAATTCTGTTGGAACTAGGGAGGTTTTGCCCAAAATCACACTGCAGAATTGCAGCTTCCTAAACCGCACCAACTTATGGCATGTGCAGTCTGAGAGCCAGCTGCTTGCTAACTCTTACAGACAGAATCTGCTGACATGCAAAATCTTCACTCTTTTTGTATTTCGTCTGCATTTCTCATCCTCTTCTGCAAATGCTGAAGAAATGACATGATCTGAGGCTGCAAAACGACACTGCCACTGCATTTCAATTCATGGGCACGATGCCTGGGCTCTCTCCCTGCTTTGCAGTCTAAAGGACTCTGAATATCTTGCTTAACTCTTCTTTTGTTTCTGCTGCCGAATGGCCTGTAAAAAGATATCCTTCACTTGGTCCATTGTGTCTTGATACAGTTTAAAGTCTTCCTCTTTCTTTCTCACAGTAGCCTCCAAAGCGGCCTTCAGAGCTTCGTTCTCATCCAGCTGGATCACAAGCCTATGAGGAAACAAAAGGAGAACTTTCATGTGAGCTGTGGAGCTTCAAAGCAAATTAGAACAGTGCTTCAGCTCTGGGGAAGAAAACACTGAAACACATGCTCTCTGGTAATTTTATGACAGGCGTGAGAAAGAGCAGACTTAACATTTGTTCCTCTTTGAGATAGAGAAGAGTATTAGATGACCAAGATCTGTTTTGTTAAAGATTATAATTTTATTTTCACTAATAAGCTTGCAATCAACACATAAGGAAAGAAAAAGAAAAAAAGGGTGTCTTTCTTGCACGTCATTTGTGTTGCTTAACATTTGCATTAGCTTTACATTTCTGGGTATCTGTATAAGTATTAGGAAATTTGTATAAGAATGACATAGACAAGCTCAAACCAGAGGATCTGTGATTTCTACAGAGTTTACTAGGTTTTATCTACTGAGGAGCAGGTGCAGGTAATATCTCTGGTAAGAGGACATCAACGAATTTTAGCTATTGCGAGTAACACAGCATGGAGGAAGGGAAACCATACCTTGTGCTCAGCTCCTCTAGCTGCGATTCTAGAGGCAACTTGGAAAGCTGGGCCGCAGAGAGCTCCTTCCTATCACTCAGATTCAAGGTGAGTCTTGAGTGACTTGCAGACTGGCCTGTAGATTTAATCACAAAATGGAGTTTTAGTAAAACAAGCAACCATTTTCACTTGGTAGCATACTGAGTAAATCTCAGGAAACAGTGAATAAATACTAAGGAATCCATTAAGTTTTATGTATATCCCTGAAGATACTGTAAATATATAGGGCAGCATTTTATTTTAATCTCCTTTCAGCAAAATGAAAACATGATGAGTTTGCATTTCAAGGCTAAATGCAGTAATGTATGTGCGTAACTATTTAGAGAAGAAAAAAAATTCATCCAAAATATTTAAGTGGTCAAAACAATAGGTGATAGAAACAGTTGAAAAGGATTATTTTTATGGTTATCTTGTCATTGTGTTTCACTTAAGATTATGGCAACTGTTGCTTCCTGAATGCCTGTGATAAATTTTGTGTGTGGCACACACTGAAACAGCTTTTGTAAAGCACTTTGATCCTCAGCATAAACACGACATAGGTTAAACGCAATAAAGCACTTAAACATGTGCTTCAAACTAAGATCCTAAATCAGGAATGCTTTCCTAAATAAAGGCCTACCCAAAACATGCAGCATTGCTCCTGGCATTTCAAAGGGATGCAAAAACTTTTTTCAGGGTTATAGAGAGAATAGAATTCAAATTTACTACTGGGATTGCAAAAGCAAAGAAGTGCGACTGACCAGTGAATCCCTACAACTGAAGAAGGCTCAGAGAAGACAGGCAAGGATGGTGTGCTCAAGATGCTCAGAAAGGAAAGTAGGAAGTGAGCACAGCTATCGTAAAGGCTGGTAATGGGAATCATATTTGTGTTGTGATTCAACTGTACATTGCAATTGCTATATTGTGTTGTGATTTCACTACATTGCTGTATCACTTTTCCAAATTAAAATCACACATAACGTCAAATATCTTCAAATAAGTAAATTTGGTATTAAACCACTAAATCCTGCTCATGTGGAATATCTAGAAGAACCTGGTCAGAGAGTACTAGACTCTGACAAAAACATATGAGAAGAAAAGGCTATGTTGTATAACCAAGAAATGCTTTTGATCTTGAGGTTGTGTTTTACAGGACTGAGGAAAACCTGCTGTTACTTACCTATTGCCCTCTGGGATTATTCTTTGCTAATTAGAAATTTGGATAAGACAGAAAAAAATCCAAAAAGCATGAATAATTTTAAAACACAACTGGGTTGTTTCTAGCTACTCAGCATCATTATCTACTTCCCTTGAACTGAAGAGACTAGAAACATTAGATTAGCAATTAGATCAGCTCTCTCCAATTTTGCACTTTCAGAAAGAAAAGAAAATATTATGTTAATTAGCGGGTTCTCTAGTCTCTGTTTTATATTCAAGCTTTTCATTCCTTCGTATTTCCTCAACTATCTGGCATGAAAGCATTTAGATAACCTACATGCTCTGCTGAAGAGGTAGGTATATTACAGACTTGTAGACTTGTTTCTTGTACAAACTCCAGAGAGTTTTGGCATATCACAAGGGGCGGAGCTCTCTTCAAAGAAGGATGGTGAAATAGCTTGTTACCTACTCATCTTATGGACTTAGAGAGGATTCTTCTTATTAGTCTTACTGCCAATCCTTTTCTATGTTTGCTTTTAGTCCTTAAGCAGACAAGACTAATGAACTAAATATTTAGTAAGAAGGAACCTGCCACACTGATAACAGCCTGCTTCCTCTGGCTATGAAATGCCAATCTCCCAGAGGTGAGTTACTAACCAACTACAGCACAATAACTTGACCAAAATGCCTCAGGACCTGGAGAGTTTATCACTGTACCTCTTTGAGGCTGCAAGTGGAGCACACGTATGATAACAGAAAAACACATCAACACTTTATACTACCAGGTTGTAGAAAAGTCTAAGCACTCAAAAATTCAGTTAAATTATCCTCTGGAAGACTGCACCAAAATGCTCCCATACTACTTAAGGCATGGAGTCAGTAAAAAGTGTCCCATTGAGAGCTGTATTCCCGCAACTCTCACCTGGCTGCTACCTGTCCCTAGACACACCCTGATTTCTTCCTCTGGGCACCTGCAGAACCATATGAGGGCTCCAAAGCCTCTCACCTCCAAACCCTCCTGGGAATCACAAAGGGCATCCCACGATACCACTTCCGTGAGGCCCAGCACTGGTCTCTTATCAAGATGAATGTCCTACATCCTCAAGGCCAAAGGCTGCAGCACTTTGTTTCTAAGCACTAGGTTTCCATTAGGATCTAAGTTTTTCTGCACTACTTTTTCTGCTGTTAGGCTCTCAGTTAATACAGGTAAGACAGCTCTAAAAATCAGTGCTCGCAGAGAAATGCATGAGAATAAGTCAGTGTTGGCTGGAGCCCTTTCTAAGGACACAGCAGTTCTGCTCTAAGGAATGGATTAATATTTTACAGAGGAGTAGGTTTGAAGCAATCATTCAGTCCCCATTCAGGATAAAGGCTCCTCTGGATCCTGTTCCCATATACCTAATTCTCTCTATATGCTGGATGAATGAATGGCAATGCTTCCCTTGAGGTTCTGAACACCATGTAGATGTTACACTGAAGACCCTAGCTCTCCTGTATGAATCGAGATCATAGTGAACAACAACATGTGATTTCTTGCATCATGGTCCTGCTCCAGAGAGAACTTATTCTCAAACATGCATATGACCAAGAGCACTACGATGGGAGATGCAAAGAAATGCAATGCAGTTACAGTAGCGTTTCTTACCTCAGTCTGACCCACGCCTAAGGAGAAACAAGACACCAGTGCAGGTGGAAAAGGAGGTGACTGCTTATATAGGTCATAGTGCTCAGTGCAGGTCAGCTCTAAGGAGCTGATGAGGTAGCATTAGTACACACCGCAGTGCTGGATAGAGTCATGATGGAAAGCCACGCCATGCATCTGCTGAGCTGCAGGGCAGTCCCCCTACGGCCCAAGATCATGCGTTTCACCATGGGGCAGGCCAAGAGCTTGTACAAGGTCTCTGATGAGGCTTGTGACCTCTCTAATCATCGTAACCCGGCCTGAAGGCATCCTAGTATTTGCCAAATTGAAATTCCTATTCCTACTGTTCATACCCTGGCATTTAAAGTCTTTTTTACTTTATGAAAATACATATAAAAAGGGAAACCACTAGAAAAGTTTCCTTAAGAATATGAGCCATTTTATTGGTTTAGACACTTTACAGAATCAGAGTCCTTAAGCAATAAAAGGATCTGATCAGGGAAATAAAAATTTAACACCCACCATGAATTCTTCTCCTTTAACTATGCTAGTGAGGCTTACATATTTATAGCAGGAGATTATCATGTTCATGAGATAATAAATTACACCAGATCTAATTACTTCATCACCAGTAATAGTTTTTCATAGACACTGACAGGCCTTAAATTGGGATGCGTCCTTTAATTCTGCTCTTAACCTTCAAATGAATCTCTCAGGCAGAAGTGCAAAGGGAACACACAGTGGGCATCGTGGCAACACAGAGCAGTGTCAAGTTTTTTCTGTAGGCTGTCATCCCATGAAAACAACATATTGCAAAAGTCCTGGTCCCACTTAAATCTGTGGCAAAATCCTCTTGAATTAAGTGGGGCCAGGATTTCACCTTCTGTATTGGTCCACTGGTCTGAGTACGTCCAAATCACCATGTGTAAGGTCAAGCACTTGTGTAGGTTTGACAGGTAAGAATCCAAATGTTGTTGCTGTCTACTAACCACAGAGGTGGGATGGGGGACACAGTTGTAGATAAGTGCTGTAAATAACCTCACCTGCTTTGCTCCTCAGGGGAGGTTTCTGTGCACTTGTGTTCCTCCCTGGATCCATCTGCAGTTTTTCAAGCTGCTGTTCCAAAATGACACATCGCCGCCGCTCTTCCTGAAGCTTCTTCTCAGCTTCCAAGACTTTATCGCTGCCTTCCTCCACCCTGATAGGCAAAATAAAGGTAGTTCAGCTTATTTATGTCATGACTGTTAAGGATCAGTCACTCTTGATACTGAATCCTGCTTCATGCTGCATAGCTCCCAACAGAGGGAAAGGGAGAATCTTCCATGCATCCAAAGGCAGAAATCCCACTGCAATTGTTCCAGACGACATCCTCCAAATTTGCAAAACAGAATTAACTAATGAGTACAGTTGGAAGTAATGGGTTCATTAATGGAGGTTGCCTAGATCCCTTAACACTGGCTACTTGTGTGAATTTACCACTCAGATGGGCAGGCAAGCTGCAGATTGCTGAGGAGAGATCTTTTATTACATGAACAATAACATGCATTTTTTTAAACACACTGGGAAAATTTGGAAGGAAAATAGTTTATAAAAACAGTCTAACATTTAGCTGTTTTGCATCAGTTATCTGCAAGTAAGAAAAGAAACTTGATGTTGCTTTTAATAAACTTGGCCATTAGTGAGTGCAAAAGAAAGCAATGGTTCACTCTGCAGTACAGTACGGAAGAGCAAATTGTATTTACTACTGATGAATAATATTGCTGCCTAAATAACACCACGCATATATAAATGCACGATCTCCAGTTTTATCTAGGTGCAGCAAGCTTGAAGATGACTCCATTCTTTTCTGCCCTTTGTTCTAAAAGAATAATAAAAAAATGAATCATCAACTAGGGAGGGAAATTGAGCAGAAAAAATTTAAAAGCCCCTATTTAAGGAAAGGATCACATTGGCAGCGTATGGCGTACTGTACGGCAGGCTATAGACTCTCACACGTCTCAAGCACTCCTTAATCGCAGCATCCCACAAAGGATACTGGCAGAATCAGCCGCTACCTTTTCTGCAGCACAGTGACCAGTTCCAGGAGCCTGTCTCTTTCCACTTCAGCAGCCTGGCAGAGAGCCTTGTGCTCTGTGATCTGTGTCTGCAGCACTTTCAAATCCAGGCTGTCAGTGCCAGCAAGCCTAAAAGCAGCAGAAGCATAGAGAGTCTGTTTCCCATTTCACAAATGAAAGAAATGAAACAAAGACAGGATTTGAAAAACATATCAAAATACACTTGTCTGAAGACTAAGCCAGAATGCAGAGCCAGGCTCACTACCTCCCCCCAGCATCAATCTCTATACTGCAATAAATGGAATAGAAATATGTGGAAATAAAGCCACCATGAGTTTCATTAGAAAGGTCTTTTCCTTTGCAAGGATGCTCTCCCTTCCCATCACCCCTGAAAACACACTTCCACCTCTGATCAATTCACTATCACTCACTCTCCTCCCATTGCTACTGCCAAAGAAGCCTACACGTGGATTCTCCAAAGTGCTATGCTAAGCTATTAAATGGCATGATATTGATTTTCTCCCACTGAAAGGCTTCAGGCAGCGTTAGTACAATGGCCGTTCTTGTGCCTAATATGTGATGAAAGGAAGGGGCAATTTTCCCATGTACCCCATTATTATGTACTTCATTACTTCCCCGACTTCTCCGCACAGGTGTATTGGGCAATATCTCCTTTAGAGCAAAAAGCAGGAGAAATCCTGGTGATTGGGGGTGAAAAGGGAAAAATGGGATTTAGGGGGCTTAAAACTAGCAATCAATTAAAAAATTAAGATAGCAAGAAGACACTAGAGCCTGTGTCAGAGCTCTTTGGCAGTATCAGGTAGAAAGGATGGTGAAAGAAGCTGTTCGTTACAGAAATGAGGCAGACAAGGATAAGGCTTGCCAGCAGCTTGCGGAGCATAGCAGGAAACCTCCCTTGTTTATGACGAAGTTTATACACATACCTTCCAGGTGTGATGTTGTTACTGAGAAGGGAAGGCTTAGTAGCTGCCGATTCTACAAGCGTATGGCCCATCTTGGACACTGCGCTGAGAGGAAGAAACCTTTGTTAAGCACTGAGCTCTACAGAGGGCAGTCCTCCAAGAACTCTGGTTATTTTCCAATGTCTGTGTTTATTGCTGCCTTGTAGGGAGAAGACTCCCAGAGCCTCCTAAGTGGGCATCACACAGGCTCTGCATACACAATAGCGCAGCTTGCTCCCTGACTCCAAAATACGCTGCAAAACCACCTTGTGTCTCTGTTATGCAAAAACTATAGCCCAGTGTTTGATCTCTGTGCTTCTGGGGATACTTTGCTGGCACTCCAGACCAGCATTGTGGAGCTCCATGTCACAGAGTAGCCACACAGCAACTCGTGAGCATGGATAGCTCTCAACCCTGCTTGGCTCAAGCTGAGCACGCAGCCACACAAACAGCGACCACTGCTCTGTTTCCTCGCAGGCACTGCCTTGGACCCTTGCACAGAGAACTGTGCAACATCATCTTACACCTTTACCCACTAGGGTGAGACAGGTTACTGTGCTTGTTTGATGGTTTTTGTGTGTTGCATGCTTTCATAACCAACAGAACCCCTGTTCTGCAACAAGATGCACAACTTTTATTTCCAAATGTCCTTTAAAAATATACTTTATATAGTTTTCTGAAGCCTTCTGCTTTGTGGACACCCTCAGGAAGATTTGTGAGGCCTACTGTTGTAAGAGGAGGAGTCAACTGATAACACTAGACTCTCACTTCCAGTCTGGATGAGTTTTATGCGTAATGATATGTGTGCTTGGGACATAAAATTCTAGTGTGTGTTTGTTTTCTGAACTTGAGCTCAGCTGCCTAAAGGCAAGTCCCTGTAGACTTAGCCCATGTTTCCTTGTCTTTAGGCTGCAGCTAACAGAGGATAAAGCCTTAATATTGTGGAACAGGCAGAGCTGCCTTCTAGGCTAGGAGTGGTTAATCCTAAAATCAAGTTAAGGTTGATAATGACAGAAGTGGCCCAGTCTAACAATGCAGATTTTTACTTCGACATCTCCAAGGGGCTTTAGTTCCTATTTATAGCATTTTTCATTTAATCTTTCCTGATAGGAAAAGATGATTCACTAAAGTAAAATGGAATAGAGTTCATCAGCATATTAAAGTTAATGAAATGAGTGAGCCCTGCTGACCAAGTTATTAACGGCTCTTGCAGTTTTCAGACTCATTCATTGCCCACCTGACACGTCAGCTGTTTTCATGACAGAGCTATGTTAGCCCCGTATACATGCAATAATTTATGCATTGCACTTAGTGGCTTCTACAAAGCCATTACCCAACCTCGTTTTCCTGCTTGCCTTCCTGCTTACCATCAGCAGACATACGAAGTATAAAAGTGAATAAAATATAGATTTGCTCCACGAGAGCACAACTTCTGCAGAGCTAGAGGTGGGAGAATAAAATCAGTCAGAAGGGTATAACAATGGAGATGCGGAAACTTTCAAATTCAGGGTCTTCTAACTCTCACTCGAAAACACTGCGAAGAACTTTTCGTAAATTTTGTAGTAATGCTCTACTTAGACTCAGGGATACATTCGACCATTTAAAAGCCAAATTCAGTGTCTAAAGTAATGTGGTAGGCAAGTTAAAATTACACAGAAGAAATCAGTTGTAACTCTAACTTGATGAAAAATTCCTCCTTCCTCAGAAGACCAGTCTCAAATCCTCATTGTCAATTAGACCATGAACTCTTTAGCAACAAAACCAGTGTCTTAACAGGAAAGGATGTAACTTGCTCTGGTGTTATGGTCCCTTTACACAGCCAGAGCGACCAGAGTCACATCAGTGTAAACAAAAATCAGATTTACCTCTGTATTAAGATTAGTATAATTTACATGGTCCTCAGTGAGGCTTTAGAAAGGGTGTTTGTTAAGAACAAGTGATGTGGTGTGTTTTCAACATTTCTGCAAGGAAATCCTACTCAAAGCATATTTATTGATTTAAATAATGCGCCAGTGATTTAGTGCTTACCTAAAATGGCATTTTGTACAAATTCGCCACCCTGCTCTCAGAAGTCTGCTCATTAAAAGCCCTGTTTCTCATAAGAGAGAAGAGTCACAGGCACTTAAGCTAACCACATAAACATTATCTGAGCTGGGGAAAGAGAATTAGCTGCACTACCATCACGCCAAATGTAGTAATGTCTGCAAGTCTGTATATCTTTCTCTGTTCCAGGACGAAAGTCCAAGAGATAATGTGATTAGAGATTCCCATATACTGTAAACAGGCTGCCACAGCTGTTGGCACACAGCACATGTGGTTTGATACAATTGTCTGGGAAAACCATGCTTCTGAATAACTCACAACAATTTTAAACATTGACACTAGGGTCTTCTTACCGAGCAGAACCAATCCTTCCAACCTGATTGCTGCCTGATGCCAGAGGGTTAAGCAGAGTAAAACCTGGATCTTCTGAGTGCTCAGAAGGCGGTGTATCAGCAGCTCCTGAACCATCCCCTTGATAGGCAGATTTCTTCTGTTAGAGCAGATTATAAAACCAATTACATAGTTCAAAGGAAAATAGCTGCATCGATGCCTAATCAGCAGCTTACAATTATTGCTACAAGCATGCCAGAACTTCTGATTTACAGGACCTCCTCGGAAATTCTTCTTTAGTTTCTATCCATTGCAGGATGGAAACAAAGCAAAAATCAGTAAAAAGTTCAGTTTCGTATGAAATCATAGGGTGCACACAGTGTCGCTAGAGAACCTACAGCACAACACCACCACTACCAGTGCCAGCACGGTTGGTTTGTATCCCTAACCCAAGTTTTATCATGGGTTCAATGCTCTATCCCCCATTACTGAGGTATCTGACAGATTCAAAATCTTACCATAACCCTATGAGGGTTTTACATCAATGGGAATTGGATGTCTAAATACTCTAACAAAACCTGACTGTAAGATACCAGGCCACAGGAGAAGCCTTTGGCAGGTTAGTGGACTGCCTCTCAATTCAATGCCTGTGCTCTGGCAATAGTACCACTTTGCTTATGTTAGTTTGCAACACTAGACCATAAAAGTTGAAAACATTTTTAACATACTAGTCCATAAGGGGCCAACCTTCCCAATTCTTTCATCTGTAGAATGAAATTTCCATACGCCTGAGACCCATCAGACTCATATCAATAGCTTGGAGACCTGAGGGGGAGGAATTTTTTGAAGTGATTTACAATGGGAGATGAGAATAACTTACTAGGGGTCCCATCACTCCATAAGAAGATGTAGGTGGGTACCATGGCAGCCTGCTGATGTTGGCCTCACCTATGTTTGCTTGCTTCCTTCAGCAGCCAAGAGTGCTGAATACTGAGAAGTCCCTATTGCAGCGCAACTCTTGCTGTCAGTCATGTGGCACAGTCTTGGCACGAAGCCATATGTGGATATGATTGGTATTTCTACATTTTCTGTTGCTTAAACAGCTTGAAGAAAAGTTACATACAAACAGGACAGAAACTTAAGAGTTACAAGAGAGAATTCCTGCTTTATCATTCCATCAGGAGAGATTGTCAGTAGGGCAGGTATTAGTGTCTTGAGCTAGCAACCATCTCAAACAAAAAGGGAGAAGGAAGTGGAAGAGCAGATCTAAAATGATTACAAAGTGTGGTCCTCTAGTTAATTTTTCTGACTGTACCTGAAGTGCGAGTTGCCCAATCTCCTCTTCCAGCTCTTTAACTTTTGCTTCTCGTTCAGCCACCATCTGTCTGAGCTGCTCTATAAGGCAGTTTTGTTTCTGAACCTCACTGTTCAAGTGCTGTCCCAGAATCTGCTGGGACTCCTTGTTCTTCTCGTCCTGCTGGCTCAGGTTCTTTAAGATCTCCTGCATTTGCTTCTGCTGGCTCTGATAAAGTAGAAACAATGAGTGAGATATTAACTTTTGTACATAATGATTATTAAGACCCCCTGGGTGTTTTACACCCTTTCAGACAGATACCCATTTAGGAATGCTAGGGCAAACCACTGCCCTGCCAAACCCATTCCTTGGTGTAAGCACACTGCTGTCACTAGTGCTACTCCAAGAATTTGGCCCATTATGTATTAAGCGTGAGATCACCTTGTCTTGTTCTCAGCATCTATCCCTTGAAAAGACTGCACAGCACATCTACTTGCAATGCCCAGACACAAGCAGCTGGGTAAGGACAGTCTGTCCCCACTGGCCCCTCCTGGTCGTATCAAGACTTTCGTGACTGGATGGTGCAAGGAGAAAAGACCTGAGCAACTGAAAGATTCAGTTTGCTGGCAGCTTTGCTACTCAGTGTAGCAGAAGAGAGAGCAAGAAAGGCTGGCCTTTGACAAAGAAGGTGAATTTTTCATACATTGGATAAAAGCAAAGATTTCAGTGTGCTTTTTGTGAAATTAGAACACGATCAGTTTGTGTGACAGTGACACAGGGTGAGGGTAGTAAGAGAAGACAGCTATGAAGCTAGGCTGTTTTACCAGTGGGTTTTGGAGTTTTTCCTCACACTGACAAATCTAATACTTGTCGGACAGTTTGTTCTGTCAGTCCAACAAACTGCAAGCAAGGTGCTTCTTTGATGTAAGGGATAAAACAGGTTAACTGCTCCTTCCCAAGTAAACTTGCGTCTTTCTGTAATAATTTTAGTGAGAATGCTCAGACTTAGCAAAAGCGACAACTGTTATTTGGTTCCCCTGTAATCTGCCTAATCTGCTGGTCATTACCCATACTCCCCATGGCTGCCTGGTGTGCAGAAAGGTGAATGCCAGCTTAGCCATAAGCACGTCTTAGCTAAAAGCTACGTACAGAAGCAAGGAAATGTAAGTGATTTGAAATTTGTGAGGAGCTGGATCAGGAAACACAGAACTAACCCTACTAAGAAGTGGCATACTTTATAATAATTTTTTTTTTATCATTGTAATTGAGGAAGACTATTTAGAACCATGGAAAGACCATGACAGCAGCCATTTATTTCAGCACAACTGATTCTTGAGTCTCCGCTAATACTCTTGGTTTTGAAGGGGCCAAATCCTCTCAGCTCCAGTTACTGCAGGTGAATGTCCACATGGTTTAGTAGTCATGGTTCAGCTTGCGCATTTGGGCTGTGTAACACAAAAAATTAAAGTACAAGATTGCAGGCATTCTCAGGAAAAAACCCTACCAACGGAGCTGAAAGCAGAACAGAGAATACAGTCCAGCTTCATGGGTTAGGAATGAAGCCTTTCCTCTACCTACTAGACAATCCTATTTCAATCCTTCTGCAAAATGTTTCTTACAACACTTGCAGCTTAGACCCACTTGACTGCAGCTGTGTCATGCCTGGTGCTGTCTTACAGCCTTTACATGATCTGATCCAAAATGAAGGGCTTTAGCTGACTACGAAACCTCTGGCTGTCACAGTTTGATTCATCAGGCCCCTGCATACCCTAAGGTTGTCTGTGTCATCGTGCCATTAAATGACATCATGTTTCATCACTTATAGAAAGAGGACTGGATCTGCCGGGGCTGGGACCAACAGTAATAGCCAGACTGTACCAGTAAGGCGTCTATGAGCTCATCGTCGTGTTTTCCTTTCTCCAGCAAGGTTACGATCTGTCCCTTCAGGGTTTTCACTTCGCTGCACAGTACTTTGTTCCTGGCTTTTGATGCATCAAGTTTTTTTTTCACTTCCTCATGACTTTTTTGGAGAGCATCATGTTCCCCAGTGAGTTTCTGCAGTGATGAAAACATATCATAGGAAATGAGAGTTATAGCCTATCACCAAACCCCAAGTGCTTTGGTGAGCTAAAGGAATCACACATCACCTGGCAGAATCTAAAAAACAGAACTGGCATACCATATCATCCCTAAGTAAGTAGAAATTATAAATGCAGTCTATTGGCTCAGGAATACAGGTGGACTAGGTTGATTCAGTATGTGCCAGGAAGCAGATGATAATTTTGTGTTAAAACCTAATTCTTTATGCTCCTGCTTTTTCATTTGCCTCACTGTTCTCCATGGGGAAACTCTCTTCCTTCCAGATACAGGGTAGTGACGCCACACTATCTACTAGAAGCTGTCCTTGGCATACGCTGCCTACTGTGCTATGCCTTTACCTAGATGAAACTGTCCAGGGAGCGTGCTAGCAGTTAAGTAGCAATGGACAAGTACAGGGGAAGTTATTGCAAATGGAGCCTGAAACACAAAGGCAGAAGTGGAACCATGCAGATTACAGTTATTGAGGAATGTCTTCCCTGTGCTGTGTGCCTGTAGCTATAAATCTCTTTCATTTTCACGGCCAAGAGTAAAAGGTGTGTATCACCCCATTGCTCATTCTGTTGCACGGTTAAACTGTGGTGAGAAAAGCAGCAGCTAATCAAGCTCTGGGATGGTGCCAGATGGCCTTTACAGAAGCAAATATAGAAAAGGAGCACAGGGAGATGTGCTTTGCTAACCTGAACCTGTGTAGCTGACCCCCACTACCCATGTTTCTTGTGGACACAGGCCTATGTATCCTTTCCACCTCAGGGTTTACTACATGTGCCACTAGCTATAGCCTCTCTCGATCCCTTAA
This sequence comes from Fregata magnificens, assembly GCA_013389945.1. Classification (NCBI taxonomy): domain Eukaryota; kingdom Metazoa; phylum Chordata; class Aves; order Suliformes; family Fregatidae; genus Fregata; species Fregata magnificens. The sequence continues at coordinate 93,377 of WAAD01001394.1, forward strand.
CACTGGATGCCTGTTTATTTTTGTAGCAACTAGATGTGATAGATGGAGGGTAAGACCCATTTTCAGAATGCCTCTTAGAGGATGTCTGGTGTTATTCTGTTCAAATGTAGAAGCCCATAGCCATACAGATATATGAGGTGTGAGGGGGATGCTTGTATTTAACAGCGCATGAAGAATGAACATCTGGCCAAAGGGTGAGGGGGATGCTACAGAGCTTGGATGCAGCTGTAGCAGGGCTTCTTTCTACATATGCCTTCAGTATAAAGCCAGTATCAGCTGCAATTGCAACCCCGGGCCGCTCTCCCTCTTTCTAACATCACATATCAGACACAGTTGTCAGGTGGCCACATTTCAGGCTGAGTGGATGCATCCGACATATGAATCATGAAGCAGAGGGGAAGACCAAATCTTGTACTGCAGAGGTATGCCTGGCCATGCAAGAGAGCAACACAGACAACAAGCGTAGAAGCCTTTTGCTCAGTCTGTAAAGTGTGGCAGAACTTCCTCCAGCAGATCAGATGAGTTTCTGAAATGGTCTCTGGGTACGGTGTAACACACACCCTGAAGGTAAGGCAAGTTATTACACAGTATATAACTAAACAGGACTCTGTCAGCTCACAGGTTTTTACCTCCAAAGTTTCTTTCTTTTCTTTTTCCAAGCTGTGAATCTTCAGCAAGTTCTTCTCTTGGGCTGACAACTTCCTTGGATCAGTAAGGGCCAGCAATTCCTCATCAATCTCACTCACTGATGTTCTGGTCTTGTTTTGACCCAACTGATTCTCCAGCTCTCGAACCTAGCAGACAACAATGACAACTCATCTAGAGCCTTTACCGGGAGTACAGTGGCCCAGCATCAAAGATCACATAACCTAAGGGAACTCAGAGTGTAGCACCGTATTACTTACTTCTCGACATTATCATGGTTAACTAACACAGAGCAGTGTCTGTTCTTTCAAATCTAAAGTTGTTAGCTGCTAACAAACATGCAGATGTCTAGGGCATCTGTGCAGGGAGGAGATACGACACAAGACCTACAGGAGACTCAAGACACATGGGAGATCTGTACCTTATTGGAGCCACATGTGGAGGCCAGGCAGACACTCCAAAGCATCCTGAACGCCACTAAATGCACGTGTGGGCAACAGAATAATACCTTAGGTCTCCTCTAAAAGGCCAGACACCCACTCACCTATATACATTTAAACATCTTGGTCTTTAGCAGAATCACCATCCATAATGTCCACAAAATAAACATCTAAGGCACAGCTCACTAGCCTGAACGTAGGCACCTAGCACTGTTTGAGATGTCCTGGGATACTGGAGACACATACAACACAGGATCTACAAGACATCCATACTCCTCTGAAGAAATGACCAGAGGTCAGAAGGATACCCTATGGCATCTCGGCTGGCATTGGACACCTATGTGTGGTCAAGGGAACTCAGCCCCTGCATCTCAGCTATTCACTACAGACTCCTTTTATAGTCAGTAGAAAGAAATGGGCACTGCTACGGCACAGTTCCTCTGCCCTGTTCTGGAGGTGTCTTCTAAGATAAGAGGCACCTACCTCACTTTTGATCTAGTGACTGTATTTACAAGATCCCCACTGACTACAGAAGGGGCCTGAGGAGACTGGCTCAGAAAAGAAATTTCTACGTTACAGTAGAGTACAGAATGTACAGTCTTCAGATGAATCCCAGCCAGGGGGTCTAACATAAGGAAAATGTAATTTGCTCAAGGGAAAGTAGAGGTTAACAATTTCAGTCAATCAGATTGCAAAAATCACAGTTTGTTGGCATATAATTAAACAGCAGAAAAATAGGAAAAATACGTATCAAATTGCCTGAGAGAAGTTTTATTTAAGATGCAGACAAAACTGCCTCCCTGTCTCAAGCTGACATTTCAGCTAGACTGTACCCTTCAGAAGATTCAAGAGTTAAAGATTTTACTGAAGTTCCTGGGGGAACAACTTGAAAATCTTATCTGGCCTCGATTCTTCCCATCTGACTTTAGGCACTGAACAAAGGTGTCTAAGTCAGAGCACAGACACTGGCAGGGCTCCTTCTGTACTCAGGGGAGAGAGGCACCTTCAAAACATCCTGGGATTTTAAATAGGCTGCCATAGCTCTCCAAGGTCACTGAACTCTCTCCTTTGACACAGATGTGAAAGATTCCCAGCTTAAATACTGAAGCTTCCACGTTTGCAATAGACTAATTAGCATTGTTTGCAGGAACTCTGAAAGACCCTGCACACATCAACACATATTTAAAATTTAACACACCACCCACACACACACGCGCGTGCACATGCACATGCACACACACACACACAAACATACCAAAAAAGAATTACAGAAGTTACCATAAAGTGTTTTATTCTAACAGTTGCTTTCTTCAACATAGAAAAGACTGGCCATGTAGCTGCAGTAAACACTGTACTGGGACACACCTTATAAGCAAGTATAGATGTTAAGAATTACTTAATGAAGAACTAACAGTATCTTTACGTTAAACTGAGGTAATATCTATACTTAGAAAGAGTATCCCAGCACCCAGCTTGCCCGGCACCATGCCGGGTCTTAACTCACCTTGCTTTGGAGAACAAGAATTTGCTGGGCTCGTCCACGCCAGCTTGCAGAATTGGTCAAGAGACTTTGAATATTCACATCTTCACCAACTTCATTTGCTAAAAGCTATGAAAAAGGGATTAACATCAACAATAAGGCTAGGCTTAAACACATGTCTTGGGGAGAGGGGAGGACAAGCTGCTCTCTCTAGCAGTAAACACAAAACACTGTATCTATACATAGTGACCTGTATCTGATATCTAGTATCCCATGTGATGTAAGCTCTTTCAGATCATTATTACAATACAGATTGTTGGTGGTTAGAAGGAGCTTGGCTAACATGAATGATTTTACTTGTTGAGGTGGGTAATTCAGTATTTTGATAACTATTATTCTTTGCTTTTTTAACATGTGAACCCGTGTTTTCCTGCCTGCCTATGGAGAGTGTCAAATTGTACAATCTAGCAGTATAGCTGGGCGTCAAACTGTGCTACTTTTGTTAAAAAAAGAGGATTTCAAATTCATCACCAAGGTTTACTAAGCATTACTAACAGTTTTCAATATACATAATTATTTTTGATGTAATGAATACTTAACCAGAACTAAACAGGAACAGAGTAGAGATATTGTCTTAATACACACCCTTGCAATCAGGAATTGAGCCAATCTCTCTTGCACAATTCCGACACAGCCACATTAAGGAGAGCTAAAGTTAGTATGAAGAGCATTTAAATTATTTATAAAAAGGTCAGCACAGTTCTATTTTTAGGACCATATTCTCTACAGTGATCTGCATTGCAGGTCTCTTACGCAAAGTAATGAAACCAAAGGAAACAGAGCACATAGTAAGGCATTAAAATCCATCAGGAATCAAAGAGGAAAAGGTTACTCTGGATGTCACTCCAACAAACTGCTTAAACATGTGCTTCAGTTCAAGTGTTGTCTTTAATCCCATTGACTTCCATGGGACTGAAGCCTACATTAAAAGTAAATAAAAAATTAAATGTTTTGGAAAGGAGCAATGGGCCTGAACATATGCTTCAAGTCAATCACAAACTTATTTTGCTGAACTGGGACTTTCAAACCTTAAAGAATCTGTACCCATCATAGCAATAGAAATAATGGATACAGTCATCCAGCTGTGGTGGCAGAGTGTGAAATCTGGGCGTCCATGTGCATATCTTTCCAATACAGCCACTACACCTCTGCCTTTTCTTATCTCCTTACAGTTCACTGGAATACTTCCTGAAGGCTAATCAAAGCTCAAAAGAAAAGAAGCCTCCTTCTGATTTCACAAGAATATACCTCTTGCACAGGATCCCACCCACAGACTGTGTCCTGCAACAGTACCTTTTGGGTCATCTTCAGTTCCTGTTTTGCAGATTGGAGTTGGTTACGATACTCCATCACTTTAAAGTTGGCTGTGGTTAATTTTTCTTGCAATGCTTTTACCTCTGGACTTTCAGCCTTTGAAGAGAAGAATACACTCGGGAAGAACAGATTTCTCAGGGAAAAACTGAAGTGCTTAAGATCCACAGATCCACCAGGATCACAGAATCTTTTTCTCCCAGACCCATGCAAATGCCTTCCCTAATTTTTGGGGTCATAGAGAAGGTACAAACAGAGCAATTTGGTCACAAAACTAGTGACAAGCATACATCCTTGTCATAAGGAAAGGACTGCACAACAGGAGAGAACTAAGTATCAGCTTCTGATCTCCTCTCTTCAATTATAATTCATACCAAGTTTCCTTCTATCATCTTCAGAGTTGATTGCTTGATTCCTGCATCACCACCACCAAGAGAATGTATTTTTTCTACGGCTGTCTGTAGCTGGAAAAAAATGCATTGTTATTATAGAATGAATATAGTGAAGAGCACACCTCCATAGAATTAGCAAAAAAGTACAACATGGATGTTTATTTACTCTAGAAAAAACAATTACTTCATTTTACCTTGTTTTTTAAACACAATCAGTAGGAAAGCATACAATTTTTCCCTGAAATGCTTCCCAAAGAAGCATGTGTTATTACTCTGGAATAACTTCAGTGAAAATGTCTCTGACTTGCCGAGATGGGATCAGTTATCAAGTATGGAGACTTCTGGGGTATTTTATCACCATAGGTTCATAAAATAGGCATTTATATACACAAATGCAAATCCAGTACAGTACAGATCAGGATGTTGTCTCTAGACTCTGGATGCCAGTTTACCCACTTTTCAAGAATATCACAGGATATTTCATAAAAAAGCACATAGTTCTACTATCTACACCAGAGGAATTTAAAAGGAGAAATGACTACCTAATGCTCTATAGCTGAGATTTAGTAACGGTGTTAAGGCTCTTTCTCTTTAGCTGGTAGCTCTAAGGTAGCATTTCTCAACTCGTGAAGAGTATGTCTCCTATCGCTTGCCACAGCAAAGGCAGGCAGACATATAACCCCTCCTGCTCTGAATCATGTCCTATGCTGAGGTTGCAAAGACTTCTTACTGGATGGGAGCGCAGTGAATTTGGAGCTGGAAAGGCCAGGAAGTGTTGCTTTAAAGAGTTGAGACTTCATTCTTTGAGGTGGGCAGAAAATCTTGGTAACTTGCCTGAATAAAAGAAGGCTCTAAGGAATAGCTTCTTCATTAAAGTGATATCTGGGAAAATGCAGAGTGTAACTCCGAGCAAGCTCTAATGTCACCCCTTCTTTGCAAGTAAATCAATGGTTAGACAATCCCTTCTATCCAGTTCATAAACTCTTTTAGTCAATGGACTGAGAATGAGAAATTTCAGCTAGTGTTGGCAGCTGCTAGGTCAAATTCTAAGAGAATTTTCTGCAAACATCCATTTGCAGTCTTTGTTTACACATACCACCCTTTGCTAAGTGATTGCTCAATGGTCACACCTTCCATTTTGTTTGTGGGAACATAGTCATGTTAAAACACTTATGATTTATGTATTTTTCGGTTTTCACACAAGCGAAGACCTAACAATTATGTAAAATAACAGTGTTTTCCACTGGTGAAGGTACATATTGTGATGCATTTGTAAGGTACCATCACCACCGTTCATTTTGCAGAGTTTAAGGCATCGAGAAGCAGGCATAGGAGATGAGACTCAACTCACAAATTAACACATTCCTTGTTTTCAGTGTGGGTGTCTCTATAAAGAATGGAGTCTAGTCAATACAATCAGGAAAGTCCAGTCTTCAGCTCACTCTACAGTAGACACCTAGATTACCTCAAGTGGATGCACCGACTGCGGACTCTGCTTTGTTGCCCGCCCACAGCTGTCTAGTCCCATTTCAGGCATCTGAGGGTATCCAGCAGGCCTTCAGCTGCTGCACCAGGACTGCAAGTCCTGTCATGTCTAACAGCCCTGCAAGGATGTCTGAGAAGTCAAGTGGCATCTCTTTTACTTTTACGCTTATGCGTGGGCAACCGAATTGCACTTCAGTTGTCTTGGTTCTTTCTACAATCAATGGAAAAAGATGATTGTGTCTAGACAGTGATCCAGCTTAGCTTAAGAGTTACCAAAGAGATGTGAATCACTGCAGGTTCCCATCTACGACAGCTCTTCTCTTTCATCGCTCAACTTTTTTCACAGATACCTCCCACTGTCAAACATTGCTTTAATTTTACCCATCTTTTACATCTTCATATAGTTCTACTGAACAAGTGCAATCCACAAACTCAGCCAGTGACCATTAGTTTAGAGAAGAGCCATCTCAAATGGGGCTGTGAGAAAATACAGGCCATTGACCAGGGCATGGTTTCAGTGGGGTTCACGTTGTGGTTCATCTTTACCTCAGATGAGACAGGTTGCTGTGTTTGGTTTTGGTCTTGATGGTGCTGGTGTCTAAGGCCAGATTAGTTCATATCTAAAGTGTCCATCTCTGCTTTGACCAGCAATTATTGTTTCTTGAAAATTTCTGTTTGCTTTGAGTTTGATTTCCTTTCCTGAAGTGTCTGTGGTCCTTTCTTTTGGGTCAATATCTGACAATATTTTAAGTTTCTGTTTGAATAATGGTCATTGCCCTTCTGCTGTAGGGGATTATAACAAAGTTGATTTTTCTTGAAATTATTCACGGCTTGCTCCCCTACTTGTGTGATTTTGTAGGTCCACAGCTACACCTGATATTTCTTAGCCAGCCTGCCAACTATTTCACAAGACCCCTCTGACCAGATCGCTCTGGATTTATGCAGGAGTTCTCAAAAATTTAATCTACCATTTCTTGATCTTTCAGGTAACTAGGGTACAATTCAGATAGATGCATGATTCATGATAATAAGGGATTGTGAAAGATGGAGTCAAAATGCATTTGTCAGCATGATAAACGTTATTGATCCATTTAAATGATGTCTTCTAAGGAAGCAAAGCATTAAAAATTATACAAAATTTTACCAGTATTGCGTAAGGGAGTGCAGTAGTAGCCAATGAACAAAGTAAACACTGACATCAGGGCATCTAATTTTCATTTCAGCAATCACCTGAGTAAAATTACTCCTGTGAAATGTTAGCGCACATAAAAAAGTCATACTAAATCACAAAAATGAATTTGACTGAGTGAAGGTTTGCTGTCTTAAGTGATATAGTTTGTTACTGTCTCAGTTCTGGAAGTATTTATGCCAGAAAACAGCCTTAATTCTGTGGATGAATAAAGCTTAGAAGAATAGAGTACTAATTCATGACTGGTATTAACGAGGTGGGAATGTAAGACATAATGGTATGAAATTTGCTCCTCCTCACACACACAAAAAAAAAAATCAGAAAAAAATCATTGCCATACTACTAGAAAGGCCTCTGTGCTTCAAATACAAGTGAACATTCCTAATTGGTATTTCATAAATCTTTCATTATAAGTTACTGATATCCTTTCTTATCTCCTTCTTTCTGCAAAGGTGGAAACAGCTTAGGGCACACATCCCTCTCTCCCATCATGGACAGAAATTAAAAGAACTCAAAGCAAGCATGGGCGCAAGAACAAATTCAAAATGGGAACATGAATTAAACCCAGTTTCTACCGCTCCTCTATCCCACAAGCTGGATTTCTGTGTTTTAGCATGCAAAAAGAGAACAAGAAAAATGCCTCACTTCTTTCTCCAGCTCTTTGACTTTGTTATTCAGTTGCTTCACTTTGGCTTTTTCACTCTCAGTCTCAGCAGTTATCTCACGATTCTTTTTAGCCAATTCAACTATTTTAGTAGCTGCAACATCTCCAGCTAAACCAGACACCCCTGAAAAGTACACACAAAAGCAAAGGACATATTTTACAGGCAAGATTCAGAATAGATGATGCTTTTGTTCTCTGTTCAGTGCACACTGTACTTTTATTGTCTAATCCATTTCTCTCAGAGCTGTGCCAGGCACTTAAATGAACAAGTGAGGGAAAAGAGGCGTCAGTGATTCCAGCTGGATTGCTTGGTCCTTTGAGTCAGCATCACATTGTGGCTAGCAAAGCCACGTTTCACACTTCAGCAACAGCCACATGTCAGAAGGCCACAACAGTGGTCGTAGCAACATTACTACATAGAAAGGGGTAGAGGTGTTTTCTGCTCACCGCTGTGAAGGACAGTTAGGAACAGGTTTTTGTGGCATATTACAGAAAAAGACAACACTCTCTTTTGCACTGGTTGTTTACTACTGGAGGAGTTTCTGAAACAGAGGTGCAAACTTTCCTAGACATCTGTCCTAAAAGGTCAGGCATGCTATTACAGTTGGGTCCTGGATAACGTCCAGGAAATTTCATTGTGCCTATTTATATGTCCCTTGTGATTATACATGGAGCCTTACTGTATCACCCTTTTAATTGCTAATTTAATTGTTAATGAACAGTTACTTCATTCACCTCCTCATCAGAGAGGGTTTGATTAGTGTCACAAATAAAGTAATCCCCAGGACTGGCTCGTGTGTCACTTGGCTTTCGTTAACATCAGACAGGTGAAGAAAAGTTGTCACACAAGTGCAAAATCAATATAATTGCATACAATGTCCACAGAAACCTCTAGCTCAGCAGTGAATATCAGCCTGCAATAACAAATCCTTGGTGGGATATATAAAGATTGAACTTGGCTGTTGTCATTCTTTTTAATCTTTCATCCTCTTTCAGTCATCTGAAGTAATGATTTTTCTACTGACATCTGTGAAGATTATATTCAAGAACTGGGGTGAGATGCAAGCATGACAGATCACTCTTAGGTGAATTCTGAGTCCCATAAAACCCTTAGAGACATTAAAGGGGCTATGCGGAATATAGGTGAGAACAGAATATGACCCCATGTCACTATTTAAAAACTTTGTAGAGAAAACAATAAATTAATTTTTCTAAAAGCGTTTCCACTGTTCTTACTCCTTTATCTGACATGTGTTTCCCCTCTCATCTAGAAGCTATTTTTTCCTTAGTTTTCATCATAAATAATGGCTGCTAAGGATCACAGTAAGTACGAAACTAATCAAAAGCCAGGCTGGTGCTTCCATGTGATGGTCTTCAGATGCATTGCACACATTTAATCGAAGCTTTTAATTCCCATGCAATGTGGGTGAGTTCTTGCCACAGTGTAGATAGGGAAGACAGAGGCATGGAGCAAACTGCCAGAAGCTGGCATGTGAGTCAGCCAAAGAAGCTGCAACAGCACATCTGCCTCCTGGTCCTGACCCAGTAATAGCTCATCATTTCTCCTACATACAAGCTACAGATAGTTTTTAAGAATGAAGGTGTAATTTAAGTGTTATTTAGTTCTGCTTATTGCTGGTTTCCCCCTTCTCCACTAGCCTGGTCATCACTGCTGTCCTGAACAACAGTGGCACCCAGTGGAGGAGGTGCAGCCTGCACAGTTCAATTTTCAAAGGACACCCAAGCCACTTTAGAAGCTGGACTTTGCATTCAGCCAGCACCCTGCGTGTGCCCTATTCGGGCATTCAAACAAAAGGAGCCGGAATAAGGAATTGCTACATAGCAGAGAAAGCTGCAACACTGTTCTTTGACACTAAAAGAAAGTTTTCTAAAATATGATTTCTATGAGTCATCATTTTTTGTGCCAGTAACAACAAGTTTGCAGAAGACCTGTGAGGAATGGAGATCACTCTGTACCTCCAAAGAGCACTGTACTTATATTAAAGGACACATAATTATCAATAACAATATTTTGTGCCTTAGGTTTGACCTGACTACCTCAGGTCATTTGGTCCTTTCAATAGCTCTCTAAAATGAGGAATAGTAGTATTCATATTTTGCAGCTCATGAAACTGAAGGAGAGGGTAAGGCACAGATCTCTAAGCATTCCACCTGTAAGTGCTTTCATGTCAAACCATTGCAAGGAACTTCCCTCTGCAAATAAAGCAATGAGACTCCTTACATGGGAGAGACATCGATGGTTAGTAAACTCTACAAATGCAAAACCGTGTCAACTTAGACCCTTGCAAGTTTAGGTAGCAACTCTAAGTGTTGACTAAATCTATACCCAGGTGCCTAAGTATTTGCAAAGTTCAGAGCCAAGTGGTTTCAGTGCTATTGCAAATTACTGCAAGCTCAACAGAGAGCAAGTCTCTCTCAGTTGAGAGCTGAATTACAGCTTATTACAGGAGTGGAAATGGAGGCAACCGCAATATGACCAAAATACTCCTTTTTAGCATAAAGCAGGTAAAGAGATGTCACATGAATATTTCACTGCCAGGAGTTCACAAGGAATCTGTTATCCTACCTCTATTGTCATCAGCATCAAGCAAACACTGGAACTAACATAGTGAGAATACGAAGTTAGTGTGTTTACCCGACAAAGCCAATCTGTCCTCCTGTATTTTTTTCTGGAGTTGCTTTATTTCAAAATCTTTCTCTGTCACCAGTTTGTATAGTCTGCAGTTCTCATCTCGGACTTCTCGAAGCTGATCCTGGAGCTGCTCGTTCTCAACTTCAAGCAACCTGTGAAAAAATAAGCCATAATGTCAAATGTCACTGTAATGTCCTTCAAATAGATGGTCCCAGAAATAAAATAATGAAACGACTGTATGCTAGATGAGCTGAGCTTACCGGCAGTGAGTTTACTGAATTAAGTAGAATATCCTAAACCTCAGATCAGAATACAAGCTGATGATCTGATATATTCAGTTAACTTATTTCTTCTTCAAAAATTCTGCACTTCCTTGTGTTGTCTGGGGCAAAACAGGACAGAACAGGTATCTTTTCAGTGCTCTTGAGGTTACTGAATAGCCTCATCCCACTCAGTCTTACTTATCTGGTTCTTCAGAGAAAACCAGGCAAGCTCACCATTCAGCATCTGTGACGTTCAGGCTTTACTTTCTGTACTTACCGAAGCCAATAGAAGCCAACAGAGCATCAACTACAAAAGCTCTTACTGAGGTTCTTTCTTTAAAAATGAATGCTTCATAGCAATTCACAAAAGACCAATTTCCTATGTCCTCATCTGACTTTTCCTGGAACCCCACCAGGATGGACTGGCATCGGTTTGTATTGTTAATGTTGCTTTTTGGAATCCATTTAGAAAGAAAGAATATCAAAAAGCCCTCTGAACGGAAGGAAATGGCCTTGCTTCTCCTATTCTTCAGTACATTTAGTAACATTTATGGGTTTCATCTCTCTAAGACATCCAAAGGATTAATAACTTTAATCTCTTTGCTGTCCTTACATGATGGTTCGTCCAAATGTAAAAACTAGAAGCTAAGGCCTCAGGGGCTCAATTCAATTGTGGGCACTCAGGCATCTGTTCGAGATGCCCCAGGATTATCTGAGCTCCCTACAGGAGGCCAGCAGCCAAAACGCAGGGTTCTTGGGAAAACTTCTGGGGCCCAGTCAGAGAATCGAGAGTATGTCAGAGAGCACTTGCCACCCCTATGAGCCAACTCCAAGAATTACTAACATCCTCCAACTTTAGGCTTACCTTTTAGCCAGGCTCCTCCAGACAGCAGCATTTCAGAATAGAAATGAACCTGTCTGCATTCCCCAGAGAGGAAACCAAATGTGCTAACAGAAGCTGTACTGACACTGCCTTTGGTAAATATGTTTGTGGTAGAGACCCTGCTGGCTCAAGCCAGTGGTTCCCATTCTGCCTGCCTCTCTCTTCCCATCTGAGTTTCCTCATCTCCTCCCATCTAAGTTTCAGTGTGGGGTTCCAATCCATACCAAGACATGGGTGTCTCTCTGTGAGCAGCAAGCCAAAACGCACACGGAAGTCAAAGAAGGCCTAGTCAATGCAACCAGTGCTGCTTACAGACTAGCTGCTACTGTAGGGTGACCTGAATTGCTCTCTAATTGCCACTAAGTGCTCTGATGAGGGGACTCAATTCAGTTACCCACACACAGGTGCCATTTGGGCTGCCCACTCGTCCCCCAGCTGCTGCTGCTGAAGGGTGCAGGTCTCCTGTGTCCTATCATCTATCATTCCCATGTGGAAGTTCCTGATACCCTACAGCATCTCAGATATCATTAGACACCTAAGCCAGCCAGATGAATTGACCCCAAGATTCTTATTATCTACAGTGTGACCCTGAATGTCTACATTTTGGTGACTTAATCTGGAACAGTGTCCCACCCCTTTGGCCTATAGAGTGACTGCCCCAGACTACAACAGAAGTAGGTAGCTTGGATGACCACAGAATTTTGGATAAAGTCCAGTTGTTAGAGTATATACCTGTGGCTATAGACATATCCACAGCCAGACAAGTCAGCTACCTCAATAGTCACCTCAATCTTTTTCTATTCAAAAGTTTAGCACATTTTTTGCTCCAACTGGACTTCGGAGCTTTTAAATGCACAATCCATATGTACATGTCAGAATAAATGACCCCTTAAAGCACTTCCATAAACAGCACAGTCAATTTATGAGATGATTCACAATCCATAATCAAGAAATGCACTTCTATTTCAAAGCTGCAAATCAAAGGGAGATCAAAGGCAGCTGTTTGCAAAAGAGAAAAAAGAAAGTGGCAATCTGAACAGAAAAAAGGCAAAACTAAGTTATTCCCACATGTACCACTCATAGAATTGAGCAACAAAACTGTGCAGATGTGAGCCACATGGACAAAAGGATTTTTAACAGTTAGGGAATTAATATGAAAAAAGGGTTCTAAGCTCTTAACACACCTGATCAGCAATATCTTCCTCAGAGCTGGCTTCCAAGTCTTGACAAAAAGCACTTACAGTAGGATGGACAGAAATTCCAGCTGCACAGAGCTGGAGTCTCCTCTGAGAAACTTCTCCATCCCATCCCATCCTATCCCATCATGACTCTACATGTCACAAAGGAGGCAGCAGGTTCCACCCAAGTGGCTCAGCTATGGAAAGTCAGCCAAAAGAAACAGGCTGCAGAAAGCTAACCCTTTTCACTCTAGTTCAAGGAAACAGAGCCAGGGGAAGCTTATGAGCAGGGCCTATGACTGAAATTCAGGTAAGTGTCTTTCCCAACTCTGTTACAGATTCTCCATGTGATGGGGAGAATCACTTAATCTTAAATACACCAAACAGAGCAGGGAGGATAAAGTTACAGAAAGAACAAAACAGAAAGACAGAAATGTCAGCTAAACACTCGCCTAAACAAAATTTGGGAGTAGGACAGAAGGAAGGAAAAATGAACTCCCAAGGCTCAGAGGAAGGGAGACTTCTGAGAGGAGAATATTTTCCAAGTGCTGCTATAAACAACACTGACATGCTGAAATCACTGCAGACCATATGGAGTCCTGTTATTCTGGAACAAGTTTCTAACGTGTTGTCATGGGAATACTGCAAAGTACGTTCTGGTGAATCCGTTCCAGAAGCAAATCCTGCCCAGATTTGGTACACTCATAACCACTCTTTTGCTGAATGCAGATGTACATAAGCAAAGGACAATCCAGATAAATCTACTACACCTGCCATGTCAAATGGGAACTTTTAACAGTCAGTGCCACTGAAAACGGAGGTAAGTAATAGCTCTTGAATTACTCAGACCTAAATTACTGAACCGTAAATGGCAGAGAACTGCTGGGACTCTCCTGTACTCTGCACCTCAGAGCATGCACACTGCACTAGGATGTGCTATGGGAGTACCTAAGCCCCTCTCCTCCACCAGGCAAATCCACACCTGAACTCTGGGAAACAGTCTCCCTCTCCATTAAAAAAAAAAAAAAAAAAAAAAATCAGATCTCCATAGTAATCTATATGCTATCAGAACAAAACGTTGAAGGGAAGAGGACAGCTGGTAGAGGTCAGATCAGAAGCATAACTTGGCAAATCAGACAGCTGTGGTGAGGACCCATGTGTGAAGAAGACGATGTATGATGCAACGGTGAGAGCACTAGTTTCTAGGAGGTTAGCTCCCTGTTTCCACACAGACTTCCTTTGCAGCATGAACACCACATGCCCAGACACACCTGAAAGTTTCAGTGGTTCACTCCTGGGTTCCCTGCATTGTCACAGAAGCTCTGCTGCAGCTTATGCACTTGGGTGTTTAAGGAAGCAATCTTCAGAAAAAAGCTGAGCAGGGAGTTGCCCAGAGTAACACAGAGGGAAGATCAGCATTTAGGGCCTGATAAACCTTGGTTAGTGCCTTGTAAAACTTTGACAGAGGTGTGCTTCCCCACTCTGGATTCTGGGAGGGGAAACTGTCGCAAAGGTATATGCCTACCTGTGGTTTTCAACCTGTGATCTGCTGGTTTTGGTTGAGCTGGCAGTTCCTCCTTCCTGCCCCTGTATCACAGTATATCACCCCATCATGGTGCCAATAAAACAGTTTGTGGGGCTAAAGCTGTAAATTGGATCACTGAAATGACTTGCGAATAAAAGTACCCTTCCCCCAGAAAGTGAATCCAGTTTCCAGCAAACAGCTGTATCAGCACAGTTGCAAGTGGGGAGCAGAAGCAGGAATTTCTTCAGCTGGCTTCACCGCTACCAGGGAGCAAATCCCTGAATAGCCAACACTGTAGTAACAGCAGACATCTTTGGGATGTGCCCAACTTTAGACCTGTTTTAGTTTGTAAAAAAAATATTAATTGGGTCAGAAAGAGAGACTGACTATGTCCTAGGAGGAAGATGAATGATCTGAGCTGGGGTTTAAAATCTCTGCTCCAATAAATTGAATTATGCACTCAGCTCCAAAAACAAGATCAAGGGAGATCCACACCAGAATGTCCTGGTAATCCAGATACTACCTCAATGGGTGAGATAAGACACAAACCCCTGCCCCCATTAAGATTTAAAACCCTACCTTGTATAACCCTGTTGAGTATCTTAACCAGGAGCCACTCTGTCTGAGACCCTCCTATATAGCTGGCTGTCTTTTGATCTACTAAATCAGGTTATATTGCAAAGATAGCCAGGGGAACACTTTTTTGTGCTGCAGGCCTTTGGCTTGCACCCATTAGTAGCTTTGCCCTTATCTGTCTTGGGAAATTATTCATGCAGGGAGTTTTGTTTTATCATGTTTGTTTATAAGGCTAGGCAGGAACTCACCAACAATTCAGAGGATGTTCGTGATTCTAAATGACTGGATTTCGTCAGATAGTACCTAGCTGCACCTAGCATGTCACCCTTAACCCCTCTGTTCTTCTGCTCTTCATTTGTGAAACACTGATAATAAAGAGCACATCACAATGCTCTGAGGATAAACATGTTAGGGACAGCGAGAGTCTTCTTGGGATAATGAAAGTCCAATATGTGAAAACAGAAAGCGCTCTGTCAACTTAATATGAGTTTCATAAGGTCATATGCAAAATATACTTCTGTGACATCCTGAAGGAACAGTGCTGCTACACCTTTACCTTTTGCTGTCATCTTCATTTACAGGTTGTGCTGTTTCAAACAGGTTTAGATCATTCGGGATTCTGAAAGTCTCCTTTGCGTTGCCATTATCACCCTTCTGACTGCTCTGCTTTTCCTTCTTCCTCTCCATTAAATTTTGCAGCCGCCTTTGCTGTTGTTCTTGATAAGCCTTAAACTGGCTTTTAAAATGCTCATTCACTTTTATGTCTGACTCCATTGTTTACTAAAAGCATAACAAGAAGAAAATAAAAAGTGACAGAGAGCAGAGATCAACATCGCTTTGAAAAACATCCTCTTCTGGCAGCTGCTTCGCAGTTTTTCCTCACTGACCTCTGCATGGTCTCCCTGCCACCTCCTCCTCTCAGGCACTGTGCCCTTCAGCCCCACTGCCTTGCCTCAAGTGCCTTTTTCCATAAATGGCTTTCAAACAGTCTTCAAAAAAGTTTTCAGGTCTTTTTCACTCTAGCATTCAAAACAGAATGTTTTAAAATGTTTTTAAACAGATCAGTTTAAATAAAAATTTTTACAGAAGAACAAGTTGGGGTCAAATCCAAGCAAATGTGGCAACCACATTATACTGACTAAAGGGAACACAGGCTGTTTGCGACCCAGGTCCATCCAGCATTCCTTCCTGTGTTTCAAAGAAAGGTGCAGATCCCCCCATTTTTGAGTTAATGCGGGACTGACAGAGGAAGAAGGATCCTTGTTTATCCTCATGCTGCCTTTAGGCACTAGACACCAAGAGTGTGGCTTACATCTTTTCCCCCAAATTTCTAAGCATTAAGTGATAACATTAAAGCAATAATATTGCTATGCATTTAAATGTCTAGAGCTTTACTTAGTATGACTAAAGACGATCAGTTTTCTGATGTATTCCAGCCCCCGCTCCTTCTGTTTGACATTTACCATCAGCAGAAAATCTAGCGCACCTTTGGTCTAGCAAAAACAATCAGTAAAAACTTTCAAAGGCACACCCTTCACTGAGTAATTAACGCAGGCCCTTTCTCACACTAAGGCAGCAAGCATCTCGATAAAGTGCCAAAATCCATGCTATGTCCCTGCGTGCCTGCGTGTACTGTATGGGCAGAGACATACCGCAAGCAGCTTTACCTCCACGCCTGCCTCCAGACACCACGAGTGTGGACAAGGTGCATTAAGGATTGACAAGTGTAAAGAGCAAAGGCGGTGCCTCGGCACAGCCCCCAGGCCTCGTGGCTATGAGTGACGGCCTGGGGGCAACCTTTAGCCCTCTAGCCTACCTGGGCACCGACTCCAAACCTGGCACGGAGGGATCTGCCACAGAGGTGCGGCGTGGGGAGGGGGGTTCCCTCTCCTCCCCGCCCAACGCCCGCCTTGTCCTCCGGCCTGACGGGGCCTGACAGGGCCGCACCGCCTCCCGCACCCCCGGGCCGGCGGCCCTCGCCTCCCCCACTCCCCTGCCTACCGAAAC
>WAAD01001394.1:116506-252230 GCA_013389945.1 Fregata magnificens
GCTGCCCGCGCGCCCTGCCCGCGCGCCCTGCCCGCACCTGGAACCTGCGGAACAGAGCAGCTCGGCGCGGCCCTGCTCGAAACCGAGCGCGTTTCCCCGTGCCCCGACCACGGCTGGGCAGGAAGAGCGCGGGTTTGCAAAACACAGAGGCTTTGCGTTAAACTTGGCGACTTGTTTCACCCCCAAAAGTGGGGGTTTCGGCCGTCGTTTTCAGGAGGGAAAAGCAGGCTGCAGCTTTTTCTGCAACTTGGCGGCTTTTAGCTTCAAAAACTTCTCATGTCAGCACAAACCGACACTTTGACATCAGGTGGAAGCTCTTTAGCAGAGGGCAAAGACAGACACTGGCTTTCCCTCGGTCTGATTTTCTTTTTCCTGGCAGTGAATTGACTTATTGACTATTTTTTCCTGAATTTGAGTTTTCAAGCAGGACTCGCTATGCCCCCGCTGTATGCCAGGCAGTGGATTTTGAAGCCCAAAGACAACCTAGAAATTGCTCCTGACTTTAACTGAACTGAACTCTGGAGCAGGAGGAAAAATCCCCTGGGATCCTGAAGATGCCTAAAACCCTCCCCTAAACCCGGGAGCAGCTCTTCAGAGCGAAACAGCAAAAAAAAGTCCTTTTCTCCAAAAACCGTGCCTGGTTTTGCAGCTCTCTGGTGTGGCATTTGTGACTCCCCATCTCCAGGCATAGGGGGAAGCAGAGCTGCTGCTCACGCAAGGCCACTCCACCGCTGACATGCGGCATTTTCGGCAGCATAAAAGCAAGTGGCTCAGTGTTAGTAATGCTGTGCCTCTCTAAATGTGCTTCCTATTATGGGTAATCTGGTTACTTTAATTGCCAAAGCCATTAGGGCTCTTCAGAGTCTGAAAGGAAAAAAAAATCTATGCAATTACCAGCTCCCAAATTGAGTTAAAATCTTGTAATAAATTACAGTGAAGGCTACTTTCTCCAGTGACTCTCAGAGGCACATTTAATTCCCTGCAGCTCTGTGCGATATGTTCTTCAGGGGAGAAACTCAGTTAAAAACAAAAACTTATTTCATTTTAATTGCTGGGCTAATGAAACTGCTGTCACCTGTAGCGTCCCTGTGTGTGTGTCTGGTGCCTTGGCTTTGCGAGCAGCTTCTTGCTCTCTCCTGATGTGTATGTTACCCATATATATTTATTATAGGATATCTTTTAAATGCAAGCACAAGTGTACACCAGCTGATGATGGCGAACATGGAAATGGGTAAAAATAACATATTTCTCCCTGTGGATGCACTTTCAACGGGGCAGGTTGGGTGCAGAGCTGTGGCCATCGCTGCTGCTCCATTCTCCCATTTTTACCAGGGTGGTTTGGGGTTTATAGAGCACAACTAGGGTTGGTACAGGGGATGGCCTTGGCACGGTCAGGGTTGGTGGTGAGATGAGGGAAACGAGCCAGAGCACCACCACTCACTGATGTCGGTGCTCTAAAACCTCTCCAATGAACCATTTTATCAGAGACACCTTTGACAGGCGAGCGAAGGATTATGCCATGAAGCTGTCCCCAAAATGTCCCTGTGGTGGTGCCAGGAGCCTGGCACATCTCTGCTGTGGTTGATTTCTGTTTGCACATTCAACCACAGCAATAAGCTCTTTATTCTGGTACCACTTGCAAGGCTTCGCCGCTGCCTGCAAAGACATGTCATTGTCCCCACAGAGCTGCCAGCGCCCACCAGCCCCGGCCGTGTCCCCACCGGTAGCCATTTCTGCTCTTGCAGGGGATGAGGATCCTGCAGCATCCAAGTAGCACGTGACCTATTCAGATTTACTGGAAAAAATGCAGATTTCTACACCAGAGTCTCAGCGCTGGGAGCCTCTCCATGCAGAGACCAAGCAGGTCCAGTCCTGCCCAGGGGAGCTGGGAGGTGGGCAGGGTGGACATCATCTCACTATCCATCTCTCAGGCAGTGGCAGATGTTTCCACTAATTAAAGCTTTTAGAAAACAAAATAACAACAGGGAGCTTGTTGCCACATCTGGGTTTGGGCTGCAGCAAACCCAGGACCAACAGGGAAAAAGGAATTAGGGACAGATTGCTTGTTTGGGAGGAGATGGGGTGGAGAGAAGGGAAGGATCAAGATGGACAGGGAAAAAGCATGCATGGGAAAATGGAGAGAAGAAAGGCAAAAGGAACAGGTTATGTTTAAGCAAGTGGCTGGTCTGTGTGGTTGTCTGGGTGACCCTGGTCTAGCACATCTCAGAAAAACCTACTTCAGACTGTTCTGTGGGTGGTCTCACCACCCAGCCTGTGCATGCTGGGATGCACAGGATCCACCAGCGATCTTCACGTTGTGCTGATGTGGGTCCTCAGTCCCAGCAGCTCTGGCCATCCCTAGCATGGAGCCTGACTTGAGCTATACAAGAGCAGGTTGTATTTCTCAAGGAGGGGTGCTGGATCCCCATGGCACCCGTGGCAGGAGGCACTGCAGTCCTGATGGCTATCTCAGGTGGCAAAGCCCAACTCTGGGTGCAGGCGGCCGTTGTAGATGATGTAGAGGGACACATACTCAGACATGGCGTGGAGATGATTCCTCCAGTGCTGTCACCCACTGATCAACACCAGGAAAGGCAAAACAAAACCAGGGAGGTCAAAATGAGCTCACATTTCCTGCCCACGCTCTTACACAAGTAAAATACGTTCCTAAAAGCCTGATTCAAGCCTCTGGCAGGATGGGAACTGCCCGCAGTGGAGAAGAAGCTCCTGTAAGTGCATTTTCTGCTTCTTGCTTGTAGACAAAGCTGCATGAGAAACCTGGAAAGGTTCTCTTTTTTTTCTTGAAAGTTAGCCAGCCCATAAGCGCCGGTGGTCCCACAGGCTTGGGATTAATTTCCGAGCTCAGCCCATGTTGCATTTGTCAGTTCTCCGCTATGAGCGGAGCATGATACAAGCGGGGAAGATGTGGCAGAGGGAGAAAAGACATCTCGGTGGGCTGAAAGAGACCCAGAAATGGAAATTTTGGGGATGGCTTGTCCTGATATGGGTGCAGAGGGTGTGTGTGGGCAGGAAGGTGTTTAGGAGTCTCGCTGGATATTGCTGCGATCAGAAGGGTGGGCAGCTTTGGTTACCTCTCAAAGGTGTACAGTCAGAACTGCATATGGCTAAGGATGAATGTCCTCCAAAATGTGAAACAGAAGAAAAAAAGCTCATTCCCAGGAAAGTTTTTTTCTGACACTCTTCCGTGACAGATCTCTGCTCTCCATGGCTGCTCTGTCTGAAGTGCCCTGCGGCACTCATCAAAGAACTGCGAGACAGCAAGAAAACATTTCAATTCAGCCCAAACCAAATTTTCTTTTCTTTTCAGCCACCTGGAATTGCCTGGAATGGGTATTTAAGCGATTTTAGACATGGGACTGGAACAGGTATGTCCACAGCTTCACCCCTTACAGCTGCACACCCACAGGCATCCTCAGCACCCCACTCCAAGCCTTGGGTGCTTTGCTTAACCCACTTGGGGTGGAGGGGCTCCCCTTTCCCAGGGTGTTTGTGGGGAGGGAGCCGTCCCTAAAAGGTGCAGAGCCACCATGGAGTATGTCCTTCTCAGGAGGTGTAGCACAACCGGGGACCAAGAGCTTCATTGCAGGTCTCTTGGACAATGGGAGAAACAGGTCCTTGAGGAGACCAAGGCAGGAGTGGCTGAAGCAGGGAACTACACAACCACGCCTGTTTTGGGATTACTGGAAAAATGAGTCCCTGGGGGAATGGTGGGCAGCTTTGGCCATGGCTGAAAAAACGGTGTGTTTTAAGCATGGAGAAATATTTGCGCTGTTTTACCCTGTGACAGTCCTGATTTGCTGTCAGAGCCTGGAGATTAGTCTTGATTTTTAAAACCCACATTAACCTTTACGGTACAGACGGGAGGTGGCTCAGGCAGATCCCATCTCCCACTGCAGGCGATGGACTGTTCAGCGATGGCCATTGCCCAGTTTGGGTGGCTTTTGGAAGATGAAACCCTTGTAATGTTCTTGTGTGGGTTTTTTTTTCTGAAAATCAGATTCCAAAAATAGGAAGCTCTCCAAATCAACTGCCGTTTCCTGAAATCTGGGCTGCAGCTGTCTAAACAGTGACGCCAGCCTGCAGTCCTGGGGAGCGGCCGACCACATGGCCCTCATCCTCCTTGGTCAGCAGGATTTCAATCCACGCCTTGTCTCATGCAGGATTGACTCCAGCAACATCCTTCCAGCTAAATCTAACCTCTACCTCTAACCTTGATTCGGGAGTTGATTCTGATGCCTACATGTCCTTACCTTGGGTGAGGCTTTGAGCAACCTGGTCTAGTGGAAGGTATCCCTGCCTATGGCAGGGGGGTTGGAACTAGGTGATCTTTACGGTCCCTTCCAACCCAAACCATTCTATGATTCTATGATTCTATATTTTCCACTTACTGATATGTTTTACAGGAATCCATGGCTTTGTGTCCTAGAGTTGGCACGGAGAGGGGTCAGTGTCCTACCAGGAGCAGTGAGATGTTCAGCATTTCACCTCTGGGAGCAGCCCCACCAACATAAAGATGCTGGTGGCAAGTTTTCCTTCACCGAGAACTGAGATGCTGCTTTCTCAGTAGCGATCCGGGTAAATCTAAAGCAGCTCACAGTGAGGTATGGTGGTGGTTTTCCCATAATTTAGAGCAGAAACTTCCTCAAAGCTTGCAGTGGTGTCAGGAGGAAGTGGTGAGTTATGTCAGAGGAGACGGCGCTCATTTACTTTCAAGTTTTAATGTGTCAGAGTAAGGAAACCAGAATTATTTTTTTTATATGTATGTGTAGACATCTGTCCCCATGCTGTAGGCAAAGACCAAGGAGTGCAGGACACAAAATACTTATCAGAAGGTGGTAGAAATTTAAACCTTTGAACTAGAGGAAAACCCTCCGTGATGTGATGTTTGTCTTTCTTCAGTGGGTTGGAACAACATTTTGATCCCCTTCACTTGTCTTTTGCTCCTAGGCAGCCACTTGTCAAACGCAACTTCAAAGGTGGCAACAACTACCGCCGCCACCTTGGTGGATGCTGCCAATTCGAGCGACTACCCGTATGAGTACTTGGAAGAGGGAGATTACATGCAGTATGGCCCCTGCACAAAAGAAGAGGTACTCTCCTTTAGCAGAGTATTCTTGCCATCTTTTTACACCGTGGTCTTCCTGGTCGGGTTGGCTGGGAATGTCCTCCTGTTTATTGTCCTCATTATGTACATTAAGAAGAAAAAGAAGATGACGGAGGTGTATCTGCTGAATCTGGTGGTTTCAGACTTCCTCTTGCTACTAACCCTTCCTTTTTGGGCTCTGTACATTTCTGAATGGGTGACCTGGGACATATTGTGCCCAGTCTTAAATGCCATGTACACTGTGAATTTCTACAGTGGTATCTTTTTTGTGAGCTGCATGAGTCTGGACATGTATCTGCAGGTAGTTCATGCTTGCTCTCCTCGCAGCTCCATGACACAGAGGAAGTCCATCCTCATCTTGGTGGTGGTATGGGCCCTTTCCATACTTCTCTCCATTCCTGATGGCCTCTTCAGCAGCACAAGGCAAATCCACAACAAAACCCTCATATGCACCCATGATTTTGGTCAGAAACACTTACTTTGGAAAGTTGTCTTTCGGGTCATTCAGAACATCCTGGGTTTCCTTTTTCCCTTCCTCTTCATGGTGTTCTGCTATTCCCGCATAGCGTGTGTCCTCACCACATCTCAGATGCCTGGCTCAAGAAGAGCACTCTGCTTAGTCTTTACTCTGGTGGGTTTCTTCTTTGTCCTGTGGTCACCTTACAACATTGTCCTCATCCTTCACTCCCTGCAAGATGTCGGTGTGATCAGGAGCTGTGAAAGCAGTAGACAATTGGACTATGCCATGCAGATCACGGAGAGTTTGTCCTTTGTCCACTGCTGTCTCAACCCCTTGCTCTATGCTTTTGTGAAAAAACGATTCAAGTTATATTTATGGAGGATCCCTCAGGCCATTTTCAGAAGAAACGCTTCTTTTGATATCCAGCCCTCAGACACAAGCCAGTCTTGCAGCAGATATGCAGCTGAGATAGAAATGTTGACTATCACAAGCGCATGATAAATATTTACATTATTTACGTTACATGTATGCTCTCTATGCTGTATTTTACTGGTCCTGGCCATGCAATGGAGTTGGTGTGAGCCCACAGCACTGCGTAACCAGATATTTCATCCTAGCGCCAGCATCGAGATGAGGATTTTCCACACTGGGATTGGAAAAGTATGCGTGGGATTTGTTTCTGTTATAACTGGAATTATTATAAAAGGATTGCCCTGGGTTTTATGCTCATGGAAGAAGTCCAGCTCCTGTCTGGAGTATGTGAGGCATTAGTGGATGAAGGAGCAGCTTATCGAGATGTTGTGCCCTTAAAAATGCAAACTGAAACTTGTGCAGAACTTCTCCCCCATAGATCCCAAAGGGTCTGATGGAGGAGAGCGATCCTATTATCCTTCCAGCTCATGGTGTGGGCTGGGGAATGGATTTGCCACGCTCATCCATCAGGCCAGACATAGGTGGCCAGAAGCCCAGCCTGGGAGGTAGCTTTGCTTCTCCTGGCTTTTGCCACTTGCCAGGTAGGTGTGTTCAACCGAGCTCATCCCTTTGTTTACCAGGAGAGACAACAGGAGGAATTAAGCACCTTTAAACTAGGTTGTCTGACCAATGATGGGTTTCTCCATTACAATGAGCTGTGCCACACTCACGTCTGCTGAGCAGGAAACTGTGTCTTTCTGAGGGAGAGATCCTTGGTTAGAGATCAGTTTGATCATCAACTGATTTGAGATCAGTTCGATCAGCAACAAAGTTCAAACCAGTAACAACCAGTGAGAAAGAGAAAAAAAATGGGCTCAGCAGAACAGTGGTGGAGGTATTTGCCTTCCCGAAGATCCGTTTTGACAAGATAAAAAAGATTCATGGATACCATCTTTAACATAAATAGTGGCTTTGCAACACCACAGAGTGAGACCATGGCCTTAAACAGGAGAGCACGGATAGCTGTTAGCCAATCCTTATTACTCAGTGTAGCTTTAAAGTTCAAGGTTATTAGTTTGCTGACCTTTATGTAAAGGTACTATTCACCCCAAATACTCTTGAACCTTAAATGGGCCCTTTTCAACCTGGAAACCTATTGAGCATAGGAGTTGCCTGGAATTGTACAAATAAAATTAATAATTTAAGAGAAAACTCTCATCACCTTAATTTTATTGCTAGACAAGGTTACTGGACCGAGAAGGGCTTTGAGTTGATCTAGAAAGGTGGATTTGTTTTCACTGCTGTTATTTTTCTTGCCAACATTGCTACAGCATGTTTCCAAAATGCTAAGGGTGGGAGCTTTCCTTAAAAAAAAAAGCCAGAATAAATATTTAATTAATGCTATCATGTGGCCTTCACTCCACGGGTCAGGTCACTGGGAGGGAATGTAGAAGGGGAGAGCAGCTGGGAAGCAAAAACTAAGATGCAGATTGTGATCCCATACTGAGGAGGGCTCGTGGGACTGTGCAAAACTTATGATGGGATGCTCAGGGGAAGGGCAAAGGTGGGGGAGATGGGGGGGAATATCAGGGTGGATTGGGGAGGAACAAGGGTGGGAAAATAGGGAGCGGGGTATAAAAGGGGCTGGTTGTGTGTAAGCAGTGTGCCCTGTGCCTGGTCACGGCAGTCTGTCCTGTCTCCTTATTAAATCCTTTTTTTAAACTCTCTTTCCATATGTCACTCTCTACCCTACGTGAGGGTGTTGCAAGGTCCGAGAGCCTGCAGCTGGGGCAGGGGCTGCGGTGACTGGCTGCGTAGATCAGGGTGGCAGCACCCAGAGGCGTAGTGCCGGATGGGGCACGGAGTCTCTGACACCATCCCCAAACCCCATCCAGAGAGTGGGGAGCAGGAGAGATCAAGAAGCGGAGGGGAAAAATGGGTAAAAATGCCAGCCCCAGGGGTGGGAGCAGGAGGGCAGAGGGCCGGGGGTTCTCTGCTGGCCCGAGGGGACACGACTGATCTGCAACCGCCAAGCATCGGGTGTGCATGTGCACGGAAGAAAGCGCTGTCATCCGTCTGGGCGCCGCTGCTCTCCAGCCAGGAGGTGGGCTTGGCCACGCGCAGGTGTTGGACTCATCTTATGCAAAGCAAATGCAACTGATTCAAGGCCTCATCACCCATGAGAAAAGCGGATCTGCTTTGCTTTGCCCTTGTACAGGTTAGCAGTGCTTGCACCGCTCATTGGCAAAGCACTTATGGTGCACTGTGCATTAGAGAACACTGAAATGTTGGAGACTTTTCCTTCTCTTGGATTTTGACACCAAATTAGCTCAGCTGTAACCCCCTCCCTCGGTCCTGAGCTCATTTCCAGTAGCATTTCCAACATCCACTCTTCCTCTCTTTCTTTCAGCCTGCAGCACATGTCCATAGCCTGGTGTTAAAGGCAGAAATTGCTGAGTGAAATGCTTTTAACCCTCTTTTTCAAAAACTGGGCTCCATGCAATCTAGAAAAGGGTATTTGCTTAAGCTGCTGCAGAACACACGCCAAAACCCATCTGCCTTACGCAGCAGCCCGGTAACTCCAACTTGATTATAATGTACCTTCCACCTTAAAAATCTCTGCCTGTTCGTCAAGGGAGTACACACTGGAGCACTCCACAGGGGAAAGGCAAACACTTCGTGCCAGTGGGGACAGAGGTTGTCAGCTGTGCATCTGCATATCAGCTGCTGGATGGGAATAAAAAGCACTCTCCTGCCCCAGCCTAGCTCTAGTCCAAGCTCCCGGACAGGCACAGAGCTCTCATGGTGCTCTGGGTGATTCTCCTCTGTACCTTGATAGCATCGCTGCTTAGTGGGCTCTACCTCCTGGGCACGTTTCGGAGACGGAGACCTGATGAGCCGCCTCTGGACAAAGGTACCATTCCCTGGCTGGGTTATGCGCTGGATTTCAGAAAGGACAGTTCAGAGTTTCTAAAAAGGATGCAGAGAAAACACGGGGATATTTTCACGGTGCTGATCGGAGGCTATTACTTCACCTTCGTGATGGACCCCTTCTGCTTTGGAGCCATCGTGAAGGAATCACGATCTAAACTAGACTTTAGGACTTTTGCATCTAAACTGGTCCTGCAGGTTTTTGGCTACAAGCCCATCGAAGCCAACCATAGCATAATTCATGCATTGAGCACGAAGCATCTGATGGGAGACGGACTCACTGTCATGACACAAGCCACTCTGGAGAACTTTCATAAGCTGATGCTTTTCAATCTGAGCTCAGGAGATGAGAAGCGAGTGTGGCAAGAGGATAGCCTCTTCCACTACTGCTACAACATTGTCTTCAGAGCTGGGTACCTGGCTCTGTATGGCACTGAGCCACACCAAGGGGCAGATAACAAGGAGAAAGCTAATGAGCAAGATCGCATCCACTCCAACCAGCTGTTCCACGAGTTTCGGAAGTACGACCGCCTCTTCCCTCACCTGGCCTATGCTGTGTTGCCTCCCAAGGAAAAAATAGAAGCTGAACGGCTGAAGAGGCTCTTCTGGAGCATGCTGTCTGTGAAGAAGAGCTGGCAGAAGGACAATATCAGTGGATGGATAAGTGATCAAGACCAGCTTCTGGCAGAAAATGGTGTCCCTGAGTACATGCGAGATCGTTTCATGTTTATGCTCCTCTGGGCATCCCAAGGCAATACGGGCCCAACCGCCTTCTGGCTCCTCTTCTATCTAATGAAACACCCAGAAGCTATGAAGGCTGTGAAGGATGAGGTAGATAAAGTCTCAAGGGAGAACGGCCAGGAAGCAAAGCCAGGAAGACCACCAATTAACATCACTAGGGACATGTTAAACCAAACCCCTCTTCTGGACAGTGCATTGGAGGAGACCCTGAGGCTGGTTGCAGCCCCAATACTGGTCAGAGCTGTCCTCCAGGACACCAGCCTTAAGACGAGCAGTGGGACAGAGTATGCTCTCCGCAAAGGAGACAGGGTGGCTCTGTTCCCGCACATCTCTGTGCAGATGAACCCAGAAATTCATCCCGAGCCTCATGAATTTAGGTACGACCGCTTCGTAAATCCAGACGGTACCAAGAAAGATTTCTACAAAAATGGGAAGAGGCTGAAATACTTCAACATGCCTTGGGGGGCAGGAGTATCCATCTGTCCTGGGCGGTTCTTTGCTGCCACTGAAATTAAACTGTTTGTGTTCTTGATGCTGAGTCATTATGACCTGGAGCTGGTCAATGGAGAAGAGGAGATCCCAGCAATAGACATCAGCCGCTGGGGATTCGGGACGATGCAGCCTGTTCGCGATGTTCGGTTCAGATACCGGCTACGCTTTTAATTTGGGAAGTCCTTCTTGTGTTGTTTGTCCTGGTGTTATCTGTGAAATAAATTGCATGATCCCATGGTTATCAGATCCGGGTGGTGCCAACACTGATATGATCTTGTTTGCTTAACGGTTATCATGGCTTTTCTCTTTACCTCTTTCACATGTGTCGCTGCTCTGCGTCTCCGGTTATTGTGGTGTTGGGTTATGTGATAAAAGCTCATCTGCACATCCACAAAGGAGCGCAGAGAGACAAGCAGTACCCTGCCAGGCTACTCCCAGCCCCATCACGGGGGCCATCAGCCCATCAAAAGCCCATCTGCACAAGCCCAGAGGAGCACAGAGGCATACTGGCAGGTGGAAACCCAAATTAAGGACCTCCAAGGAATGAGTATTTTGTCCTGGTCCCTCCCAGGACTGTCCCAACAGTGCCATCAGCCCCACGGTCCCGGCATGAGACCCGCTGAGATGTGTCATTGGGAGCAGCTCTCCGGATCACCGTCTGGACTAAGGGGGATTGGTGTCAAGGGAGGGGGGACATCTTATGGCACGCAGGGGAAAAGCATTTTGGGACTGCTCAGGGCTCATGGTGGGATGTTTAGGGGAGGAACCAAAGGTGGGGAAAAGGAGGGATTTAGGTGATTTGGGGAGGAAAATAGAGGGGTAAGGGGATAAAAAGGGCTGGTTGTGTGTAAATAGGCAGCTGGTCCATACACTTGTCTGGTCACACCCTGCACCTGATCAGCAGAGTCTGTCCTATTGTCTTATTAAATTCCTTTCCTTAAATTCAAGACCATGAGTTGGAGGGCCCGTGTGTGCGTGGTGCCAGCAGCTGGCACTAGTGTGCAAGTGGATGTGCAAGCAAAGATCAGGCCAGATGAGCTGGCAAATAAGTGAAGTGGCCTGGGGGTGAGCCCGGCTACATGCCAGCGTTGGGACTGCATTATTTTGTTATCAGCTCCTTACCGACACGTTTATTTTCCACATGAAGTATCACTGGCAGGATGGCATCAGCCTGTAGTAAACCCCTGAAAGGTCAGAGAACAACAAATATCCTCTCCAGAGACATAAGAATTTCCTCGGGGTTTTCAGATTGTCTTGTCTATTAGCCCCCTTCTTGTATCTGATGAGATCCCCACAGGGAGCAGAGGTGCGATGTACTGAGCAAGGACATACCAACCGCTCCTTCCCATTTCACGTTTAATAAAAGGACAGATCTTGCCAATCTCATTTAGCACATCAGTGTGAGGAGAAGGGAGTTGCAAAAATCACTAATAACCTACAGTACCATTTTCATGTATCTATGTGAGTTAGGAATGCATGTGGTCACCTGCCTTTCCAGGGCTGCAGGAGGTTGTGCATTCAAGCCCTGTGTCTTGCATACAGTTTCTGGGGATAAAAAAAAGCTCTGCATGTGTGTGTGTCTGGATCCATCCCACTGACTGTAACACAGCTGGTGTGTGGGTACGTACAGCTGAGCCAGAATCCCCCGCAGCACCAAACCAGCTCCCTGCTTTAACCCAAATCATTGCACAAGCCCAGAAATTTTGGACTGTGCCTGCTGGCTGGGAACAGGTTTGCCCTCCTGCGAGGGGATGGCTGTCTGGGGTGCAGTGCCTGACCCTTGGTGGGGGGTGAGCTCCTAGCATCTTGATGGTCCTCCACCCTCTCCTCGAGCTCCATGGGCCGATGGTGTTCCCAGAAGATGCCTATTGGAAAGTGCCACCACCCTCCAAGTTTAGACCCCATCCTCTGCAAAGGCCCAAGGAGGCCGTAGGGAATGGGATGAGGTGATGGGAAGGGAAACCAAAGTGGGACATGAGAAAACAACCTCAATCCCTTACAGACTACAGCCACTGCAACCTTATGAGCCCCCAAACATCTCTGTTTTATCCACTGGATCCAATGCAGGATAAAACTTTGCTCTACAAGCTCTGCTTTGTTTTTTTCTCCTTCAATAATTAGGGCTCTGACAACATCAGTCCTTACAGAAAGTCAAATCACAGCCTTACCTGTGCAGAGGACAGTGGATTGATTTTAACGCTGATGCTAACCTTGGACTTTGGAGATTATGTATGACCGAGGAATGAAACTCAAACATTGTCACGTGTGTCTGAACATGAAAGCCAGATTCTCCTTTGTTCTGCAAAGGACAGGGTTATGTTGCAACTGAATGTTGAGAGCAAACTATCATGTACTGTGAGGCTGGGCATTAGCCCAGACCTTGCGGTGGTGGAAATTCAGGCAGAAACTATCAAGCAGCTGTGGCAGAGCTGAGGAAAACAAAAACTACCTGTAACTGCACAAGGCTTGACTGTGACAGTTAATATTTCCATTAAGAATTCCAGCACCTTTTCACGACTTCCATGTTCCCTCTACAGCTCTCACCTCTTTTTTGTCACCCATGGGTTCATTTCTTTGCTCTGCTATCAAGAATTAAGCAGGAGCTCTTCCCATGTTCTGGCCAATGGTTGTTTGATCTTTGCAAGCTCCAAACCATGCCCAGGAAAGCCTTGGTACAGCTGAGCAGGTCAGAGCCATAGTGACATCCTGGCCAAGTGGTGTCCTCACTCCAAGGCTCTAGCAAGAGGATTTTTTGTGTGGACAGTTTGCATGAAGGTTGTTCACTGCTAATGCACAGTGTTTATTTGTTGTTATCACTTGTAGGGACCCCAGGTCAGAGTTGAGGGGTGAGGGACAGGTGCTGCACAAATATGGACTGGGCTTGGGAAAGGGATATAAAAATAAGGACAATGACAATGATTCAGCAGAAAAATCTGGCTTTACTTCCTTGTCAGAATGGTTTATTTAACCAAACAGTATTGAGTCTATAAAAGACTTCAGACATGCTCAGATGCATGCAGTTGTGAGAAGGGAAAAAAAAAAAAAATCACTTAATTTGAGTTGTTTATGGAAGAGTGTGAAAGCTCCAAATGAGTTAATCTGCAATTAAGTTTTATGCTTAGGCGGGTTGTCCCCTGCCACTGAGCTTTCCATCCCAAAGTGTACCAGCAAGAGTAAAGAACTAGCCTGTGCCAAAAGAAACCTTATTGGATTTGTAAAAGATGTTAAATTGGAAGGAATCCAGGGTCTTGAAAAGTTTACTGGGGGGCAGACCTCATGTCAGTGTCTATCTCGTGTAACTTCTCTATCCCCCAGGAGAACTGAGCATGGAGTCTGGCCCTAAAATCTTTGTTTTCTCTTCTGTAGTGCATAGTGAAGACAATATTACTTTGATGTTCAAAGCTTTACAGTTTATTGAGTCAGTGGCTGCTCTCCACAGCACAGTGAAAGCTGCTCTGCTCTGTTACAATTCCTACTCTGCACACCGTGCAAGGGATGGAGTCATGATGCTGCACACTTCAGATTCAGAACAATACGGGTTAAATGTGTTGGAAAAGACCACCCCTGGTTAAACAGCATCACTTCTAATATTAAACTCTAATGCATTAGGGACTGTTTTCCCATCCTCGTTCCTCTAAACACAGCCAGATACGGCTCTGAGAAAGCCTCCGCTTACTGCTGCTTGTAAGGAAAATTGAAGAAACTCAGCGGCACCAATAGATACATCATTCACTTCAGAGAAACTCAAAGGCACACTGAGGTTATAAGTACAAAGCAATGACACAGCTAACACCATCCATTGCAAAGGAAAGCAGATTTTGAAGGAAAAAAGGAACATGAATGTTCAGGATTTTTTTTAAGAATTAAAACATGCAGCATTTGCCAGTGACACTGCTGCCATGTCTCTGGTAGAGGCACTCCCCAGAGAAGAACAGCCAGGCTTCAAAGTGGCAAAGTCTCTCAGTGGTGCAACATCTGCATGTAACGAGGTCATGGTCACTATTGTGTTTGCTGCCTTTACTGTCCGGTGGCCAAGTTATTCCCAGCAAGTCACAGCATATGCCGAAATACCAGGCAGGATGCAGTGATCTAAATGCAATGAAGCCAGGCAAGATGGGGGAGAGTTTTTGATGGGGAACAAAGCAAGGCTGCAATGAACCACTCACACCACCACCTGACAGCCTTGGATGTGCTCAGAAAAGGCTTTCTGCACAAGCCCGTTTTAGCCCCGCTTGCGAGGAAAGCTGTACAACTAAATGCTCCATGTGCTGGCATCCTGGCCATGGGGAACATCTTTCCCAGAGATGCCCATACACCAAGTCACAGCTTGGTTTCTTCAAGAGTTTTTTCTATATGTTTGTTCTTTAACACTTTTTCAAGACAATTGATACAGATGCAGTCAGTCAGGTGGGGGGTCACTGTAAGATCCTATGTGATGAGTAAGTCTGTCATCTATGTCTAGTGGGAGACTTCAAATATATGCCCCAAAAAACAAGTTTTGCGGTGTTTTCAAACCTTGAAACCTTTGAGGAGCTCAGTCAGCTCTGCAGACACAACAGTGCAGGCACCCATGGAGAGCTGGTGGGTGACCTTCCATGGAGCCACACAGCTCATTGGGCAGCAGGCTGGGCTCTAAGAGAGCAGGAGCTGGGCCACCCAAGTGGAGCGGCATACAGAGGGTCAACTTGGGCCCCAGGGAGAACAGTAGCTCTTCTCAAAGCCAAGCAAGCTATGGCCTCTTGCAGGAGTAGGATGAGGAAGACGTGTAATTTATCAGTTACTGGAAAGCCCCATTGCTGTTGCCCTCCCCATACACACCTTGTGCTACAGGGGTGAGCTCCAAGGCTGTTTTCATGGAGACTGGGCAGGAAAGAGTTTCCTCACAGAGTATGAAAAGCCCTGGTTAAAATCTCCTCGGTGGTACCACTGTCACACATGTAACACATGTACCTCCTCCCTTTGCAGCCTCTTGTTGCTGCACAGCTAGAAGAGCTCTCCTCTAGCCCTGTGTTTAATCCCAGGTCAGGACCCAAGGGGATGGTGGAGAACTTGGCCCGGTAAGCGACATGCTGAGCCTGGCTGCCAGCAGATGCTAGCAGAGTCCCACCACTCCAGCCTTGTGTCTGTTACTTGGCAAAGACATGGGATCACAGGACAAGTCAGGTTGGGAAGAAGCTCAGGAGGTCTCTAGAACAACCTTCTGCTCAAAGCAGGGTCAGCTATCAACTCAGGCCATGTTCCTCAGTGCTTTATCCAGTTGGATCTCTACATCCAAAGCCTGAAGGTACACAGTTATCTAACATAAGCCCCAAAAAAGTGCTTCACTCTTCCCTATTTTCCCATCATAACAGGTCATTGAATTCTTTTGGATTGGAAGCAGGTGAGAAACCCACCAGTCACTCAGACCTTGCTGCGGTGGTCACTGTGGGATGAGCAGTGCAGTAACATCTGAAAGCACATGTGGTTATCACATCCTGGGGCCAGCATCAGAAGTCAGTGCCCAGCATTTGCATGCATGGAGTCTTTCTGACCTCAGGGCAGGATTTGCAAAGCTGCTTGGAGCTGGTAGCTAGTCCCATTCAGAAATGGTTACGCAAGTCTCTCCTGGTTATTCCAGGAAGCGTGCAGCCAAGTGACACACATACTGTCAAGTTACCATTAGTCAGCTGAGCCATGTTAGGTCTATATTTCTGTTCTCATCTTGTGGCAATGCACATAATATGGATTAATTTGCTCAGTTATGCTAAATCGCATTCACGGAGACCAGTTACCCCAGCTCAGCTGATGCACAGCAACTTGGCAGGACTCTTTCGTACCAAACATTAAGTGCAGAAGGGGAGAGGGAGACAATTCAAGTCTGTGGCCGCATCCACATCACTGTGCAATCATAAGGCCATACTTGGAGCACAGCAGGCCTCTTTTCTTTTCCCGTTCGGTGAGGAAATTCCTCAGTTTGGTGGTGGGGAAGGTAACCAGTGCTTGCTGCCTGTTGTCCAAACCTGTCTCCTGGAGCCACGGGCTCTGAAGGCACTCCAAGGCTGATGGCCTTCCCCTAGAACAGGCAAAGGTGAGAAGGTCAGTTGGGGATCCATGCTGGGTGAGGAGGCTCCTTGCAAACAGAGAGAAAGATGGGACAATAGCCAGGAACAGCACCAACTGTCCATTTGGGAGAGCAGACATCATCTTACCAGGGATTTGCACAGAGCGTGCTCTGGAGAAACGACACCGCTCCCCCGGAGAGACCCGCGTAGCACCGCGTGAGCTTCACTTTACCCTTCCTGGTTGTTCTCAGAAACTCACAGGCTACATCAGAGCTGACGGGGTAGTTGGCACTCAGCCTGCCCCAAAAGAAGAGAATTGATCAGCATGAAGGGCATCGCTCAGGATGCTCTATCTCTCAGGAATTCCCACCCAGCAGTGAGAGGAGAGTCACGATGATGCACAGAAACATCATATGGGAAAACAAAATCCCAAAGGCCACTGTTGTTCTGTGGGTTTCATGACTTTGGCTGCTTTTCCACTTGGCGTAATTTGAATTTTCTTACTAAAGTTAGGGCTGTTCAGACAAGGCTGAGTGAGAAACACCAGCAGCTGCTGTGTTGTAAAACAGCCTTACTCTACTTGGAGACATCTCTGGGACTGGGCATCCTTGCAAGGTGCAGCCAGCTCCATACTCTCCATCACACAGACTTCTGCAGCATTGCCAAGGAGAGGGCGTGCAACTGAGGTTAACTCTCTGAGTCAATGCAATGCCCCTGGCTGATAACTATGAAATTGCACTTTTAAGGCTGCTCAGGGAAGGACAGGGAAAGACAGACTGACTTACATGATGAAGGCTGTGATTCCGATGGACCAGATATCAGTCTGCGGGAGGGCTCCTTGCTCTGTCAGCAGTTCTGGAGCTAGAAAAGCAAACCGGTGTGAGCCAAGCTCCCCTCCGATGCAGAGACCAGCACAAAAACAGCGGGTACTTTTATGCTTTGCTACCTCCCCAAGAGTGAAGAAGAAAAAGCTTCTCGTACAGGGAGCTGATTGAGGTAAGACACCCTCGTGGGTGATGACGGCAATGAAACCTTGAGAACATCAGGCCAAATGGCAGTAATACTATACCCCTGAGCTCTGGACATGTGGATGCCAGCCACAGTGGTGTTGGCCATGACCTCTGGCTTTGTCCTCTGTGATCTGCAAGTGGGACGGCTGTCACCACTAGCTGCTCCTGCAAACTCACACTGTTACTGGCGGGCAGCACCTGGGAGATTTTGCTTGCTGGGGCCAACTGCTGCATTGACCAATGGCTCTGTCTGTCTTTCTGTTTACCACACATTGCATGCAAGGCCAAGGTTGCTGTGACTGAACTCTGTACTCACCCATGGTTTCAACATAATCCATGCACTTGTCCATGGTAATAACTTTGTCTTGTGTGTAGAACTGTGCATTGCCAAAATCCAGGAGTTTCAGCAGGTTGGGCTCGGTGATGATCATGTTTTCAGATCTGAGATCCAAGTGCAGAATGCTGTGTGCGTGGAGATACTCAATGGCACTGAGGATCTGCCACAGGTAATCTCGGACCTCCACTTCTGAGTATGATGTCCTGGTAGAAGAAAGGGGATGGAAACCAGGGGTGTCCTATCTGCATGCCCAAGGGCAACATTCTGCACCCGCTATTGTCCTCCCCTGGATGTCTAATCCCATGAGGCCCGTGAGAGTGAAGAAGAAACAACTCTACTCATTTAGCAAATCTATTGTATATGGAGAGGCTGTTCCAGACTGTGAGTCAGGTTTACAGATGCAAGAGGTTCAGGAGGTTGTAGAGCTGCATGTCAGAGAAAGCAGTGGTTGTGCAGAAATCAAAACGCAGATTTGATGCCCACCATTCCCTCTCTTTTAATGAGCAGATTTCAGCAGATCCATTTTCTCCCACTGTGGGAAACAATGTGGAGGAAAAATGAAGCTTCCTGAGCCACAATAATCTTCTTGTTATGGGACAGGGGGTTTCATATCAACTACTGTAAACTGCTTTCAACATCTCAACTGGGTGGCCCTGAATTGTCCCTACCCCAGCCTTGTAGGGAACTTAAGTAATTTTTTTTATGTCACAAGAGGTTGCAGAACAAATGCATCGCAAATCCTGTGTGCAATGACAGCACACTGGAACAGATGGAGAGAGATGATCCAGTTTGTCAGGGGAAAGCAATAGGTGTTTTGCTCCCTACACCAGCCCCGACTGGAAAACCCTTCCCTCCACTTGTTATTACCGTAATGCCAAAGAGTGGAGTAGCTCTGGTCCCACGCACATCTCCTGGATCAACACTAAGTGCCGTGGGCTGACGTAGGCTCCCTTCAGCTGAGCTATGTTTGTGTGATGAAGCTTCCTCAGGACTTGGTACTCGAGGAGCACAGTCTGCTTGTCATCTTGCCAGTAAGGGATAATTTTGGCAGCTAAAGTCTTGCCACTTAGTTTTTCCCTGCACTGTCGGACAATGCTGAAACGCCCCCTGGTACAAAGGAACACAAAGGCAAGTTAAGCTTCTCTGCTGCTCCTGGAAGAGCCAGGAGCTTCTCTTCTTTAAAATCATCAGGACCCCATGCTGTGTTTTTCATCCATGCCCAATGCTGAGTTATTGCACCTGTTGTCACAGTTTGCACATCCTCCTGTGTCTCTAAATTGTACAGTCACTTTAAATTGCAGGAGTGAGAGCTTAACTCCTTTGGAGAGAGAGAAGATGGCTTATCGTGTCTCGAGCAAAAGAACTACCCCCTGCAGGCAGCTGCCTCCTGTTGGCAACAGAGGTTGGTGCCTATCTCCTAGGCAGAGAAAGTTAAATCCCAACCCCATGTCTGCAACTGGTAGCTGCAAAGGTTGATGCAGCAAGGAGAGGAGCCTTTGTTAGCCCTGGGCTCACTTCACGATATACTAAGGGGCTGTCCTGGTGCCCAGCACAGACCCTTTTGCTCTCCCAGAAAATCCACACCTGAATCCCACCAAACCAAGATGAAGATCGCTCAGCCAATAATCCTAGGTTTATATGTATTGCTGTGGAGGGGTTTTCAACAAAACACCGTGACACTAGGTGAGCAGTGCATTTATAAAAGTGACTTTTCTAAACTCCAGCCACGTGCAGCATTTCCCTCTGGCTGGTTGAGTGCTCAGTTGGATTCATTACCTTTTGATCTCTGTTTGGAAGGCGTAGGTCTGGTAGGTTGGGAAGGGCTCGGATGGTGCGATTATTTCGCTCTCTTCTTCAGCAGCAGTTGATGGGAAGTTCTGCATTGCAGCACGAAGCTCTGCAGAGAAAAAGCAACAGGGATTACGTGGGAAAACACCTCTGTCTGGAAACTGGAGACTCTCTGAGCCACCCTCCGCTATCTACGAACAACGACAAAGGCAACAGCAGAACTTTCTCCAGACAAGTCTGCAGGTTGTCTCCCAGCTGTGGCACCCAATGCTATTTGAATGCAACAGATTCGGGACTGTCCACCCAGTAATCCCCTGGTGAGACCACTCCAGACTATGAGGTGGATTGTATGTTGTGCGCTATGATATCAAATGTCTGGACCACTGGTTCTCATCTTCTCACATAGCAAGTCATCAGGGCACGGTAAGACACTGACAAAGAATTAGAAACTTCTTTTAGTTGGATATTTCAGGGCGGCAGCTGAAACGTGCTGCTCTGGTTCTGGCATGTGGTTGTGTCCGAGTGCTCCCTGAAATATTAAAGCATCCCTTGACACGTTAAAGCATCTGCTTGGAAATGCTGGGCACATTGAGATATCTTAATGAATCCTGGGCCAAGGGAAAGCAGAGGATTTAGGGTGAGTTAATATCTCTGTGAACTGATTTTTGCAGAATAATCCTCTCCACTGGGAGGAAATTCCAGTTAGACCATCCTTCCACTTCTTGGCAGAAAGGATACTTCCTTTGCTACAAGGACATATTTGCTGTGGGGTTAGGGATTTCTTAATTTTAAAAACATGTGAATAGTACAAAGTATTCAAACAGATGAAAAAAATAGTAAATTGAGCTTTCTTTACTTCAGAGACAAAATGCAGCTGAAAAATGCACCACGGTAGGACAATAATTCCCAGTAGCAAACACCAGAACACATAAATTAACCACTGAAAGTCGGACCGAGCCCATAACAAAGAGCAGGTCCAGGGCTTTCACCAGTGGCAGATCTATGCCAATAGATCAACACCTCCAGTAACACATTCATTGTCCCAGACCTGTTACCTCATAATCTCATATCAAGAATTGAGTGTGTCTTCAGTAGGTAATCTACAGATTCCAGATTTGTATTTTATTATTATATTTTATATCTACATATTATTTATATTTACATATTGTTATTATTTTATTATTTATTTGTTATATATTTACATCTATTCCCCTAAGTGTATCCATAATTAGAAAATAATTTACTTTTAAATAAGAAAGCCAAAGAGGAGGAAGCCCTAAACCACCCTGAGCCAAGTGGAATTGGTCTTGATTCACTTGCTCTTGACTTCTGGACCCGCATCCAAAAGGGTGCAATTGTTTTGATGCAGGAAAAACACAATGCTTTCTTGGCATTTGATCTTACCCATTTGGTCCTTCCCAGTGATTTTCACGTTGGCAGATGGGTCGCTGTAAGGGCCCATTCCTGCTTTACTAGTGCAAGCTATCCTGAAGCAGTAGATAAACCCCTTGGAGAGATTTTTGGCATAGTAGCAGCAGTCAGCAATGTCAGAAGCAAGAGTTGTCCACTCCCCGCCTTAACCAAGGAAAGATAGAAAAGAGATTAGGACTCATTTAAGATGGTCACACTGCGTTTTTTTTTTTTTGAGTTTTGGGGTTTTGTTGCGGTTTTTTTTCCCCATCATCTTTACTTATGTGCTGGGAATACAGAGAAACAGTGGAATCTCATAGAGTGAAGGAAAAACTGACTTGCTGTGGTCAACTTTTCTGCATGGTGCCACTCGCTGTACATGTGCCAAACTCATCCTTTCTGAAATCAGCTGGTTTATATCTAATTGGTCCAAGATGTGGCAACACTGTTTCAGAGGAAGGTGAAAGTTTCCTGTATAGTTTCTGTTATCTAATTCATGCCACCAATCTCTAATGCAAATATACATCAAGAACTCCAAACGAAAGCCTAGCAAAATCACCGTTTTTTTTCCCTTTGGCTCTGTCTTGAATCCAATTGAAGCTATGAGGTGCAGGACTTCAGGACAGCACTATCCACTAACACCTTCCTAGCAAACCCAGTGTTTGAAACTTGGGCAGGTTTACTCAGCTTTTATGAAACTCAGGTGATTTTTCAGGGAACTGAAATTGTAGGTGTGTTCCGGACTCGTTATTCATGGGACTAAGTTATGAAGTAGAAAATCACCAGCAAACTTTTAATCATTCATTTCACATGATGCTGTTTCCCATACTTTGCCATTGCTGCTGTGCTCAAGGCTGAACTCAACTCCCTGAGACTGCCTGAGATTAAACCCATCCTTTCATTCAAATAAACACGGGTAGAGAGCCTCAAACCATAGGACAAGCAATAATTTGCCACCCAAAACAAAGGTATCAATGACTTTACAAGGTACTGGTTGAATTAGGGTGTGTGTACGTGTAAGAAGGAGCAGATACAGCTTAGAAACAGAGAAAAGTGTCTACAGAAGCAACGTGCAAAAGCCTGCTGTCAAATAATGGATAGAACAGGGAATTTTTTGCTGGTTATCTTAATCCTCCTGTGTTCAGGAAAGCAGGACTTTGCATGTTCCTGCCAAATACACAGAATGCAATGGAAGATTGTAGATGCTGTTTCCTGTTTTTCTTCCTAATTGGAAGAACTTGCATTTGTATCCTCCCCAAAGTCTCGCCTACAGTTGCGTTAAAAGAAATAGCAATAAAGAAAGCTGCGTTGGAGGAAAAGTGACTGAAACCAGCTCCAGAGAGAAAAGGCAGAAAGCTGCTGCCCGTGCTCATGCTAATCCGGAAAGGAGTGCATGGATGTTTAGAGAATTAAAAGAAGGAACACGGAGCAGTTGAATCCAAAGGGCTGTGTATGTGTGACTGCAATAGAAATTACTATCAGACATACATAGCATTCATAACGATAACAGCAAAAGCAGTCCCAAAGGAGGCTTGGGGATTTGATTCAAAGTTCGTGGAATTAAACAAGAAAACATCCACTGACTTCATCAGGCTCTGGACCAAGCCTTGGAAGAGAACATCAAGGGATGATGCAGTTTTGCCAAACTTTTGTCATCTTGTCCTGGCTGTTTGTCCTAAGCTTCCTGCATAATCAATGGAAAAAGAAAGCATGGCTGTTTAGCATAGGATGAATTGCCTTTTTGATAGACCATCTTTCTCCACAGGCTGTACAGAAAGCCTGGGTATAGGAAGATATTGTCTGCTGATCGTTGTTGCTGGGCATTATTAGTGTATATTGTTGTCAGAACTGTAATTTGAGAGGATTACTCAGGACTGCGTATCTGGCACCATGCATATTCTTCTGTAGCTGTTCACTTTTTGGTCACAGCTTCCATGTGACCTAGTTTGATTCACACTTTAGCAAAGCCTTTGGATGAGTATGCATATTCCAGGCTGATATAGCCAGCACAACACCTAACTTTTAGATGGCTAACTGATGGCTGTATGAATTTCATTCCTAACTCTAAACTAGGGAGATAAAATCAGGCTGCTTCTGAATAAAAATAAAATATCCAGCTGGTGAAGAGATCATACAAATTGAGATGTTCCCTGCAAGGCGTAAGGGCAGCGCTCCACTTTACCTTCACTCTTGCACTGGACAGTGTAGTGGACAGGGATGTTGGTTTCCACAGGTTTCCAGACCACCTGCACTCCATCCTCATAGACCTCCACAATGTCGGGGGGTGGAGGGCTGGGAGGAACCTCTGTCGAGAGGAGACACAAAACCCAGTGACTGTTAGCAATAGCACTGCTGTGACACATACCTCTACACCCAGCATTTCTCAGTTACAGATATTCTTTTAATATGTATATATATAAATGTATATGGTTTTATTATATATATATATATACACACGCACACCCCTAGTGGAACAGCAATTTAACCGTGCCTAATTTAAACTCAGTATTAAGGTTTTGAAGTCTGGTTCTAGAACCACATGGTTACTGGAGTGGCTCTGAATCCAGGAGAGAGCTAAAGAGTGAAGAAGAGGGAATGAACCCTGCAAAATGTGCCACGCTACCAAGACAGCAAGGGCTGTGGATGTGCACTAGAGTAGGCAAGAGAGAGATTGTCCTCTG
Organism: Fregata magnificens; assembly: GCA_013389945.1. Lineage (NCBI taxonomy): Eukaryota > Metazoa > Chordata > Aves > Suliformes > Fregatidae > Fregata > Fregata magnificens. The sequence goes on from WAAD01001394.1 coordinate 139,934, forward strand.
AACCTGTCTGCAGAAACCTCTCCTCACGGGTATTTACAGGTCACATTTTTGGCAGAAGTACTTGTAATACCTACTTCTGTAGCTACTTCTTCTCTTACCTGCTTTTCTTATGAGGCAAGAGGTGGATGCTGAGCCCAGGGAGTTTGTGGCCACACAGGTGTAAATACCAAAATCATCAGCACTAACAGAGAGAATAGTTAACAGCTGGAAGTTTTTGAGTGTGGCTGAGATGAGGATCTGGCTGCTGCTGTGGACAGGTATCCCATCTGAAAAAACAGAAGATAGGAGAGATGAGTACCCTGCAAATTTATACCAAGGTGTCTAAAACCCTCCCTACACCCCTGTCCCAGAGGTTAGGGACTCCCTAGAGGGATGCCAACGTCACCTCTGAACCAGTCGATGTGCAGGGAAGTGTGAGCTGCTGTCCGGCACGACAGCGTCACGCACTGTCCGATGGCGGCAGCCTGATCGATGAGCTCCTCAACGAACAAAGGTGCTGCAAAGAAGAGGAAAAGCAGCGATTCAGAGTGGCCAGGAGGGCTATGTGGAAAATAAGTGCACGCAGGACATCAGAAAGCATTCTTAATTGGTTCAAGAATATTTCTGGTTCATGCTCTGGCATTACTTTGACCACCGGTTGGAGAATCCCCTGGGCTTTGGGCACACAGGTGCAGGAGACCTGTTCAGCCCCATGGATGCAGTGTGACTGCCCACACATGATAATCCAGATGGATCTTGGAAGGTCCATGGGGAACGTCTGCATTGCCCAGCCCTGCTGGCACAGCTAAGGCAGCAGAACAGCTCAGAGGAGAGAGGGAGGGCATGTCACAGCAAGAGATTTCTTCTGGCTTAGCTTAAATGTTGGGGCAAAACTAAACGACGGTATTTCAAGGACGAGGGGATCAGATCAAGACAACACAAGAAGAGAGAAGAAGAGATAAGAGATGGGTATGGAAGGAGGAAAAAAAACATAGAGCATCATATCTTCTGCTGTCTCCATGGGAAAAGGGGAGCCCAGGTTTTCTTCTGTGTTCCTCCAGGTTTTTTTCTCCGCAGAGCCCAGGAGCTGCCAGCCTCACACACCTGCCCTTCCCAGTGCTTAGCTGGGCTCTGCTGAATACTGGGGCATTAACCTGACCTCAGAAAATGCTCCTGCTAGAGTCAAGGGGAAATTTGCCTGGGCAAAAGCCATTTGGGGCTGCCCCACCATTTTTCATTTCATAGCTCTATAGCAGCCTGTCTGGTCCTTACACATGTATGCAGGTTTGGAGTGTAGGAATCCACAATTCCATTCTTCTGCCATCCCACCCTTGGATACTCCATTTATTCTCTTTCTAGCTTACCCATAGGTTTTATTCCTTTGCAGTGGCTTCCTAGAATGGCTCCAATTTGCAAGCAATGCCAAGACAAGACAGTTTTAGCAAGGACATAGTTATGATGTAAACAGAGGAGGCTGGCTGATATCGCATGAGTTGGTCCAGGTCATCTCAAGACAATCGTTGCAGGTCCGTCCATCCTTAGAAGCTGGCCTCACACAGCACTGTCATATTCATTAGTGATACTTCATGATAAAACTAACTGATGACTTATGCAATAGCAATACCTTTCTCCTTTGGCATGAGGCTTGACAACTTGAATGAAGAGAGTGCTGATTTCCTCTTCAGAGATCCTTCAGCCCCTGTTAACAGCTCTTTTTCTGCTGCCTCACTTCCCAGGTCACCGAACTCTGTTTTGAGAAAGGATGAGAAGTCATTCAAGGCCATCCTTCTCCCTGTGGCAACCATTTACAGCAGACAGTTCTGCCGTTCGCACATAAATAGCTCAGCGGTCACAGGTTTCCTTATTAACGAGCCTTCAGTCAACAAGGAAGGCTGTGACAGCCATTACAAACAGAACGATGTCCTGGAAGAACAGGGCATATCTAGGGATGGCAGAGAAGAAAGGACAGATTCTATTGTCCAGTGTCATCAACTTAGGTAGCCAGGCTGACTTCACCAACTTCTCCCAGTCACTTTAGCTTTAAAGATTTACCATGGTCAGATGATAACTGCAGGACAAACTGCAGCAAGGAAGGCATCATCCAGCCCTGATCCACTTTTGTGCAAACTCAGACAGGGGAATTTAAGCCGCTTCCATCAGCAGATTAACCCAGCTGACTCTGCACTGAAGTGAGCCAGTACCAGAGAGCAAGTGGTGGGGCTGAAGACCGCTAATTTCATAACCTGCCACTGCCAGTTTTGCAATGACAGTCTAACCACAGCCTCAGATGTGCTGGGGAAAAAGGAAAAGGCAGATTTAGCAGAGCCCAGTCATAGCAGCAAATCTATGAAGGCACAGAGTAAAATATTTACCTTCCTCTGCCTCTGGCTCAGGAGATATCTTTCCTTTCAGGATTCTTGAAATATGGGCAACAGAAGCTTTTACTTTCTTCTTCAGACTCTGCTCCACTGACTGCTCCACTGAATGAGACCTTGCATATGGCTTAAAGAGTCCTGGCTTGCTGTAGAAGGAGCTTTTCTGCTTACCACTTGAGTCCTTTTGGGGGCCGTACATATCTTTATGACTCTCTGAGCCTTTCCCCATGGCTAATAAGTTAGTTGCCTTTGAATCCTCAGATATTTCCAAGTGGTTCTTCCTGTTCTTGTCCTCTGCCTCTTCTCTGATGCACCGTCTTTTCTCTTTATGCAAATGTCCTGCAGGAGGTGACCTTGCCCTTTCGCCAAAAGGTATAAACCGTCTACCGGTTGGTTTGGGTGGAGGCTTCCTGTAGTTCATAAATTCAAATGGAAAATAGACAATGTCATACAAGTCAGAGAAATTCAAATAGGCAGGCTCTACCTCTGATATGTCAAGTTTTGGAGTTCCACTGCCAAGACTGGGTGTTTCATCTGACAGGTCTTTGATTTTCACTAAAGAAACTTCTGGGTGTTTACCGGTGTCCTTGCTCACTGACACTTGACTGGGTCTTCTTCCAGTGTCCAAGCTATCTGTCGAGGAAACACTCACTTGGCTAGAAGTCGGGCTCTCAAATGCTACGTCCTCCAGATGCTCACATTCATGAGGAACCGTCTGTGTTCCCTGCCCTTCCAGTACCACTGACTCCTCACTCACGACAAGATAGGGTTCTGCAAGGTCATCCAGCTCAGAGGCTTCTCCTCTTTTACCCCCTTGTACAGAAGGGAAGGAGGTGTCCGTGGGTGCTTGGCTACCTGGGCCTTTGTAGAACATCTCTGTGGGAGGAGAGATGTGCTTTCTGCATTCCTCCTCACCAGAAACTGACTCTGCCCAAACATTCATCTCTTCAGAGAGGGAAACCATCTCATCCACTAAGCCCTCCAGCACAGCAGACTCCTCATCACTGTAAAAAGAAGACCTGTGATGTGAGAGGTCCTGACTTTGATCCCTGCGGAGCGATGGTGGGACAGTTTTTCCAGCATCACAGCTTCCACTTTCTAAGGCAACGCCTCTACCCTCACCATAAACCTTTGGATGTTCCTCATGTTCTAGCTCATAGACTGAAGCTGGAGCAACTTCTGGTTGTGAAGCAGTTAAGATACCAGGAGTCCCACCCTCCAGATCAGCAGGAACTCTGCCACTGGGATAGGAAGCCCTGTGCTGCTCCAGCACCTGACGTCCAGCCTTGGGGAAAGGAGCAGCCATAGTCTGTCCAGCTGCTTGGCTTCCACTTGCTGTCACAACAGATCTCACCTCACTGTGAAGTGATGCCTTTGGATGTTCTTGCTTTTCTCTCTCACAGACTGAAGGGAGGCTGGTATTTTGGGAGCACACAGTTCTAACTGGGTGTCTGCTCTCCAGAACAGCAGGCACCGTCCCACTGCTGTCAGAAACCTTGTGGGGTTCAGCTCCCTCGATTTCAGCCTCATGGACCAAACTGGGAGCAACCTCTGCGAGAGCTGAGCTTTCACTCCTCAGAGCAGCAAGCCTCTCCTTGCTATGAGCTGGCCGTTCCCTTTCAGCCTGCCGTGCTCCATCGGAGACCGAAGTTGGCACCGATTTTGCTGGTGGGACTTTTGGAACACCAAGATGCTCTCCCTTCAAGACAGCTGATGCTGTGTCCACGTAAACAGGAGCCCTCTTGTGCGCTTGGCTTTCACCATCATGGGCTGACGGTGGAGTGATTCCTGTAACACCCGGTCCTTCATCCTCCAGGACAGCAGATCTCAACTCTTTGTAGGTCTTCAGCTTCTGATAAGCACCTTCATCAGCTGTGTGCAGAGCAGTTAGGGTACCTGGCTGTTTGTCCACCAAGACCGTAGTTGCTGGAACACTTTGACCAGGAAGTTCCTGACTTTCGTCTTTACGTACTGGAAGTGAATCGGTTGCTGTTTGTGGGCCTGCTACACCGGTAGAGCTTTCATGCTCCATGAGATCAGATTTGGCAACACTATGAGCAGAATTCTTCTCATGTGAATGTTTCTGTCTTTTGTCTTTCCAAGGTGGAACTGGGGCTGTCCTTTTGATAAGTAAGCTTCCACCTTTTAGATCTGGATGGATGTCGGTACTGTGAGCAGACTCCTGGGGCAGATACGTGCCTCCCTTATTTGTAGGGGCTGACTTGGAGGTGCTTTCTGACTGTGTGAGAGTTGAAATGGACTGTTTGCCCTCCTGAAAAGCAGTGCCAGAGGCACTGCCAAGGGAAGATTTACCTTCCATGCTTTCATGTTTTTGAGCTAATGATGCAGTTACATCTGAGCACTGGGCAGTTAGAATGGGGCTTTTGCCTTCCAAATCTTCAACTTCCTCCTCAACGTAAGTAGCTTTTGACTTCTTCAGTAAATGTTTCCGATTCTCGCTCCTGTGAGGTGACACTGGAAGTCTCTCTAGCGGTTGGACAAAAACAGCCTGGCACCCGTTACCCTCACATTGTGTGGAAGGAGGGGGCTGCTCTTCTGAACAATCCTTGCTGGCTCTCCTAAAGTCCTCTTGCTTTGAAGTGTCTACAGAACATGCCTTGCCAGGCCCTGCAGAAATGTCGCAGTGGTCGCTGCCTTCAGGGCAACTTTCCTGTGACAATATATCGCAGTCTTCTTCCAAAATATCTTGTTCCCTCACTGATCTTGAGGCTCTCAGCCTGTAGTCATCCAGGGAACGGCTTCGGCTAGCACCAGCAATGGCAGGATGTGGTGGTTTCCTTGCAGTGTCAAATGAAGCTGATTTGGTCAAGGAACCAAGCAGACTTTCCCTGTGATCATCTCCATCGTCTGACTTCCCTTCTTCTTCTTCTTCCAGTTCAAACTGCTCTAGAAGGGGTTCACGGAGACCACTGAGGGGCACCTTCGAATATCCAGCTTTCCGGAAAGTCCTTCTGGCTCTGTCCAGGTGCCTTCTGAACTCCCTGCCTGGTGAGGAAGGCCCCCTTGCAGGTAGCTCAGCTGCTTGGCTGTAGAAAGTGCTTTTAATGACACTCTGTCTAGGAACACAGACAGGTGGCGCTTCTGTCCCATCCCCAACCTTTTCAATTCTGTCCTTATCAGATAAAAATATGTCTGGTTTTTCTTTCTGACATAGATGCGATGTGCTTTCTGTGGAAGTCCTCACTGATGAAAGCTCAGCAGCACCACTTCTTTCAGACCGCTCTGTTCTTTCATCTCGAAGTCTGGGATGGAGCCCCTCCTCTTTCTCCTTTATGAGACTTGCCATGAGCTCTTTGCTTTCTGTAGGTGATTTGTCCCCTACCTCAGCTTTCATTGAAGCGTACTTCCTCCTCATGGGTTTTACTGGAGGGACTGAGATTTTGGAGTGCTTCTCTTCACTTGCATGTTTTGGAGGCTCCTGATGGCTTGGTGCATCAAATATGGACAAGTGCAGTTCGGGTGTAGAGCCAAAGTGCCTCTTCTTGGGGAAATGCGAGTTCTCATTGTCTGAAGAGGAGCCGCTGGTACTGGACGAAGTGCTTTCTTCAATAAGGTGTCGGGAGATGGCCAGGGAGGTGTTGTCGTGAGTCCTTTCTAGGATTTCTGGGATAGACCGCATTACCAGTATGGATTTATAGCACATCAGAGACCGCTGAAAAGCAAACCAAAATACAACACAATCAGATGGAAATGTGGTGGGAGTAAGGTAAAGCAAACATACCAAAATGAACTTCTGTACTCTGAAGTGCCACATTAAATACTAGTTTAATAACACATTGCCACCCTTTTGTGCATATCGTCAATCCAGGCCCCATTTGCTCTCCAAGTCTTCCTCTTCTCTCATTCACAAAGGTGAAAGTAATTGACTTCAGGGGACATACTTGCTGTTGTGAATGGGGAAGCAGAACCCTGCCTGAGATTTTCAAAGACAATCTGGCCACTCAAAGCAGATGGAAAAGGAATTTTTAACAGAACACATCAGATGAAAGCCTAGCTGGAGTAAATGGCATTAAATTCATCGACTGCAGTACAACCTACAGTGACTTAGGCCAAGAGAAGACCTACCATACTGTAGGAGATAGGACTCATCTGCTCTAACTTCTGCCATGTGAGGCATCTCAGTCGAAGTTGAGCAGCTGGCCTCCACTTACAGCCAACAGAGGGAAACAGGCATCTTCAGAAGGCAATCAATCTGATTATTTTAGAGAACTTCAGGAAAAGAGGAATCTTCTTGGGCCTGTCTATAATTCAGTACCAATTGCAAAGGCAGCTGAGGGTACCTAACTTAGACACAACCACGTGTCTTATAGGCACCTGCATTAGACCAGATGATTTCCAGGCAGTAAAAGCCTAGATAATTTCTTTCTGCCACATCCATTGACCACTCTCTCCTGGGCTTATTCCCCATTCATAGCCAAGCTGAGATCTCTGCTGTGCTCGCCGTCCTAGCCCGATAGTCTTTAAAAGATGCAAATGTAATTAAAAATATATATAACTAAAAAGAACCAACACTGATTAAGGCCAACTCACCTGCCACTTGCTCCGAGCCACAATGAATTTGAGCTGCTTGGTGTTAATGAAATGAGCTGCTTCGAGGGGGAGATTATGCTGCCAGGTGCAATGAGAGGGAAATCATTGGTTAAAAAATCCTGACTTCTTTTCCTGATAAGTTTTTTTTAGGATTCTCTCCTTCCAGAATTGTTTAATTTAGGAAAGTTACAATAGACCAAATGCTTCGATCCCCTCATGGCTAAACAGCTTTACAATGATAAAAGCAAGCCCTGTTCAATGCATGTCATTAAATGTTTTTTTTTTTTTTTTTTTTTTGGTTGTTGTTAATTTTAGCTCTTCTCCTTAGCAATTTAAGGCATTGGAATATAAACCATCATTTTGCTCTGCAAAGCCACAGTTTCCTTTCTATACAGACGTGTTATATCTGTTCATGTCAGTAGTAATATCTATCTTTTGAAAGATATCTTGGCATATAAACATCAGTGTGTCTCCTCTTTCTGGAGAGCCATATCTGAGCTTCTCTGTAGGACAGAAAGTAGGAGATCAAGAGAAAAAATAAACCAGCAAATAATATCAAGCAGCTTTAAGAGCTGCCCTTCCAAAGGTCTCTTCCAACCTCAATATTTTTAATGACAGTAATAAAGAACCAGGACAAACTTACCATGAACCACTTGTGGGAAAGACAGTCCAAAGCACTAGGCCTGGCTCTGATAAGAGAAAAGATCACCATTTTAGTAGCGAGTCACTTCTAACAGCAACCACAAGATCTTCCTGAAGGTGCCTGCTTCATGTGGACACTTTTGTGTATGTTCTTAGGCTGCTGTTTTAGAGCTGAGAAGCCAAACAGACAGACAGAGGCTTTCAGCCCAAGGTTTCCTTCCCTTGAGGTGAAACAATCCTCCTTTTTCAGTCTGAGACTCCCTGCAGATCCCCAGGAAGACCCCATGGCATTCTGCAGAGAGCGTGTTCAAGGGTGTCGAGAGCAGCCCTAAGAGCGACTTTGACTCTTTAGATGGCCAGAGCAAAATAGCTTTGGCAGCAGGCAGAAAGAGTAGAAATGAAATGAAAAAGCAAGTGCCTGCAAACATGCCTTCAAGCTGCCTTTTGTACTTGAAATTGCTTAATGAATGTGGTTAATATTATTTAATTCTCACATAACTCCCTCTATACCAGTCCTTGCTCTTCCCACTTCTCTATGTCATTTCAGAAACTCATCTGCCTGGAGGAATCGGGAAGTAAGGACATCACCCTACCAGAAACAGGCCAATTTGGCAAATTGCTAAGTTCTGTTTTGGGTAATAGGGAGTAATAAAGAAGAGTTAGGGCATAATGCTCCACATCTCACTCAGCTTTCTACTTTTCAAAACAACCACAGCTCTGATGAGCTGAGATGTGCCTGCTCAGACACCAACATCTTTGCACACTGGCTGTAGGAAGCACAAAAGTGCACTCACTTGGGGTGCTGCTGTAGGATTCCTTTCATAAAGTCCTTTGCGTCTTCACTTAAGTGAACAAAATCAGGAATGGTCCATGAAATTTCCCCTTTCTGGATATTTAGAAGGGTTCCTCTGTCGTTCTCCCCAGCAAATGGAGACTTGCACGTTAGGCTTATTTATTGAACACCATAAAATAAAGAGACAGGCTTTAGACTTTTATTTGCTGTTCAAGTGACAGAAGCACAAATGCTTACATGGGGCTTTAAAATGCTTGAGGGACTCCATGCGTGGGACTTGCAATGCTTGTGAGCACTCCAGCCACTGATAGAGCATCTTTCATCCCAGCATGACATGGCACTTAACTGAATTATTTATCCCTGTGTCACAGATAAGGAATTAAGGGTTGGATTTTGCACAGCTGCAGTAGGGTGTTGGCTAAAACAGGCAAGGGGAAGACTGAACCTCATCCACCGCTCTCATCGCTAACTGCAAGGAGAGCAGCTGTCAGGTCTTCAAGCAGGGACAATGACCAAAGCCCTGGGCAACCAGCAAAGACTGAGTAAAGGAGAAAACCCCAAAAGAAATCACCCTCATTATAGGAGGACTCAATGCTTCACTCAAATCCCTCACCTGAAGGTACTAGAGGGCTCTGACTGACAAAGGGACATTGAATGAGTCTTTCCAAGAAGATTTATTTACCTTAAATACGTGATGACTCCAACAGCCCTGAGGAGAGAGGGAACACAAATGTCAGGTGTTCGTCACTATTTCTCCATCCTTCTCAAGCACGCAGCCCCTCTTCCTGCCACTAGACACCCTGGCACAATAAGATCACCTTCTGCTCCTCACCTTTCCAAGGAAAACAAATCCCAAGAGCTATTGTTTTCACCCTTCAATCTTTTTCCCTTCAACATTTTTAAAAACTGTTCTCAAGTAATCCTCCATTTTTAAAGCACAGGGAGAGGAGAAGACTCAAAATACTTTTTTGGAGTTTGTTTGCCTTTTCTAGAAAGCCCCTTAGGATCATCCTCCCTAGTTGCTGCCTCTAATAAAGACCATCTTCTCTAAGATGCTCCTTTGTATTAATTAGCTGTCAGAGTTCAATTGTGGCTGAACAAAATAGACAGAAGGACCTTTAAAGAGCCCTGATGGGTTTTGGATTCTCAGTGTTCACTTTCAGTTTCCTGTGTTATTATCACTACTCCATTTACTTATTAACAATAAATGGAAATTCAGGCTGTCTAGGGCAAAAGCTTTTTAGACAGATGACAGGTTACCATACGTCGGTTGCTTTTGACACTGGTGACTGAGAAACAATTTCTGGAGCAACAAACTCCGGAGACCCGTATTTGCTGAACTGAGGCTCAAAGGGCGTGATCTTCTGAGCAAATCCGAAGTCACAGAGCTTAAGGTCTTCCCTTTCAGGATAAACCATGAGGATATTCAGTGGCTAATAAATGAAATAAAATAAAAAGGAGAAGCTTTTCTTGAAAGCAGGCAATATTTTCAGTTGTAAGTAAGAATAATTCCAACAGAGAACGCCCATTCCCTGACCAACAACAGGCTATGATAAGGTAGACATGCCATTGCACATTACCTTAATGTCCAAATGAAGGATGTTGTTGTCATGAAGATATTTGATTCCTTCCAAAATTTGCTTGATATACAATTTGACCTAAAAGTTAAATCAAACAGTTATTAAACGTTAATAGTAAATAAGAGGGTCCCTGATTCCACCAACATTTTTAATATATGACAGAGGGAGAGATTGAACTAGAAATACTTTTAAAACTAGAATGAACTTCTTATATTAGTCTTGCAGTGGAAATAAGATGTGAACCAAACATTACCCTGTGGAATGAAGCTGTGCCTTGTGTGTGACCGCATTGCCCTGCTGGGGCCTTCTATATATGAAGAAGCCCTTACTTAAAAAAACCAACCCTACAAACATGCAAAAAAGAGATACAGAAATCCTCAAGCTTCATCAACCTTACCAACTGCCTAACTTATCTAACTCAAACTCAGCTCTGGCTTGGTGTAAATCAGGCAAACACAGGTAAAACACAAATACATTTTAAAACCATGTTGTAAACCTATTTTCTTGACCATATGTAGATCCAGTCTGACTGTGACTGAAGAAGGAGTGAAGATTTACAGCTAGCTTCAGCTTTGGAAGTCCTCTGCCTTTGACATTTTATAGTGTTAGCCGACATTTGATCTTTAAAGGTCCTTTCCAACCCAAACCATTCTATGATTCTATGATACTTCCCTCTGAGTATTTCTAAGAAAAGTCAATTTTACCAGTAAATATGGGACACCCGGCTACTAGATGGGAGATGTGAAACATTTTGAACTTTGAGCACCAAGGATCTCAAAAAAACCCTTAGAAACTGTAATTTCAGCCTTTGGTTTGAAAGGGAGCGGATAGAAGTACAGTTGCGAGGGGATAAAGCATTATTAAGCAAGTGAAGATACAGGAGCTCCAGGTGACAGGTAGCAAAGAAAATGATGATAATAGAGCAAATATCATCTGTATTAGGCTGAATGCAATGCTGGTGGTCAAAACCACTGGCTGTTTCTAGTTATTCCCCAAAGAAACTCAACTTAGTAATGAAAGCCAATGGGAACACATTTTAAAGGCTGATTCCGTTTTGACAGATTATCATTGGTTCAAAGACATTCCTCATATTCAAAAAGGAAGATGCAGCTGGAAGGTGCTCTGGTGGTACCCACCAGTGCTGGACTTTCAAATGAGAAAGAAAGATCACCTCTGCTTCAGTGACGACACTCTTCTTGAACAAACGGTCAAGGAGCTCTTCGCTGGAGCATCTGACAATGGCGTTAAGGGAAAACAGAACTACAGTTAAATGCTTATTTTTAATTTGTAACCACCTCTATCCAGCTAACAGCAGAATTCACAAAGTGATCTCAGGCAACGTGATGTGTATGTAATTCATGAAAGTCTGTATTGCAGCAGTGTCCTTCTTGCAGAACTGGGCTGCTCTAAACCGGTTCTCCCTACAAGCAGGAGCACGGTATTGCTTGTGCTAAAAATCTACCTATTGGCTATGGGCTTTTCTGCTCTGCACTGCATTTTCTTGGTGCTCACCCAGACTGGATCTCATGGAAACAGAGTCCTTCACTTCCAGACATTTCAGAAAAGAGTTTTGGTGCTTAACAACTCATTCACACTTGTATATACAAATATCACGATTTTTCCTAAAACAGCAGAAACATAGTACTTCAGTGAAGATCTCACACAGCTACGCTATCTTGCAGTGCAGGGAAAGATTGTGCGTATCCTTTTATCTCAGGCAAAACCTAAAAATGGTTAATTGCTTAGTTATTTAATAAATGAGCTCTACCTAGTACTCCCCAGCCTCCTCAGACAAGCAGCACAGAAAAGGATACAACTCCAGAATCAAAATCAGTGTTTTCCGTGTTTCAAACTGATCCAGGAGCCTGGTAATTCTGTCATGGGACAGAGAGGCAAGAATATCCCTCTCTTGATGCGCTCGAGCCTTCGTTTTACTTCGTAGGGGTATGAATTTGGCAGCACAAGACACTCTGTTCCCTTTGTGTACAACTCGTTTCACAAAGCTGAAGCAGCCCCTGTGTAAAAATCAAAGGACAAGCCTTGCTCAGACTTGGTTCAAAGTCCTCTGCACAGCAGGTGTAGACCTTTCCGCATCCCAGCCTTTGACAGCTCCCTACTGCTCAGGGCTCCAATTCTCCAACATAAAAAGCTCATTTTCCTGAATGTGAGGTGCTATTGCCCTCTCCTGGCTGTCTCCAAAACTAAGCAACGAGTCCACATCGAGGGAAAAGCTGTTTCAGGTGATACAGCCTTGTGCTGACAAAGGCTGATGCTCTTGGATCCCTTGGATGGACACGGTGCTTGTGCATATATCGCTATGGGCTTGTGATGCTAACACTGGCAAGCAGCCATGCCTGGGCACCTGTCCTGCCAGCCTCTGGCTGGTATATTTCCTAGTTGGAGCTACCTGGAATTATGGGCTGTATGGACTCTCCCATCCTCTGTCAGAAACGTCAGAAATGTATTTCCAGCACACCTGCAATGGGGTGACCTCCCACTACTGCCAGTACTTTCACCTTTTCAGACTTTTCCACAGGCAGGCCCACCTCTGCCTCTGGTTACACACGCTCAGCAGCTCAGACGGGCAATTAGATATTCCCTGGCAGTGGTGCTATAAAGTTGGAAAAATCATTTACCTTCCAATCTCCTGCTTAACCTCATAAAGGGAATGGAGCTTTCTCCTGGTGGCCACTTTCTTTACTGCTTGGTCTTTCTTAGCTTTGGAAATGAAGGAAAATGTAAGTGTTAATATTCAGACAACAATGCCTTGCTAATAGCGTGCAAAGTTATTACAGGACAATTTAAGGCAGGAAAAAATACAGGGGTCCTCTAAACTTCTGCACAGAATTAAGTGGAGCTGTTCGATGACAGAACCTGTCAATATGAACTTTGGGGCTGCATCTTCACCTGACACAAACCAGAAGAGCCGGGCTAAAGAGCAGAACACCACCAGAGACATAGCCCCACTTATTTCTTTGGCCCGTTGTATCAGTTTGTCATGTAGTCTGAAGCAGAAAAAAAAAAAAAAATCTCATTTATATATATATATGTAGGTCATTAGATCATTTGCTCTTATACTGGATCCTGCCATACTGGTAATATACAAATGCTACACAGGAATACAAAGCAGATACCGTATGGGTACCAGAAGATGACTGCAACAAAGTACATATTGCAATGGCTATGGAAGCAACTCCTGCAGCTGAAAGAATGACATTACCTTCATGTACAGTAAGCTCTGCTTTGCACAAAACCTCCCCTCCTGCATTTTTTGCAACACAGGTATAAACACCACCGTCTTCTGAGACAGCATTGTCCACAACTAAGAAATATGTTGTTCCTTCGTTCCCTTGATGGACCCTGTTGCTGCCTGTCAGCAATGAAGTGCCCTGAAAGAATGAAATGACATTTTGGCACTGGAAAAACCAAGATGGAAACAGATGTTTCTTCTCTTCAAGAAACGAGATACAGGAGCAGAACTACAACACAGACCATTTAGGCTAGCAAATCTCACTAACAAAATGCTGGCTAAAGAAGTCTCCCACGTCTGTTTCTCTGCTTCCACATTACCCAATAACATTTTTGTTTCATAACCCTTTCATAGGAATACAGGCTTGGGAGGGATCACCAGGGCTATGTGGTTTATTCTTCAGCTCTCCCAGCACACTATGCCTGAGCAGTCAGCCCAGGGAACACGAGGATCAGCTTCTTTGCTCCTGCCTGGTCTCCAGCTTGTGCTGGCACTTGTGCTGCTTCATATATTCATAAATGCTGTGAAAAAAGGGACAGGAGGGAGTGTGTGTGACACAGACAGCAGATTATGAAGATTTGCAAAAGGACCTTATGAGACTGCCTGTCTGGGCAGTAAAATGCCAGATAAATGTGTATAATACAATAAATATAAAGTGATGCAACCCTATTCCCCCTCATGAAATGTTGGTCTCTGAGCTGTTGCTTATTACACTGGAGCAAAATTTTGAGCTACAGTGGATCATGCCATGACAGCACCAGCTCACTGCTTGGAGGCAGTCAAAAAGTACCAGATGTTAGAAATTATTAGGGAAGAAATGAAGAAAAAGACAGAAAGCATCATCTTATAAATCCTTGCTTTGCCCAGGGCGTGGTACTGTTGCAGCAATGTTCTTTCTGTAACAGCTTCCAGATGAGGGTTGACAGAGCAAGTTGGGGCTCTTCAGCCTGGAAGGGAGGTTCTAGCGATGCGACACGATAGAGCTGTATAGAATTCTGAATAGCCTAGTGAGTGGGCAGGGATTAACTTTTCCTGGTACAAGATGTAAGAGCCAACACATGAAGCTTGTGGTAAATATGTACAGAACAGCCAAAAAGAGGTGGCACTTCAGGCAGCATACTCTCACTGGGTTGAACTCCTTGACAGAGGACACTGTACATGCAAGACGTTTGCATGGGTGCAAGAGGAGACTAGATAAGCACGTGGAGAGCTTTACTGTGGGTTTGTAAATAGATAAAGCTAGCTTGTGATAACTCTGAGCTGAAAATGTCAGAGATTGCAAGAATATCAACAGGGTGTATCATGTATTCTTGCCTTGTTCTTATTCTTTTCAAGGTGTTCAGGTATGTGCATGTGCGTGTGTGTGTGGGAGGGGATTCTTTGCATTTGTGCTTGTTTTTAAGGTTATTTTATTAGTCTGAGTAGCTCATGCTTGCAGTTCCCATACAGAAAAAAAAAAGGAATAAAACTTGCGTGTAAAAAACACTTAGTTGGACAGAAGAGTTACAGACAATCATTATAGAACAACACTGGCTTATTTCATTTCAGGGGCACGATAATATTGTGAGGAATAATAAATTATTTCCTTTCTATGGGATATTCACTGTCCTTAGTCACACTCATTTTACCAATTAGCTGCAGAAAAGATACAGAGCCTGGAAGTCACATTGACAATTGGAATAAATCACTCTTAATCCCATCCCTGACCCCGAAACTACAGCACACATCTTGGTGGCTCTCAGGCAGGAACCGATCTCCCTTCCTGCCCGTATTGGTCCCCAAAACTATCTTGGTTGCCCTCTCTGCAAAAGGAGCCACAGTGACACTGGAGACAACACAGGCTGAGATGTGTGGTTGGTGATTCCAGTGAGAACTGCAGCTGGTTGAACAAAGTCTATAGATACGACCCAGAATCAGTGTAAGAGGTGTGGGATGAAAGAGCAAAAGAAATTCCCCACAGAAGTACTGCACTGCAGTCCTTTCTGTGGTCCTCACTCTCAGCCAGAGAAAAGTCTGCACTTACCTTAAACCACAAAACGGTAGGCTGAGGGGTTCCTTCAATAACTGCCTGAAATCTGGCACACTCCCCAGAATTCACCTGCACATCCTCTATTGTCACTTGCATATAGGGAGGACCTGGTGAGACACAAGGGTTTGCTGCATGCACAATACCATAACTTTATTCATAGTGTGCTGATGTAGGTGGAGTTACTCAAATAGGATTTATAGGACTGGCTCTTTAGGATATAACATTAGCTTAATGTCAAATCAAGAGATATCACAGCAATATATTTGGGTTTCTTTATACTGGCATTACTTTTAGGCTTCTTATCTTCATGCTTATCTGTTACTTTTATTTGTTTAATAAACAGTTACTGCTCAAGAAATGGAAGTATTTAAAAAAACAGTCATCAGGAGTTATTACCAAAAGAGAAGACAATGGCAATCATGGGATGTGGGAAAGGGAAACAAGGTTCTTACTTACTTGTTGGGGTCTTCTCCTGGGTCTTATACACACAAGTTCTTTCCGTGGTCTCAATATAAACTTCACTGCGTACATCCCAGACCGTATCTCCTTCTCTTCTGTACCAGTCTCCTGCCCCCGTGGCTGGTGATGTTCTTTCATGAAGCCCAAGAGGAAAGATCATGACATAGTCACATACAACTACAGAGATACAGGATTACACCCTGCCATTGATCTGTGTGTTTAACCACCAGACAAATAAATATTTACTTAAAAATAATATAAGAAGCATTTTGTTTTGGGGGAATTAACTTCTCTCCAACCTTTTCTGTCCTTCTTGCACAATGCATGTGTGAACAGGATTCTAAAAATAATAACAAACCTACAAGAAGCAGTTCAAGTCACCACCTGCTTCCTCCACCACAGAGGACTTGCTTTTCTTGTAACAAAGTCTGTCACATTCAGAAATCTGTATATTGAGATGGGTATTTACCTGGTAATAGGAACAGTGCGCTCCTGAGTGCTTTCACCTCCAGCAGCTATCTCTTCACGGGAAGGACTGGAGCTGGGCTTTGGCACACTTGGTTCTTCCACTGGAATCTGCCTTTGTGCTTTGTCTGGCAGCAGAAATAGGGCAAGTTAGACACATCACCTGTGACAGCACACCTGAAACCCAGAGCAAAGCTTTGGAGCCATCTCTAGTCTGCCTTGTGTCAGAACCAAGTCCATCTGACCTCAGCTGCATGCAATCACTGAAGCTATGTGGAGAATTTGGCCCTTTTGAGAAGACCACGTGAAGCAAAGGGCTTGAATAGCATGAGAGAGAGTGAATGGTGGCACATTGCTGACTGGGCAAAACTAACTTTTCTGTAAGGAAACACACACAGACAAAAATAGGAAAGGCTGTCAGTAGGGACAAGAAGAAACAGGATGACTGGAAGGACAGCGTGAGTTCAATACATCCTTTATAGGAGATAATTTAACTGTGTTTGCATTCCAGCTCACGGCTATGATGAAATCACAGAATCATAGAATTATTTGGGTTGAAAAGACCCTTAAGATCATCGAGTCCAACCATTAACCTAACACTACAAAGTCCACCACTAACCATGTCCCTAAGCGCCACATCTACACACGTCTTTTGAATACCTCCAGGGATGTCCAGCATTACCTTCGTACACATGAATGCTTCAGTTAAACTTTGCATTATGAGATCAGTTCTTGACTCACTGGTGCAATCACAGACAGCATCAGCAAAACGGGTAAGCTTACATCAATGTAAAGCTGGTGGTCAAGGCAGGCCCTGGCTGGGAGTACAACTAATACAGAGATAATATGGAGGTACGCTAACATGGAGGTATGCTAATATGGAGGACATTCTTTTATTATTAATTATTTTATCAGATATATCTTCAAAAACTGGTTTGATCTTCCATTCCAAAAGTACCTGATTGTCTTTTGATATTGACCATTGGAGTTACCCCATAGGATAAAGTGCCTCATCTCCTTTTTCATCTGAGAAGAAAAGGTTAAATCAAGAGGAGTCTTCTCCCCAGCAGGAAGGGCCTTTTTGGGGAGCACTCTAGGGATGTTTGGTGCTGGCTGGTTTTGGGAAAAAGCAGCAGTTTCTAGAAATCACATAAAACAGCTCTATTGGGATGGAAAACATGGTTATTCAAGGCATTCCTGGCAGGGTCAGAGATCCCAGGTTGGTGGGATTGTGCTTTCCTATTGCCAGCACTATCAAAATATTTGCCTTCTTTTTATTCCAAGCGTGTGATCATAAGGACAGTTGTCAAGTCTCCACCTTATTAAAATAATTCCCCATATTAATAACACGTTTAGTTTCCTCAGATGAAAGGACTGCAAAACTCTCTCATTCACTATTCTGTTATCTCTGTAGTTATGATTAAGGAAATAATCTTCTAGTTGACATTTTACTTATGATTTTTGAGTCATCTCACTTCACCAGAGGATTATTTTCACAGATGATTTCCTACTAGAAAGGAAAAAAGGTTTTAAAGCCCTGTCATTTTTTTAGGCAGTTATTTTGGGTCTCATTGCATGAAACTCTTCTATCCCTGTTACGTTTTAGACAAGAATATCTTTTTTTTTAAACAGCCTCTGGAGTTTGAGGGCTGAAGGCTACTTGACATTGTCCTTTTAAGTTGACACTGGTGGAGCACAGTTACTCTGACTTGACACAGAGGCAGCTTAGACAAGTTGTTATGGCAGAAGCAGGAGGAAGAGAGGAACGGTTGCCGCTTATTCATGGGGGTTTTTTTAAAAAACAATGCAAAGATGAAAGGCTTGTTCTCCTGGCAAGACACAGTCACATGCATCATTGGTTTTAGTCACACGGAAGCTGTTAAGGAGTCTATCAGTGCTCCAGGGCCACTGAAATGAGGGTGAACCTGATGCGCCCAACATCCTAGAAAGCCTCCAGCTGTTGATACAGGGGTGTTAAACACATTTCCAGCTTGTTTATGGCAAACAATAAAAGAAAAGCAACCTCCCTTACCCACCCTGCCAAATAATAAAAAAAAAAGATGACTTCTATAAATGTAAAGGAGGCATCCCACCCCACCTTCTCCCCCAAAAATCTAGAAGCATGTCCAGTGTCAAAAGACCAAAGGTGGAAAAATCCCCAGTCCTTCCATTTTGGGCAGATGATGAACCAAACTCTACTTCAGACACAGTTTTCAAACACCTTCTGTTTCCAGAAAAATCTGCTCCAAATTTGTGTCCGACCTAACCCCAACCCACAGTCTCATGTTTCTTTGAGTCTGAACGTCCTCTCTCAATCTGCAACTGCTCAAAGCACAACAAAACAGAACAATGAGGGAAAAAATATCATTATTGGCATGTTCAATATTTTTGTCTCTCTTGACTCCCATGGGGCATTTTCCAGATTCATGCCAAACCTACCATGACCTCCAGCTGTCTGAGTTTGAGTACCGGCTTCGTGAACTAGCACAGAGGGCCCGGCTGCTGTTTCTGAGTGGTCTGAAGGAACAGACCCAGGAAGACCAAGGCCACCGGCTCCTCCTCGTGCGCCGGGGGGAAGAGTCACCAGCAGTGATGCCGAGTCCACAAGTTTCTTTAGAGCTGTCTTGATCTCCTTATCAGCACGCTGAAGCGAGGCCTGGACAGAAGTCCCCATCTCTGACTGTGGGGAAGTCATTCCTACAGACAAGAAGAACAGCTTTTCTCTCTTCAGGGTAATTAGAAAATAGCAGCATCATCCAACCCATGGAAATATTTGCAATCGTATCATTTTCCCCTCCTAGAGCACAGAGCTGATGCAGAAGTGCTTATTCCAGCCAAGAGGGAAAGTAGCTAAGACTTAAAATAAGGTTGGCACAACGTGCTTTGGGAAGACGTATCTCACCACGTTGAGGACACTGTGCCACACTGCACACACACCCGACCTCTCCCCAGACAGCAGAACAAAGGATCCATCTCCCAATTCAACCCTATGTTGACTGGTCTGTCAAAAAGACCTTTATTAAGATCAACGAAATGAACCCAATGGTGACCCATTGCACTGATACAGACCCTACGTGCAAGGAGGACGTTATTCTCACAGGGAAGGAGAAGGGGTGAGCAGGTATCAGCCTCAGTGGTTACTCTGGAGAAGGGCAGGGGAAAGAAGGGAGGGCTGTTCTGCTTCATGAGCCTGTAAGTCTGAGAGGACAGCAGAAAAGCTACTCCTTGCTCTAGAGTAATGTATTTGTCCTACTTTACAATATCTGAATATTTTTGCTGGGCTTTGCACTAGAAGGTACCTGAGACTTTTAAATTTGTAGTGGACTATGCCTTTGCAAGATACTCTAAAAGCAAAGTCACCTGGTCTGTACAGTAATGTACAGCAGTTGTGTATAGGGAAGCATTATACAGAGGAAGATATAACTCCTGCCTCAAGCAACTCACGGTCTTGAAGGCAGAGAGAAGACAAAAGCTTTCCACACAGAAAAATGGATTTTCAAGCATATGTCCTTACAGAGTGGCCACCCAGGAGACAAATACCATGGTCTCATCCCCAGTCAGCACTGGTAGAAGAAGTTAGGCTAGGATGGGATCATAGGACCTCAGGAGCTCATTTCATCCAATCTCCTGCCCAATACACCTTCCTACAAATCTTGAAGTGGCACAAAGGGACAGATGATATCTAGGGAAACCCTCAAGTAACCATAAAGACAGACAAAATGCATGTCAGATTAAGACAATTCATCATGTTCATGACGTGATTGCTTGCCAAGCAAGAGTGCAAACTCAAACCATCATGTGGTTCAAGAAAAAACAAGAGCACTTGCACACAGACGGCTCTGACTTGTTTAATATCACTGACACAGGAGCATGTCCTGTAGCTGTTTTGATTCTGCTCCCTTCCTGGCCTTAAGAAAGTAAATTCCCATGATGGACTTTAGCAGGTAAAGTTGAAGGCTACATTTGGATCAGCCCCCTTTGAAGACATCTCACTTGATTTTTGTTTTCAATGTCCTCCCCATGAGCATAGCGGTTATGAAATATTTCAGTCCTGGGTTTGTTGATGGAAAAAGCAAGTTTTGCTCACACGATGTCCCAGACTGCCCATCAATGTTCATCAGCACTGGGCCAGGTGGAAGATCTTGAAATATTTTCCTAGATAAATATTTTGATTCTCTGGTGTTCCTGTTGTGATTGCTGCCAACTGGTGCTGTCCTACGAGCTGGGCAGCTGCCAACAAGTGAACTGTTTGGAAAGGCATGAAACTCTTAGTATGTCTCAATGAGAAAATATATTCACAGGTATATATATACAGGTTATATATAACCACAGGTCTCCCCCATGCTGCTAATACCGCCAATTTCCTCCCTGTTACACACTATGATTCAAGCTGCTGACCTGAGGAACTTTAATACTAGCTGAGGTACGTCAAACGAATATCGCAGTGATGAAACACCTGTGATGGACAGCCTGTTTCACCAATTCTAAAATCTCAAATGTGAACCTTTCCACCCCACATCTCCTTCAGCCGATAATCAGGAACACAAGACTGACACATACTTTGAAGTTCCAGTTCAGCCTCAGAGAAGGACCCAAGAGGATGAGCATGGTTCAAATTTATTGACTCATTGATCTGAGTTGGAAATATCGCTAAAACCAGGTTCTTTCACTTCAACACTTCTAAAACTGTCCATAAAAAAAACAAGCCAGAGCCCAACTGCATTAATGTTCCTGGGTTGCAACCCAGCTCCTGCTGAAGTCAATGGGAGAAGCAGATGAGCTGATGGACTATCAAGTGCCGTGAACGGAGAAGAACACAGAAACCCAGTGAGTTCAGTGACAGCTGATGCAGGACATTTATTGATATAAACTCAGCATCTAACAACATATCTTGCATTTGATTTTTTTTGTGTGTTTTTTTTTCTTTTTGTACGTCAAGCAAACTGAAGTTTTCACTTTATTAATACCCATTTACCTGCAGGAATTTTAGTAAAACATTTTTTGTATTAAAATTTTTAATACAGCTGTATGTTTTCATCTACAAGAAATAAACCCCCACACGTCTCATTAGTTATCTACATAGTTTAATCACTTACAAGCATAATTTTTAACCTCTAGGAAAATATTTTGAAAGTATAGGTAATGAACTTTTCATAAGCCTTTCACTTTTTGAACAGAGTTCTCCATAGGATTTTAAAAATTCCTTTCAATTGATTCTCTGTTGCTTAAATTTCAAAAGAAAATGTAAACAGATGTTAATTACATTGAGCTAATGAATCAAAGTATAGTTATTTCTTCTGTGACCATCAGAACTGCAACCCTTTAGCTTCTTTAGAAAAACCTGAGCATCAACCACAACAGGAGGAAGCGTCCACATTCCTTTACACATCTTTATTATCTTTTGGATAAATATTATATTTTTGAAGACTATCAAAGGGCAAATTCTTTTCTCAGCAGTATCTTTGTAAATCTGAATCCAATCCACTTCCTTCTGTGGAATTATTCTAGATTGATACTGGAATAACTGAGATCAGAATCAGGCCCGATATAAAAGAAATATTTTTAGTTTTGAAAGTATTTCCCTGTTGTATGTCTGTTACTTTCCAACATACAGTGCAATATATGAATAAAGCACTAATATATATCCATTGTATTGCTTAATTATAAAACAAACAGTATAAACCAAGGAGATGTTATAAAAAATGGGAGAGTAACATAAAAGAGGCTTGATTTCTTTCACCACATGTAATCACTGGAAAAGGGGTATATATATCATGAGGGTAGTGCACATGATATTACACATAACATCCTCTTTGGATATTGAAAGTAAAAGGCTGTGAAATCAATATGTTCATTTTAGTCAGCATATGATCAAGGTGCAGCCACAGAAGGAAAAAAAAAAGTATTCTTTTCTACAAGCACCTTTTCTGAATTCAATGCCTATTAGTGGGAATATTGCCCAGAGGACTCCAGAACAAGCTTCACAATTTTTCCTAGCTGGGAAACACTGAGGCAACATCACACATCAACATTTCCAAGGCAAAAACTCACTCAATCCTCTCTCTTCATGCGAGTTAGAAATTCAGCTGTGTCTGAGCATTTCTGGTTTTCCTGCACCATCTAAATGAAAACATTTTCTATTGCGACAGTGATACACAACTCAGCTGGGACAAGGTGTTGGGACTTTTCACCCCACATCTCTATCAGATAGAGAGGGCCAGTGCTTGGTCCTACTGAGATCAATGACAAACTCCAGCTGACTTCAACTGGGGCCAACATTTGGGCCTATGAGCTCATTTCTTTCCAGGGCTGAGCAACTTGTTGAAGGTCTGTGCAACATCCATTTTTGGTGGAGCCAACAGGAATGGGCCACGCTCAGTGCATCTTAGCCTTCCCCTCACAATCAGTGCTCCTGCTGCAAAGCTCCAGAGAAACTCAACAGAAGGCAGTACCTCTACAAGACAGCTCAACATACATGGGTACAGTAATATGATGCAATTGCAACTGGCAGTGCTTCCAAGCAGCCCAATACATTTTGAACAGATGTATTTTTCAGCCAGGCATCTATGGTTAAGATCTCTTCTTTTCTTTATTTATTTTTTTTTAAAAACTGTCTTTGTGCTCCTACTACTTTGCTGTAGCTCAGTGGTGAAATCCTCTTAGCACATTTAGGAGACATTATCCATCAATCTGTTAACAGTAACGTTTCACCACTGGCACGTACAGGAGACCAAACATTCTTCCAGTAATATTTATTGACGAAGACCACATTTGTGGTTCTTTGTATGTGTTAGCATTTGATTATAGATGCAGAAGTCATTTTGTGCAGCACTTTAATCTTTTGCTGCACGTTAAGTAAATCTATATTTTAAAAGATATGGTTTATAAATCCACTACGCTAGAAGGCAGAATAATGAAACCTACATCTTTAGGCAACTAGGAAGTGGACTGAAAATAGCAGTCATTTAAAAAAGATGGTCTTTTTTCACTTAAAGCAGAAGAGAACAACAAAATCCTTGCTTCCTCAAGTCAGCGGGACTTTCACCATTGACTTCAGTCAAATTAGGATTTCAGCCAAGAGGTCTGAGCAGCCCTTTGCATCCCTAGTAAATGCAATATTTTCTATATGTCTCATTCCATGGCAGAAGTTTAAAATAATGTAACCAGAATGTGCATGTTGAAAGGTTTATGAAGAAATTTTGCTAGAGCTAATTGGTGTCAAAA
Organism: Fregata magnificens; assembly: GCA_013389945.1. Taxonomy (NCBI): domain Eukaryota; kingdom Metazoa; phylum Chordata; class Aves; order Suliformes; family Fregatidae; genus Fregata; species Fregata magnificens. Next base: position 163,281 of record WAAD01001394.1, read on the forward strand.
GTGTACGGCAGAGTCAAAGTAGTGTGAAGCTTCATGACCTTCGGGCGCACACAGGGACAGGAGATTGCTTTAGCTGGAACCAGTCCTCCTATCCTGGGCTGCTGAAGGATGCTGAAAAGCTTAGATTCTTTCACCTTCTTGCCACACCATAATTTACTAAATGGCACTTGAAATAATTTTGAAGTTCATGGACAAAACCACACTTATTCATATTTCTGTCATAGGCAGGAGAATCAGGCTTTTCCTAAACCTACCATCACCGCTCCACTATGGAATGATATATGTTCACCTTGATCAAAGCTTTTAAAATTACAAACTGTTCTGACAGACATGTTCCCTTTAAGACTGGAAAAGCTCGACATATCGTATTTAAATATATTTTCCTCAAAGGTATTCCCTCATACATGTTACCTTGTAATCTTTGCCACTAATTCCCCTCACCTACAACAATTTTGATCAGTTTTTTCTAAAACGCTGCTTTCTTTTGTGTTGAAAATCATGCTTGCATCTGCTCAGCTTTGGGAGAGGTCTTCTGTGCTGATGTGCAAGGTAACAGGCTCTCCAACAGTCCCATAGCTGAGGGTTCTTGTGGAAACTTCAGTTTTATAGCTTGACTGTCCGTTGTCTGCTGAGAGCTGGACTTCGGTGCAGAAAGATGGTTTCACTGTGAAGGAGGGACCAGGAGAAGCTGCTGCTGTTGCTGCATGCAGTCCAGGCGTCACTGCCACGCAGGTATCACCCACACGGAAAGAGATGTTTGAGGGGCCCACAGACTGCACACCGGTTACTCTAGATGCTGACATGAACATGCCCCCAGGAACGGGCTCCTCAAACTGGCTGAAAAAACTTTGCCTGGGCTTGGAAACCACAGGTCTCCCCAGATTCAGCAGCACCGGCTTCCCAATCATTGGCTCGTTAATCTCTGTCTGGAGCACGGAGATCTCGCAGGGTTTCTCGGCCGTATGGTTCTGATCATCACACCCGTAGGTCTCACCTTCTTCAGGAACATAATCTTCAAGATCCTCCAGAGTTAATACTTTGCCGTTGTGGGTTAAGATTTTGCGGTCCCGGGTGCTAATGTCATCTGTCTGTAGTTCCTCTGGTTCATCAACTATAATGACATTATCCTCTTCTGGAAAGACATCTTGTATTACTTCAGGTACCCCCTCTTCAACAGGCCAAGATACGTCTAATTCATCTGCCTCCTCTGTAACCTCTGGACTTGCTGGTGAGAACAGAAGTGTGTGCTGGTCTGCAGCAGCCGTCTCAAAACTGAAGATCAAAGGCTCACCCCCGCAGGCAAGCAGCGGGGAAGCAACGTCTGACCCGTAGTGAGCACTTGTTTCCTGTGGGAAGCTCTTTCCTTCAGTTCCATAATCCATAAATGAATTATTTCCTAGTTGTTCGGACCCACACGGGGAGCTTCTGTCTTCATTGCTGACTTCAGGTCCTTCCTGCTCGGTTGCATACACCAGGGGTTGGATATCGGCTTCAGAGAGACTGTCATTAGGCAAAGATTTTGACTGTTCCACCAATTTATTGTTGGAGTTGTTTGTGTTTGGATCATCTTCTGGGGAATGCCTGGGCCTTGAGCTGGGAAAAGTGAATGTTAACACCCCTGAGTCATCTTTTTCTTGTTTTGCTGGGGAAGAGCCTCTTTTCTTTGCAGGCTTTGGCGATTTTTTCACCTTGAATTCAATTATTTCTTCCACTTCAACCCATTTGGGCTTTTTCTCTTCCACCTTGGTCTCTATGATGACATCTCTTGCTGCTGCTCCTTGCCTCTCCTCTGGTTCTGTGACAAAAAGCATGGGAACAGCAGACTTCGGTGTTGACTCCTGCTCATGCCTGTGGACAGGCTGCCTGATCTTTGAGACATAAACTGGCTCTGGAGTTGGCTCCGCTCTTGGGGAGCGGGAAGGCGAATGACCTGAAGAAGAACGCGCAGGAGAAACCCTTCCCCTTTGTCTTGGGCTCTTCACCACAGTGGTTATCGTTTCCTCTCTGATGACAGAAAGGGTTGAAATGGAGTTGGCAGGAAGACGAGACTTTTCAGGGAGCCACACTCCATCAGCACATGCCATTGACGGTCAAGGCGCTACAGTGGGGTTAGTTTTGTGAGCACTCCAGCTTTTGGTGAAGCGTGTCATTTTGGAAGGGATACACACGCAACGCACACACCCACATGCCCATCTCCACTTACTTTCTGATTCAGGGAAAATCTCAGTGCCCTTTTCCCCAGGTGGATCCTAGCTCCACTAACGTCCCTGAGTGCATGAGTATGTCCAGCTGAGAAATGTTCTTCTGGATGCTGCTGTATTTCATGTGCTTGTGTTGAGCACCGACTATGCTACTTTGGACCCATACAGCAGTTTCACCCAAAGATTTTAAACACTCAAGTAGTTTAACTTTTTCCTGAGTATCCTTGGCTAAAATCCTGGCTTCATCAAACTCAATGGCAAAATGCCCTTTATTACAGTAGGGTCAGCAGCTTCCTCTTTTTTAATAAATGTTAACATACCTCTATTTTGATTATTAAAGACTTTTTTGAGACCAGAGATCTGCATTTTCACATGCAGAACAGTTACATTAAAAGGCCATTAAGTATTTGGAGACCAGGAAAAGAAGGTTAGAACATTTCCTGCACAAGACATCTATGCCAAAATGTACTTATTTGTACTCTTCATAATATCATTATTGCAGACACAGCCTGATCCTACTACCACCAATTGACATAGGAGTACCAAACCAATCTGGGATGCACGATTATAATTTCTTAGCGTATTTCTGATGGCCCTACCTTAGATTTTTTGACATATCCAAAGCAGTTGGGACTTCTCAGCATCCCTGTATAAATACACGGGTTGTGTCAAAACAATCTTCTGCTCCTATGCCAGGACAAACTTTGACTTTAAATGATTGACAGATGAAATTGGATCAAATAGCTTTAAAATCTGGGGACAGGAACACCTAAACCCAGACTTCAATGGTCTTAATTTATATATTTAACATGCAGTTTTTCCTACAGATTTTTCAGTGGCATTTCTTACATGGAAAAACTTGAAAGTAAAGACAGCGTTTGCTTTGCAAGCACAAGGAACCTAATGCTCTACAGTGGAGGTAGCTGGTTCAGCAGAACTAACAGGCAAAGCTGATTTTGTGTCTGTGTTGAGATTCTGTCTCTACCTCCAAGCAATGGGGTAAAAAAAAGAATTAACTGAAGGGTAAAGTCAATGGCCTGAACTGGGATTATGAATCAAGACAATAGCTTTTTCATTTCTCTCTGTCTCCTCACCAGCCTCTAGTCACAGCCACATAGGGCTGAAAGTCACCAGCTCTGCTCTTCAGCCATCTCTGCTCTGGCTTTTGCACTGAGATATAGAGAGGGGTGGAAGGAGTCCTTGTGAAAGGAGAGCCCATTTCTCCTATTGCATTTGTCTAACCATCATGGAAGACTAATCCTCTTAGATATATTGTAACCTTTCTCATCTACTGGTCTCATTTTTTGGAATCTGGTATTGCCTTCTCTGATGGAGATCAGATTTCTTTCCACCATCAATCTCTCCCTTTGAGGATGCAGTGAAGTCCAGGACTGGATCAGCTACAGTGAGATTTCTTTTCTTCCAGAGCACCCTCTTTTCTATTGCTCATTTCCCCTGCTTTACTCTTTTCCCCAAGTTTTCTATAGTTTTGCTATAGAGCTTCAAGGTCTATGCAGAGCCTTCATGACGGCCATGGTGCCTTTCTGAATTACACAAAACTAAATCATTTTAGATACAGACGAGAATGAATCCCTGTGTGCTTGCACTAGACTTTGCTCTACGTTGCAAGTTTAAAATGCTTTTTTGGGTCTGGGACTTGCATATATAGTCATTGTTCAATCCCATCTCTAAATTATCTATTATTTTCTGCTAGCAGTTTCAAAGCCGCTTCTGTTCCTCAGCTCGCTACACATTAAGGAGAGCTGGAATGTGCCCTTAGGGAGTTGTTCCCAAACTTTACCCCATCACTATCCCAATTCCAGCTGAGGTCCCCTCTAATGAGTTCATGAGCATGTCCACTAGCAAAAGGAGGGGAACTTCTGTTGTTCTGAGATCCCACTCATAAATGTACCAACCTCCTTTGGGGTTCCAGCCCTTAATTTAGGAATCGCTTCTTGAGGCGTCAAAAGCAATAGTCTATGGACAGTCTATGTCACAGATTTAGAAATCAGCTTAACTGATGGTATTTGCATTAGTTTAATATTATTTAATCAACCAATATTAATGCTGCTGCTTGTGATTTGAAATCATAAAGGGAAAAGGAGGACTGTTAGCTGACTGAGGAGACATGTAAAATAAAAGCATCTTTCCAGGTGATTTACAGGCACAGAGATGTAGAAAGATGAGATTTACTAAGCTTTAGACATGGTCTGGCTCAGAGTGATTCCTTCCTGCTTATTACCTTCTTGGGATGTTTCTGAACATGATATAAAAAAATATTTCTCTGTTTAACTACCCCACTGGTATCTGAACCCTGGTCCTTCAGATGGTATAGCCAGAAACACCTTTGTTTTCCGGTCTTTGCAGGGTAAAAAAGTCTAATGACTGGAGATGTTAACTGAACTGATGTGCTGAAGAGAGAGGGTCAAAGGCAGAACCCCTTCTTGCCTCTCCTGTCTGCTCTTTGCCTATTCAAGGTGGAAGCTGCTAGGAGGGGGGACATGTCTTCTTATATGCCTCTGGCTCCAAATGGGCTAAGTGCATGGATCATGACTAATAGTCACCATAGAAAATAATAAAAGAGATAAAAGGTAAGCAGTTCTTAACTGTATCTTAGCTTGTCATTTCACCCATCCTCCTCACCATCTAATGAAAGTAAAAAAAGTCAACTTTAGCATCATGTCCGAGTCAAGGACTGAGTTCAGCAATATCACAACTCCTAAGGGAATGCATTTCCCCAAAATATCCATTGTATTGTCACCTACTATCATTAGGACATGATTTGAATACTTTGGAGGTGCTCTGGAGGCCTACCACAGAAGGACAATATCCCCCTTCCAGCACAGGAAACAATTTTATTATGTATTTGTTTGTGATAATTAAAACCAAGAAGATACTTTAAGATTTTAAATGCTGATGAGCTTCTCATCTATATATGACTGAGGAAGTACTGATTTTTTGCTGCAATTGATCTTTATACGTTATAGACACCCAATATAAACCAGGCTTAAAATCTCCAAAAAGCCCAAGTCATTATCAGGAAAAAATTTCATGTTAGAAATATAGAGACAGAAGGGGATAAAAAAGTGCATCTTCTCTCTGCTTCATCATAAAAGGCTTTCCTGAAGAATTTAAAATAGAAAGCCAGAAGAAATCACTGTAAGCTATGAAGTATTTGTTATATTTGTACATTTTTTCAAGTAGCCAGTTCTCAAAGCTGGTTTCTTTTCAACACTGAGAGTCAGACTCTACCTTCTTGAGCTCTTGTGCAACTCGGCAGTATTCAGTGGAATTTCTCCACACGTAATATCATAAAAAAACCTGACCGAGGCTGTGTCTAACAGCAGTGCTGCTATTTTTTAAAAGGGATAGTAAAATTTTTTTCCAGGTGATCATTTTGCATAGCACAGAATACCATGAGATCTGGTGGGATGGGAATGAACACTCTTGCATGGCCAATAAACACAAGCTTGTTATTGGATCATGCATAGGCAGCAAGGCAAAACACAAATGTTACCCAAAAAAAAAAAAAAATCAACACTTACATGATGATGGTTTTCTTGGGCACTTTAGTCTCTTGTTCAGTGACTACAAAGAAAACAGTATGAACAGCATGGGGTTAAAGAAAGGCAAAAGCTGAAATGATTAAATTAACTTTGCTCAGTTAATCAAAATAAACTGGAGTGAAAAAAACATCTGTACCATCCCATCCATGCTTTCTGTGGTTGTTTCCAGCATCATCTTTAGGGTTTCAGACCAAGACTGAGAATTCAGAGTGCTCTCTGAACAGTGAATGATTTAGCTTTGAAATTAAATATCTTGTGGAGAACAATATTGCAAAATTGGTTTATTCTACTATGAGATTTTGACATTTTTGTTTGGCAAGTCAAAGCTAGAAAACAAGATCCTTTTTTCTTAATTTCTTTTTCCCTATAATGAGGTAGCAATGGTGTGAGAAACCTGAAAATGCCTTGAAATTGGAAAATCCTGGAGAGCTGAAATTCTTTAAACTGTGATTTCACTTACTAGGAAAAAATGTTCCCCAACCATTCAACAGTTTCCAAGCTTTTGTGGACTAGATGCAAAATCCAAGCTGATAACAATGAAAACTAAAATCATTATCATCAGTACAGAAAATCAGCATCAAAAAAAAAAAACCCCTAGGAAACCCAGGAGAGCCCTGTAATACACCTGTGTCTACTCCAGCTCTTTTTTGCTATAATTTGCAATTTTTCCTGACCCGTGTCCCATAACAAACTACAAGCTGCTGATGCATATCAAGATCAAAAGGAAAGTAATGATTTAATGATTTTGCAAATATTTCTTAAAAGTGACGTTTTTGAAAATAATAAAGATACCATTTGAAGAGTTAATAGAGATTTTCAGCAGGTTCCCATCCTATCTGCTGGAATAAAATTAAGACACTGTTTGAACCAGACTGTTTTGAACACACTCTGAACTGCTGAACCTACTTGAGATGTAGAAAAAAACCCAATAGCAAGCCCCACTTTTTATTTAATAAACTAGTAAAACTTCTAAAAAAACCCCTTAATTTAATCTCAAAGTAATTTTTCCAGCAATTCGTTTGCAATCTTCCAGCCAGCCTATAATAAATAAGCTCTGGTAATTTTCAGTTGGTACAATTGAAAGTAAACTGCAACTTAAAAATATGTCTATAAAAATCGCAAAGAGTTCTTGCCCAGGGAACTTGTAGTGTCTGTGTTATTTGTTTAATAACTTATGATTAGTGCTGATGTTTTCAATAGCGTCCCAAAACTGCACTGACTGAAAATTAAAAATACATTTACAATATTACGTGGAATAGTTTAACCTAATTTTCCTTCCACTCAACTTCCAAGGGCTCTCTTCTGCCGCCAGGTAAAACAACAAATCCCACCATAATGAAAAAGAATTTTGTGCAAATGTTGATGTTAATATCTGACCTAGAGCTCTCCGTTTTCTTTGCAGAGCCTTGTCTCATTTATGCCTGTCAAAATCTGGAATAATTTCAACAGAGTCAAAGGAGTTACTGCAGAATTAGGTGGGTTTAAACAAAATCTGTTTGGAAATTAGAGTTTATAGCTTACGGGGTAAGTAAAGGGCAAAATTCCTTTCAAATGTTTATCTCTGAACACAGTTACAATATAACTGTTTACCTATCCTTAGTTAACACTTTTTAAATAATTCAAACCCTTTTTTAAATGGTGGAATGATAATTTTACAATGGTGGAAGATGAACTGAGTGCTCAAAAAATTTACTGCACCCAGGTTAGAAATTTTCATGGAATTTTTAAACCCTTAAATCCATATTGTGCAATTTTTTACATAAATTCTAGAAAATCTCATCAAATAATAGAATGACATTAATCCATAAGCAGCAAGAGTATCAGTTCTGACGTAAATAAGAATTAATTAATTTGATTAGACACCTAAACATAGATGTTTTATACAGTTATTTTAACAACTGTATTTATATGGTCACTAAATATGTCTTTAATGAAATCCCCCAATGTCTGTAAGAGGAAGTCTCTTTAATGTTTACTCTATTAATGTCTGTTCTTGTAATCCTCCCAAATGACACCACTGCAATATTTCTATATGTAGCAGATGTCAAAGGGATTCAGTATTCAAAAGTTCAGCAGGCCTGGGATGAGAAAGCTGTAAATGGCATATAGCACGTGGGTCCTGATGACTTGCAGTTTAGTGCACGACAGATCAACTTTATATGTGCTATCCGAGGTGTGAGGGAGGATTTAAGCAATCCTATACGAAGGATAGAACCACATGAAAGTAGGATGAGAGAAATTGGGTTTCTTGGTTTTTTTTTTTCCCCCGAGAGGAAAATATTCTGCATCCGTTTTAGCACCGGATTTATCATTTCAACTTGTTCAATAGCATTTTAGGAAAACACCTTTGCAAAGCAGGAGCCCCTGATAAGCAGGTTAAAAGCTGTAAGCATTAGGATCAGCCAGTGCTTCTATAGGACTAGACTTCTCTTTGGTTAATACGTTAAATCATTGACCTACAAGTGATAAAACATTTAGGATAAGTCAGTTCTTGTTGCTCTGAATGGATGAAAGGTGGTTTATGGGCTTTATTACAAACTTTAAGTCTGCTTTCTCTACTCACAGAAGCATAAACCTATTTTCCGGCACAGTACACACTGCTGGCATAAACCACAGGAGCACTGCTCTGCTTTCACCCCTCTTCTGCTGCGCTTTGGAGATTAATCTGCAACAGGGGATGCACAAATCTGACATGAACTGCTACAGCTAATCTTAAAATGAGCAATTCATGGACATAACACTGTTTCCTAAATCGTGTGAATGAAACACAAGTGTTTTTCACTGTCTCTAAAAAAAAAAAGGCTCCACTCCTGCAGTGACTGAGGAGGTTGTAAAGGCAGATTGTGCTTTCTGGAATTTGCACTGAAAACCACGTGGTCAGCCCAAAAATGAGACTAACCAATGATGACAACAGAATAAAAATAACAAGATAAATATCCTAATCATTACCCCAACCAGGGAACTTTAAAAAGGTCAGGGGACAAACTCCTATGCCCTATTTCTTCAGTAAAAGCGTAGCACTAAGAGATCTAGTGCTCCTCTGTGTTTTGAAGCAATCTTTGATCTGAGAGCCTCAATTTTTAGCTTTTCCCTGCAAGGTGGGTATTACCAAGCAAGGCAACTGAATAACGTGCCCAAAGCTCTGCATGAGATCTAAGGCAAGACTGTGAAGAGATTCCTGTTGCCTGGCACTGGGCGTTTTTCTTTACGGTTTTGTTTGTCTCCACTCGTGTAGCTGATTCCTTCCCCTCCAATCAACTATCTCATTGTGTGTCCCGGACCTGTCTGCCCAGGTGAGAATGCAACACCTTTCAAAAACACTGGGCTTTGTTTTTCTTAAAAAATGAACAAGTTAGTGAGCCTGGGATGAATGAATTGCAATAGTAACATGTTAAAAAGGGATGCCAGAGCACATCAGCCCAGATCTGTCGCATGTAGGTTAAGCAGCAAGGTGCAAAGCAGACAGTCAACTTGAAGTCAAAGAGAAGGATCTTCTTTTGGTTACACTTTTTTTTTAAGTGTCTAAAATTCTTCCAATATCCACAGAAAAAGGATTTTTAAAGCAACTCTCCATTGACTTCAGTGCAGCGACCAGGCGTAGCTGAAGGCAGAACTCAGTGTTTCAGGCTTGCAGCCCAGGCTGTGGGTGCTTGCAAGGGGACCCCTTAGTCCAGTGGTTTCCATCCTTCTTGGATTTGGTCCTTCCAATGGATCAGCAGATCCCCATAGTGTGAATTTAAACCTAACGACAAGAAGTTTGGTTTTGAGACCCATGGTGTTGGACTGTGGACCATCGCTGACTGCAGGTCAGGGCTTGTAAACCACTGTACTAATGGTATCCCAAATTGTGACAGTAGGTTGGGTTCGGTATAATAAACAGTACAGAAAGGCAGGAGGATAAAAACTAAAAGAGTTGCAAACTAAAGCCCCTTGGGCGCCTCAGGAGACTCTGACAATAGTCATTTCGCAGAACCAACGATAAATCAGGTAAAACTTAGACCCACCGTGCAGGTGAGCTAGGAAACAGACACGGTATCTATTTTCTGTTGTAATAGTACCACACAGCAGTAATGTTGTCCTCTTGGTGAAGTTACAAATAATCCCATTTTCACAAATAGAAAGGATTATAAGGATGGAAAGAGAAAACCTTCATGAGATCCATCCGTCCTCCGGTTCTTTGCCAGATGAACCTGATTTTTCCATATGTAGATCAAGGCTGGTTATTGATTCTCAAGAAAGCAACGAATTCCCTCCTCGGTCAAGCGTATTATGCCAAATGCATCCCTGATGCGATTCTGCTCAGAACAATCCTCTTGCTCCTTGGATGAGCCTGCTCTTTGCTCCATTGGCCTGAAACAGCGCGCTCTGTTTCACCCTGGAGGTGACTCAAGGATCTACTTCTTTCCCTATGACCAAGTTCAAGCAATTGCACATCACGGATCAAAAACTATTTCATAACATTTCTGAAGCTTCCAGGCAAACTCCAATATATTTCTTCAACCAAGCTCATGAAATTTTTTATTTATGACTGCGGGAATAACAGCACATGAGTAATTCAGGGCTGAACATAAGGTTTGCAACCCCAAGAGCTGAACAATGCTCCTACCACTGTTTAACAGCCCTTGTTTGCTTTTATAACATCTACTGCCTTGGTAAAAGGGAACTTCATCAAGATATGCCACCCTAACAGTGATTTGTTTGTGTTCCTCTACATCCTGCATACAACTTATTTTTCTCTCTTTAGGGCATAGCAAGGACAAAGCATTCAAGTACTTCAAGGTTTATCCTGCTGAAACAATTAGAGTGTTGCTATGCTACTAACACCATTCTCCCTGTAATGCTTTTGAATGATTTGATGGTACTCTGGGAAAGGACTACAAGGAAAGCAAGCATAAAACCAGGACAAGTAAGTACATAGATCGGGATACTAATCTTAGCAGCCTGTTGTGTCTGAATTCTCTTAATATAATAATACAACATTAGTGTCTACAGAGGACTGGCCCAAAGGTCCATCCAGACCAGGATCCTGTCTCAGACAGGGCCAACAGCAGAAGCCTATAGAAAATGATGAAAAAAATATGAGTGGAATGCCATTTTCCCTGAATATTTCTCTAGACTCCAGCCATTTGCTGCTCAGCAGCTTCTTGAGTCAGAATGCCTTTGTATTTGATGGCTCTGACTTGAATGTTGATAATAACAATTATCCCCTGTCAAAAGCACACTTGAACCCCTGTTATTATCACAAGACAGTGTGAAAACACTGAAGATGTGGAAAGAAGGTCCTACAGCTGTCAGGAAACCTCTGGCTTTTGTTGTCCCCATCTCCACTAACCACATCTGGGACAGCTCTCTGACACCAAGGTTCAGTGCCACGGAATGGCCTATGCCTATCTTAGTCCTCTCTCTCACCCTCCAAAACAGTAAGCTATCTATTACCTATTATAAATGGTCCCTTGGCTGTATTATCTCCTGAACCGCTGCTGGGAGCTGTTCGAGAGAGGCAGCACTGGCTGGCCCATGCTCAGCCAGCCAAGGACACTTCTAAGATGTATGAAGAACCAATTTCCTACACCAGGAAATGTTCCTTACGCAGATGTAGCTGCTGATTTAAACTCAGTTGTGATGGGTTTATAGCAAGGACGTCTAACACACTGCTTGTGGAAATCCCTTTGATAAGAAGGTAACTTTAGGCAGTCACATCCTAAAGGTGTTAAGAAAGAGATGTGGTTTTGGATGGGTGTAAACTCAGACCCTGTCACCCTACCAAGTCAGGTGAAACATGCAGAAAAAAAAGGAATAGACTCTGACTATGTGGTGCTTAATACCTGAACAGTCCTAGATAATGGATGAACTAATATTGCTCAGGATATACTGCTGTCAGTTCTGCTTTCTCAGTCATTCCAGATGGTCTTCAGTGGTATTTTAGAAATGATCACAATATGCCTGCAGCTTTACTTACTGGCCCCCGTTTTCTCTCAGCAGTATGTAACTCATGTTCTGCGAGGCTGATGCACATTTTCAACTATTCTGACAGGAACAGAAACATTTTTCTTGCACTAGTGGTGGTGTGACCTACCCTGCTCCTCCTTTTTCATATAATGCATTTATGAACATTATATGATGAAGTTGATTTGCCAGGTTTGGAAATCAACAGATGGTGATGGGTATAGAGCTGAGCTGCAGTATACCCATGCACATCTTGATAGACATACAGATATGTGTACACCAACAATCAACATGGATAAGATGGCAAATATATTCGAACCTCAATGAGATGATTTTAGAGTAATTCACTGACATACTTACAGAGCTGGTCAAGGATCATACCTTCTATGGTAATGGCTTGGTCTCCTCTCCTCTCCTGGGTCAGGGCTGCAGCACTGTGATGGTAAAGTTCTGCTCCACTTTTTGCAGACCCTAATCTGTTCACCAGCTAAAGAGAATCATGCAGTACCAAATGAAACACAGGACGTTTTTGTATAATAAAACCTTCCTATAATACATTATAAATTCATTGCAATTACATGACAACAGAAATGGGTGAAGATGTGACCCCAAACTTAAGCTAGAGTTTGTATGAACACTTTGCTGCTCAGTGGAGTTCGTGATAGTGCTTTACCACAAATGACTCGCACAGACAAGTTATGGCACATCAGCTAACTTAGTTATTTGCAGTTTGCTCTGCAGCCTGTGACTTGGTCCTGAGGTACCTCTGTCTCTGCCAACAGGCACAGATTCCTGCTGTATGGCATTTAAGTGATAGTTAAAGAGGTTTTTTGTGTATCATCCATTTATCAACTGAGTCTTACTCAGCCAAGGCAATACTGGACCTTGGGATCTTAGCTAATGGCAAATGCAAGGTAACGTGATTTTGCTAAAATTCTAGTAGAAGTCTTTAAATTATATCAAACTTCCTAAAAATTTCTGTGGAATAACTGTGAAGTTGCTGTGAGCTGGACCGTTTACTGTGGGTCAGCTGACCCATGCTAATTTCCTAAATGAAGGTCAACTGTTCCTATTGCTGAGCCCCAAGAGCTTATTACTAGTTTATTCCAATGAATGCGTAGACTACGACTAATTTTGAGAAAATATTTTACAGCACATTTATTTTAATTTATTAGATACTTCCACGTATGCTTGCTAAATAAACAGGAATTTCAGTGGTTTACATTTCGATTTAGATTTCATTTCTTTCTTTTGGCTTTGGATGGTTTCTTTGTAGCAGCATGAATCTGTTCTAATTTAAAGACAGTCCAGAAACAAAACGTCATGTCAAAATGGTCCTAAACTTTATAAAAGGTACCCCTAGAGATCTGGGTCTGAATTTAAGCTACAGAACAAGCTCACTCAATTATTATTTGTACCACCAAACTCTCAGATCAGAATACTCTGAAGCTTTTGGATGTTCACAATCCAGATTTAGTTCAGGAGAACCTGACTTTGTATAAACTTTTTTTGATATGGCAGGTGGCAGCAATTACTCAGCCACTATTCTCATGCAATGGATCTCTCCCAGTAAAATGAATTCTCCTACCTATGTCACATCAGACAGCAGATCTTTAAATCTCTCCGAACTTACCTCACATTCATAGTGTCCCATATCTTCATTGGAAGGGTTCTTGACCACCAGGACTATTATGCCACTCCGTGGTTCACTGAAAGTCTGGTATTTACTTGTGTCTTTCAACAGTAGACCATCTTTGTACCATCTGCATGTGGAAAACACTGAGTATAAGCCAGGAAAAAATATGCAGTGTCAAGAAGTCCCCAGCTCACTGATCCATCTATCAGACCAGTGGGCAAACAACTCAAGAGTTAACCATTAGACAAAAGTTTGGATCCTGGGAGATGGGTCTACAGGTGGGTAGATCACAAGAGGGTACTAAACTGCACCAGGTCTATGAGATTCTTCTCAAAAAATCTCATGCAGGCAAAAGGGCTTCTAATCATGCGAAACTATGCTGAGCTTTTTGCCTGAATACCCCAGACTGGTTGCTGATAAAATAAATTCAAGTGTAAGGCAGGGAGGATAAAGGAATGATAAAATGTTGTCAGGGCGTTAGATCTGATACAGTCCTATGGCAGGTATTATCTGTAGGTATTTCTTTTCAGATGCTAGCTAGAATAAATTGCTGAGAATCTCAGGAATGCTGGGATTAGGAAGAGCCAGCATTGGGATGGGGTTAAGGTGGAAGACACACAGAAGAAAGGGTCATAACCTTGAAAGAAAGGGCAGGAGACTCTTCTGACCGTGCAAAATGGGAAAACAGGATTTGTTCCAGTGTGACTTGAAGAACTGACCTGATTTGAGGCCTAGGTGCTCCTTCGATAGTACAGGTGAACTGAGCATCTTCACCCTCCGCAAAATAAGCATTTCTAACCTTGTTCACAAATCGTGGTGGCACTGCAAAACAAGCATAAATGTAACTAGTAGCTGGAAATATGACCAGATACGAAGGATGTGTCCCTGACCAGATAATTCCTACGATGTCTAAAAACAAGACACTAAAGACCAATTTTTTTTGACCTAAGAACAACTGACTACACCCATACCTCAAATATTTTTTCTAAAGTATTATCCAGTAGATGTTATACAGAACTTCTGGAATGTCTTAATATTCATGTTTAAGGTATTACATTGCAGACCCCTTTAAAACAATGCATCTGTACAGGACTTTACCTTGAACAAGTATCTTTCCTAAGGTACTGGCATTTCCAGCAGGACTGGAAGCAAAGCACATGTATTGTCCTGAATCAACACCAGTGAGGTTGTCCAAGATCAATGTGCAGGAACCGTCGGGATCTTCTATTATAATGTGATGGGGATCCACCTCCACAGGCTTTCCATCTTAAAGATAAGGGGGAAAAAAGTCTTCGTAAAGAGTTTAGTATCAATTATGTTTTCTTCTTGGGAATTTCATCCAGCTTTTTGGCTTGAGAGGACTGAGAGCTGTATTTGCTTTATTGCAGCTGATGTTGGTAGTTGAGGAATGAGCTCTTCATGAGCTCTCTACAAAACATCCTCTGGGCAAAGCACTGTTGAGGGACCTCATACATCATCAATCCTCCTTTGAAAGTGAAATTCTCCCAGACTATGTGTTGTGCAGTTATAGCTCTGATTTGCTAGCCAAAGGAAGACCTCCAAAGTGACTCTAAACATGCAGAACAGATCTTTACAAGGTGTGAACTTATGGCAAAGCTGTTTCCTCTGCAATACAGTAATGCTGGGGAAAAGAGTATGTCCGCACAGCTGCCTGTGCTATGACATGGAAACATCTGAGCTAGTTCAAACAAGTTGTCCATTTACTAGAAATTCTCTAACTGCCACAAGATGTGGATTCATACGGGCTAATAGGCAAACCTGAAAAAGCAGGGTATATTAGCTCACAGGAAGATGTACGTTACTTGGTTTGTTTAGTAGCTAACTTTAAGACTAGACTTGGGTATCTCTAGGTGGTCAGCTTTTAGATTACCCACTAACCAATTAGCACAAAGCAATATAGACGAAGAACAAATTTGGAGGATGCATTTCATGACTTGCTGCTCATACCTTTGTACCAGCTGACAGATGGCTTGGGAGCTCCCGTAACTTTGCAAGCCAGCTTGACTGTCTCTCCCAGCTCAGCTGTACAATCTGCCAGTTCTTCCTCAAAGTCTGGAGGTACTGAAACATCAGAATAAGCACGTTAGTCCAGAGGAGGAGAGCTCTGTCCATAGGATGGCTGCTGCAAAGTAAGATAAGAATAGGTATAATTTTTGCAAATCTGTGAGGTTCAGCATGGAAAGCTGAACAGGAAATTTTAGCAGCTAATGACTTTCCAGGTGACACACTGTCCTTGCTTATCTGAGACTAAATTCAGTCTGCCAAATGTCTGTTGTTGGCTATAGAGTTGTGCCATAAAAAAAAGGGGGATTTATTGCTGACCTGGAAGTATTTTAGGCCATGGTTTTAAAAAGCATATCTATTATTCAGACACCACACATCTGTCACAGTTAAGATAATTCCCCAACTAAAATGCACCCCAGATATCCAAACTAGTACTCGTTGGTCTCCATACAATAAAATTCATGCTTTGTTAAGGCGCTTTTATTTTAACTTATTATTACCATATGAAACTATGCAAAATTGTTCTGAGAGTCTTCCTCATTAGAACACCTCACTAAAAGCACAAAAATAAGATGCCCAGACTGGTTTTCAGTGTACATACACTGAACCCAACTCTGTTCTGGCATTTTAAGATGCCAAATTTCCTTACGCTGTAAAGGACACCATTTCTAGCTTGTACCTGGACCATAAAGATCTAATATCCCTGCTGATAAATTTTGTGGATAGAAAATTGGTGGAATCTCAAATGACAGTGAGGACGAAGCAGCCTGAATGAGAAGATAAAAATCCAAAGCAAGCCCATGTGCCCAGATACAGCAATGTAAGCCAGAAGTCGAGTGGAGGATTTGGTACCCAGCAAAGTCACAGGGGGATTTATCCTGGTATGAGTAGGACTCTGGGTCAGGTCCTGAGTCTGAGAGTCCTGAGACTACTTTTCCCGCTGGAGTCTGATGCCCTTCATGCAGTGGGCCAGGGCCTTTGTCACCAAATTCTGTGGTCATCTACCCTTCTGCAATCCCTGCCAGATCAAATGCATCTCTAGTGCCAACTCTGCAATTTGTGTTTCAGAAGTTTCAACAAAGTGTTTCTCTTCTCCAGTGACACATATTTTCTGGGCCATTCTGCTGGAAAAAAAAATCCTCTGCTTATTGACAAAAAAAAAAAAAAATGAAGACAGGGAGCTGAGCAATAACTTCAGCCTCTGACTCTGATCCTCCGTCAAAGACAATCCACATCACTTGAAACAGCCAGGGGTAGCCAGCTCTTCTCAGCTCATCAGCCTGTGTTTTCCACACGTGGGTTACGGACACTGAAGAGTAATTAGAAAGTTACTCATCTGCTCTCATATTCCCTCAAAATCTATACAGGTCCTGTGGGACCTCTGTTGTGTAAATTTAATCCCTTCGGTGATATACAGTCTTGGCTCTCTTGACGGTAAATGGAGAGAGTCAAACACCACTGTCCCATCCTGATACAGGTGCCTTCCCCAGCTCAGGTGGAGGACCTAACACTGCTATCGTCATTCCAGTTAAAGCTTACTGCATGCTGTCAAGTCACGTGAGTTGTTGTTTAGAGCAGTCTGTGAAGTGATTAAAGGAAAACCTCCAACCCTAGTTCAGTGTAAGAGGTGGCAGATGACCCTAGATGGTTTCTCTCCCTCTTTTGCTAATCTCCTTCCTGAATCAGGGAGACCACCCAAGAAAAAAACAGGTTTGGGCTATCTTGGGCCATACTCACTCCAGACAGGCTCGCTGATCCGCTGCTGTATGCCACAGATCTCCTTCACCCAGGAGTTCTTGATATTCACTGTACGTGCCTGCAGGAGGTACTTGCGGACCAAGTCTTCCCGTTCGTGCCAGATCTCAAACGCCCGGTCATCCCCTTCCACAAGGTCATTCACATCTATGTTGTTCAGCTGCATGACAGAAGGAGGACAAGAAAGTCAACGCACATCCTGTCTTAGGGCTGAATTTCAGCCAGAACCTTTCCCACGATTGCAATCCCAGAGTTTAGGACAGTTCAGATCTGGACCTAGCCTTTGTAAACCAGAACCCTCTTCAATCAAGGTTTGAAATGAAAACAACTATTAAATACCAGCAAGCCTCCTGCTGCCAGTGTGTACCCTCTTCAGCGGACATGAGTTGTGCCATTCCTGTTAAAGCTATGTTAGATGCCTCAACAGCAAAAGAGATAATTTCCACCGCTTTTAAAGATTTTTCAGATTGCATGAGCAATGCAACGTGGCTTTGGCTGAACAGCAGTCAGGGTTACTTTGCAATCCTTACCCCAGTATATTTGACTTTCTTGTTAGCAAACAGACATTTTTCTGGGCATAATTTTCACATTTCAGGAAAATAATGTCCAGATATCCCAAGGGTGGGACACACCAACCCTACAGTGCAGTGCTGTTGGGCCCAGGAACAGCACAATTAGGGACAACATGAAAAGAAATTACAGCACAGCACTCTCTGGACAAAGCATCCCTTTTTCTTCTTGGAAAATAAAATCTGCAATGAATACCAATAAGGACAGAGATAAGGACTTTCAGAAGGCCCTGACTGGGCTAGGTCAAGAACTCCATGGGTTTTTTTGGTTGGTTGGTTTGTTGTTTTTTACTGGAGTTGAGCATCTGCTGCCTTGGGAAAACTCTTTCTGCAATTTCTTGCAGTTTTAACCAAAGCCCTTAATGTCTGAAGATGAGCTGGTCAAATCCTCTGCATTTTTCATTTCTAAACAGGAATTTGTGTCAGGAAAGGACATAACCAGCAGAGACAACCAATGGGAATGTAGCTTATGACTAAATCAGCATTTCCTCTAATTTACTACCAACATTACAGAGTGCCAAAACCAAAGATCTACAAATGCTAGCAAATACTATAGACAGCAAAATTCACATCAATATCACGTACTTATGCATCTAACTCAGTGAGGTAACAGAGATGAATAAACACTTGTACATGTAATCTCATTGCTGCACGGTCAAAATCCACACGTGCTTCTGATGGTTTCTGATGTGTTTCTGACAGGTGTAACAGAGAGATTTTGGGATAGACATAGATTCTACTTGTCCTTCAAAGACTTTTGGAAACAAAGGAATAGCTCAAAAGGGTTAGTGAAATGTCCCAGCTGGATATAAACGTGAAGTTTTAAATGACAGAGAAATGCTCTAGGTGAGGATATAATGATCAGACCTTCATGATGTTCTTGAAGATGTAACTGTAGGTGTCTGTCTTTGTGTCTCGCTTTGGTTTGCAGATCACAATATAATTTTTGAAGAGGAAGACATGTCTTTTGTGTCCTTTCCATGCCATTCTAGCTCCTGGAGCTCCTTCCCACACAATGAAGTGGCCCTGGCAGGAAAAAGAAGGAAAAGCACATAGTGATAAATCTGGAATAATTACCACGATGATGTCTCACCATCATTTTTCAGTGAACACATAAAAAATGTTTACTGTTACATCATCACCTTATGTGTCTCTGTTTTATTACAGCACAGCAGATTGTTTCTAATGCTAAAGGTGATGCATCAAACTGACAGCACCAACAGGGGTGCACACAGTGGTTGTCATTACATTGTCCTTTAAATGGTATTATTTGTTGCCAGAAAAATGCAGTGCTCTTGTCAGGTAGGCACGCTCTGGGAAATGGAAATGCTAATGGAAAATTGTATTTTGTGTGTTATGCAGACTCTTTATATGCTCATTTGGTCTTCTTCACCAGAGCAGGACATTCATCTCACATACCTTCAGACATATACAGCACAGTTGGTGACATGGGTTCCCCCCTGGCATCATTAGGGAGAAGTAAGCACTCTTGGGGTGTCACTGGACTCTTTTTCAGATGTCTAAATGTGGATAGATGAATGCCCACCAGAGTATCACTATAATTTAGCCTTACAACTCCACTCATCAATACACTGTGATTCCCATGGAAGACATAGGATACAAACAGGCAGAGTAAATGACTTGCCCAACTTGACACAGTAAGTCTACAAAGAAACAGGAATTTGAGTAAGGGTGTTGAAAGTCCTAGACTAGTGTCCCAATAGCTGGGTCACCTTTCCTCTGTGCTCCGAAAACACACATCTGTTTCATGAAAGGGACCTGGAGAAGCACACAGGTCTTTTGAAGATAGATGAACAGCCACGGGAGAACAGCCATAAATTGATCTAATGTTTTCACATGGAGCATATGCAACATATACTATGCCACCTCGTACCGACATCCCAGCAAACTAGGCTCTTCAAAAGAACTGCGTCAAATGAAAGCATGTAGATTGAAAAGGCCCAGTGAGCTTCTAACATTTGAGGAATCAGCAGGAAAACCCACTGATGCCAGTAATTTCAGGCTCTTGTAGCTTGCCAATAATAAAAGAGGAGGAGGAAAAAATAAAATGCTTTAAAATCATGTGGGGGCCCAGAACAAATGTTTGATGAGCGAGTTGGAGAGGCAAATAACTACATTATGTGTGAATTGCTCCATAAGCATCTATGCTCTGGTGCTTCAAACCTTAATCAAGCCAGGAGACCCGTCTCTTTGAACAGTAAGAAAGGCAATAAGCAAATACTCTCTTTCAGATCTGATTTCTAAAGGAGCTTCTTGTAGGACCTAGGGCTACTTAGAAACTAGTGAAGGCATGCATAGCACTAACACTGACTGAGAAATTCCAGTTACCTGTCGGATGGGTTCACCGAGGCTTTCCAAGGTCCCCGGATAATTCTCAATGAGTGAGACATGGAGGTTGTTTTCTGCCCTTCGTGTGAGTGCAGACACAACGGCATAAGCCTGCTCCAGCAAAGTGCAGTTTTGGCTATTTCTTGCTTTGTTTCTGATTAATTCCTGTAGATGAATGGAGAAAATGTTACTGAGCAGTCAGAAAAAAAAAAATATGTTTCCTTGATAGCTGAAGAGTTCCTCAGTATCTGTTCCAGCTCTTTCATCTGAGCAACTTTTTTCCCATTCTTTCACCATGTGCGGCTTAGCTACTAAAGTCTCCTCTTTCCTACCCATTCCGCAGCCTCACTGACTAGCCAGTCTGGCTTTTCCTTACATTGATTGATATTAAACAAAGACAAAGTTGAAGCAAATACCAGACATGCTTCAGTGATTGAAAACAAACAAAAAAATAGCCAAAGCAATCCTAAATGTATCCACTGCATTTCTCTTGTGCTTAGCCTGACGATACCATGAGGTAATGCAATTCATGTGGCAGTGCTAAACTAAGAGTCGCTATTAGATTAAAAACAAGAGAGGATGGAAAAAGTATGAAATGGCCGTTGTCCTTTTCTTCCACATTTGTTCCTGTTCCTCCCTTTTAGTAATGAAGGCATGCTCACTCTCTCTTCCAAGAGACCTTTTAAAATGTTGGTGTTTGTGTGGAGGCAGGTGTTCAAAATTAGACAGTTAATTCAAACTATTCAAACTATTCTTCAAACTATTCAAACTGCTCACTTCTGTAATGCTTGAATACAGAAATATTTTGGCAGTCTTCCTTCTGACTATCCTAGTGCTATTTCCCATGAAAAAGACCATTAAAAAAATGCTGCTTTGAAACTTTCATCTGTGGTCTGGGCTAGAACCTGAGAGAGCAGGACAGATGAGAACTTGAAAGATGAAACATTTCAGGATGGTAGAATGAGGCAGAGCTTTTCAGAAAACAAAAATTGTGTCTTACTATAATGTCAATATAAAACACAAGGAGAGAAACTGGTAAGTTAATTTCTTACACGTCGGAAATTGCTTATTTTTATAACATACCTGTTGCTGAGTGTGAAGCAAACTCGTACTTGTCATGGATATATACATACATGTATTCATATATAAATGTGTCTAAGCATGTATTTTTTATATATGTATACACATACATTTAAAGATCATTCAGATAAAGCTTTCTGAACTTTATGGGGTTGGAGACTGTGAACCTCTACCTGGATTTATATTTAAAAAACTATTTGGAGAGCACCATCACTGGTGACAGTTACTGTCTTTCTTACTTAAGCAGCTTTCAATTGCAGTTGCATCAGAAGAAAGCCAAGAAATATGAAACAAAAATAAAATATTTTTCTACACAAGCGGCACAAAGTAAAACATAAACCTATCAGATATAAGCGTATGACAAAAGCTTTTCACCTTGATTATAGTCTGGTACTGCTGGATCCTGTTTATGGGTTTTTCCAGGTAGTGCTGCAGTGGTGGGATAAGTGGCTGTGAAGGATCTTCATTAGTTAAAATTTCATCTGTGTATCTCTGAAAAAATACAAAGAAGAATGAGGAAAGGTTGTTATAAAGGACAATTGAAAAGATTAATCCCTAGCAAATGTTCATATGTTGCTGGTTCATAGACCTAAATCAGCCCAAGCTGGAGAGCTCTACCAGACCTTACTACCCTACAGTTTGGACATCTGTAACCTTCCCCCATCCTTTATCAGCCAGTTATCATTTCAGACTGCAAGATGTCTGGAATGCTGAATTGGTTTGCTTTTCCAGTGCAGGACTGATGCTGGGGAATTGTGATGCAAAGCTCGCCGAACCAGATGGTGTGACAGGAAAGATCAGCGCTGTCGGGGGGTGGGAGGGCAGGAGTGAGTGAACGCAGTGCCAGCAACTGGTACCAGACCTCGGTTGAGAGTGGTCCGTGTGTTTGCAGTGCCAGCGACCAGAGTGAGTGAGGGTCTTGGCACCAGCACCTGGAGTGGGAAGCAGAGGCCATAGGGTCCATGTGCTGGGACATCAGCCATGGAGCTGGATGTTTATCCTTTCCACTGACCCGGTGCACGTGTGTGCAACTGTGTGCAATTCACCAGCAAACTTCAAGCTGGAGTAGCTGCAAGTAGGAGACCCAGGAGCCAGGCATGGATATTAGGGAGGCTGAGAGCTTGTGCTGATAATTTGAGGGATCTGTGAATGTGGGGCGAGCATGAACACGTGCATTTGTTTTCTAGCGAGCATCAAGCTGGACTAGCTGGTGAGGAGGCAGCTCATGGAGAGGGTAAAAGTGCTTAGGACCTGGGCAGGTGTATTGGATGGACAGAGGAGCCGTGCTACTACTCAAGGGATCCACGAACATGCATGTGCTCGTGGATCTGGGTGTTGTGTGTGTGGTTTTGCTAGTGAACTTCAATCCTGAGCAGCTGGAGGAGAGAAACAGGATTTCCCTATCTATACCAGTATTTTATGTGAGTTCACTTGGTCTTATAATGTGGCAGCCCTTAAAACATCCCTTAATTACAATTACATAATCACAGCCACATTCATATCTGTATAATCTTTGTAATATTAATAAATGCATAAGCATATGTAAACATGTTTCCATATTGATTGTACCAACCAGGAAGAGCTAGACAGTGAATACAAAATTATTATATTTAGCGATGATTTCCCACAAAAATATTTAATAATCCTTTTCAGGATCACATTTGTGATTAATAACTACATTTCTTGATGCAGTGGGTTATAGGATTCATGTTCAGCAGGTACTTTGGCTACTGTTGTACCTTGTAGAAATCCTGGACAGCTTTGCTGACAACAATCGACTCAGCCTGTACCCTCCCCACCAGGTACTGGATGTACTTATTAAACTCTGCTTCGTGCTTGATAAAGCACATGGCCACGTCATCATCAGTGTCACATTTCTGCAAGCTTCGGAGGAAGACACTGTGGAGACAAAGAAAAAAGGACATCTGAGGAGAAGGTGATGGAATGAGGCTAGAACACAGCCCCAGCAGCCAGGCTTTTAAATCAGGCAATTTCAGGTTAACACATGCTGACTGGGGGAAATGAGGGATGTTGCGACATTAGTATTAAACTTCCCAATGCCTCTTCATCCATCATGATGCTGTCCCTCTTAGCTTGAATGTATGAAATGCCCTGCAAGGAAGGTAGGGATAACTTTCAATGGTTTAGCTCAAGTTGGGAAGTTAACCCCTCCCCGGATCATTATGCCTCAGTTTAAGGATCAATGAGCCATCCACATGAGTGAAGACAGAGATCCCCACTCTGTTTCACAAAGGATGTTGAGACAGGTTCACAAGCACAAAGATTTTTAGCGGTGTCGGTAGCTGATAACATGCATCACCTCTCACAGTTGAAGTTACTTTTGGGGAAAAACAAAAGGAGAAGGAGGGAGGAGAGAGAGAGAGAGGGAAGAAAGAGAAAGGAAATCTATTCTTGTGGCCCAGCCAGGGAAAGTGCCGGATGTCCCACATAAATGTCCTCCCCACTGCAGAAGTAGTGCCCCCCATAATGTTTTTCCCAGAATAACAATATACTTTTCATTGCAACCTGCTCAAACTCCTCATTGGTTGCTCCTGCTTACGATGCTGTTAGCACCGATCGGAGCACATGTTGATCGAGGAAGATGCTGCATGCTCACTGGTTGTTGAGCTTTGTTGACCCCCGCCCAAGGTAAACCAAAACTTAGGACCGCAGGGTAGGAAAAAGGGGAAGAAAGGGTGATTCTCATGCTGTTGGCAGGGTCTTCCCGTAAGAACATTTACTTCCCATGACAGCAAGGGTATCAAGGTGCAAAAGTGAGCCTCTTAGCAATGGAAAGCCTAAGGCACATAAGACGTTGTACAACACCTCCTCTCCCTGGCTAGTAAAAGTATTTCAGACTGGACCTTGGGAATTCGCTTTGTGAATAGCAGATCTGCAGTAAATCCTTTCTTGGAGTAGGCAGAGGCATTGTGTCACGGTGTTGTACCTGGGCAGCCTGCTCCAGCTGGATGTGTTTTGAATGCATGGATGCTGGCATCTATTTTAGATGAATGTGTGTCTCTATGAAGACACCACAGAAGTGCCTGTAAGACCATGCTGCCTTTTTATAATAATTCTGTTTCTCAATTAAATTCGCTTAAAAGGGTAAGAAGTAAGCTGGACATATGAAGCCTTGAAGCTCTGAAGGGTGTTATGGGAGTCCCAGCCCTGTGCTCTGACTTAAGCTATGCCATCATCTATCATCCCAAAAGGACCGTCAATTCCCTTGCACCTCAGCACTGCCAGTGCTCCACATCCTTCACAGTAATAATAGTTACCGTGGCTCTGACACCAGGTATGCGAGCCACTCTGGTCTCAAATGAAGGCACGTGGGAATTCCCACCTGGAATGGAAGCGAGCAATATCATCAATATTTCTGAAGATGGTGGATTTCTGACTGGCGACAGCTCCTGGGACATTGGGACAGGTCTCAGTGTACTTAAGGTGATGAACCTGGAGGAACTGTAGATCTTGAATGTAATCCTCTTCTGAGATTAACAGTTCTTGAATAAGAACACTGAAGGGAAGACAAATAGGCAAAAGAAATCACAGAAAAATCATCGCAATTATCCTTGACATGCTGAGAGACTTTTAGGCTCTAAAGTAGAGATATATGATCAGAGGAACAGACTCCCTGGAGTGTGTTGACTAGATCCCCTCTGACCATAAGAGGAACATAGACACCCTGCTCATGGAGTGACACCTACAGACATCTACTCTTAGGGCAGATAAAACAGCGTGAGCAACAAAAGGATCTATGTAAAGTAGACAGTAGCAACTTCAATGCCATTTGATGCAATCAAGAAAGCAAATATCTCCATGAGGGCACACTCAGTAGTGTGTTGCACTGCAAGGGAGTAACACAAGGTCGAGTGCTTTCACTCCCTCTTTAGACATCATCTTCAGATTAGGGCACCCCAAAGTATAGAGGTACTGTGGTTTAGGATTTTGTGGAGTCATCCAATATGATTTAGATTGCCTGGAATTTTCCAAGGCTGAAAATCAATGGCAAAACCCAATCAAAGATCACAAATTGCAAGTCTAGAGAATCAAGGGTTTGTTTGATTCTGGGAAAGGGGAGGTGGCAGGACCCAGCAGAACAAAAACAGTGACTCTGACAGGAGAGACCTACGTGCCAACCTTCATGTTATTTCAAAAGGCGCAAATACCAAATGACATGAGCTCACCTTAGCTTCCTTTTATATTCGTCTTCGGAAACAAACTCTCCAGGGAACTCGGGAGCTTCTGTTGTTCCCCACTCTGGTGACAACTAAAATACAAGAAAAAGAAAGATTATTCTTTTAAGTTATCAGTGCTTCTTTCAGTGCACACTGAGGAATATGCTTCAACAAGGAACAGTCCCTTTCAACAATTCCTAAATCAGTGTGAAATTTCTCTTTTGCTGAAGGATGACTGTCTCTCAAACCCAGGCACCTCAGCACACATACAGAAATATTGTCTAATCAAAACATGAAAAAGTCCAATCATGTTACAGACCCCTTCAACAACCTCCTCATCCATCACTCCTTGCAAAAGGGATGGCTCTAAACTTCAACAGAAGCAAGTAATTCTACATGAAAAATAAACACAGCATGATCAGTCACCTTCAATTTCTTGTCCAGATAAGCTGGAGATACCCAGCCCTGTCTAGAGGGGCTAGATTTTGTGGGTTTAGTCCTGACCAGCCATTTCAGAGGATGAGCTGAATCAAGGACTTCCACATATTGGCCTTCTTTCAAAGTGATGGTCTCCCTGTCAGGTGCAGTGGGCACGTAGTCAGCTGTGACCATGTAGACGTCAAAGATCTGCAGGCATGAAAAAACAGTTATTTTGTGCTCTGAAAAAAGAGTACAGTAACACCAGCAGAACATAAGTGCTTATCTGTGTTTAATGTTTTATTCTCCAGCCCTTGCACAGCAAAGAGAATCACTGTTTGCTTTCTGTAAGTGGAAGACTAAGTCTCTAGGAGGCTCGGGCCATATTTTCAAAACTATATCTGAGGTGTTTTGGATTTACACCATGGAACAGTGGATTTTTCTCCCAAGGCAAAACAAACAGTGGCCCTGAAAATGTCAAAATAGGTTAATATAGTTTAATTTTTTTTTTTTTTTTTTTTAGGAAGTGTTTGAAACAAACACCCAAAAAAGTTCTAATTTTCACAAAATTCTCATTTTTCTCATGAAGAATGTCTCAACAAAATTCTTCTGACCAGCTCTATCCCAGGCCATGGAAAATCAAGCTCTGACTTTCTGAAGCTCAGCCATGAAAACAGGAGGTGCCAAATAACTTGTATGTTTTGACCATGTTGACTTGAACAACTTGTTCAAGATCACACAGTGAGAATCAGAATTTGATTCTCTGTGCTCGATATCACAGACCCAATATTTAACTACTAAATAAACCTACTAAAATGAAGTACATCCCTAAAGGGAATGGAGATCCTTAAACCGTAGGAGATTGGTCATTCTAAGTTTTCTCCTTGTGTCAAACTTGTCCATAAAGATATCATACCTCTCCTCTGGAATCCCCATCTTCAGATTCAGAGGAGGACTCCTGAGCAATGGATGAAGGTCTGGATCGACCATGGCGAGGAGACGCAGAGGGAGTTTTTGATTCATCATCACTTTCTGCACCTGGCACTCGAAGTGTAGCTAAAAAGCAGAGCAACAGGAAAGTGTGAAATAAAGATCTCCAATTTGAATAATAATATTTTTCAATTTCATAAAAACAAATATTCCCTAAGAAGAGCAGAATTTGTAGTATTTAGTGTGATATCCTATTGGTATTTAGGATTAAATAAATAATTGGGACATTTTAATACATGAGGTTGCATGCCTACTGCACGTATTGCCACTGCACTGCAAGAATATTTGTAGGAGAGGTAATGCCTCTATTTTTGTTTCAAGATAAAATTTGACTACAAGATAATCAGTATATGATACACAAACCAGGATTTTTCATTTAATTCAACAAATCATTGGATTACTGCACAGCTGTGCACAGAGTTTTCAGCCTCAACTTGATTTTAAAATCCCATTGTGAGCTAAAACTTGAAGATGTGGGAAGTCTTCAAAACAGGATTGCTTTCAGACTCAGGAGTGATGAATATCTGAGGAACTTGAAATACCTAAGATGTTCAAAATACACTTCCATTTTTACAACTTCCCCTCCACTCGAAAGCTTACAGTTACTCCTGCTTATTTATATATGTATGTATGTATAAAATGGACACTAGCCATCTTAGTTTACTGTAATAGCTTTTTTCCTAGTTCAAAACTGTAGACTAAGACATGCAGTGTGGATGGACTTTTACTAAAAATTCTCAGTCCTAAGCTTTTACGAATGTTCATATGCTAATGTAGGATGACTGTCTCAAACCTGTTTCATAAATCTCACTGATATTTAAAGTCCAAATGGTACCTAAAAAAAAGATTGCATATTTTCTACACTAATTAAATTGTGTTTGCCAGGTTCCTTACCCTGACTTATTTTTGCAGATACCATTTCTGAGATATGCGAGGTGAGCTTCTGGAAGAACTCTTCTGAGCCAACATCAGCTAATGAAATAGGGCTTTTGGGTACACCTCCTCTACCAGCTTCAAGGTCTCCTGGAAAAGAGAGAGTTTTCTATTAAGCAGGCAATGTCATTGGAAAGTCATCTTTTTGAGTAACAAAAGCTTCTGTGGAAGGAAGGTCTAATTTTCTTCACTTCTCCTGTTTTTAAAACTGTGCTTGCTCACATTTTATCCAAATAGTTCACCCTTGAACAGAAGCCAGTCCTAAAAAGTTCCAACTTTTCAGACAGTTTCAAGAAAACAGGACAAAAGTAGGCGACAATCATGAAATACATAGACAACCTCAGCTGTAGATGTGAAGGGCAGGAGTAGGAGAGAGAAAATAGCTTCTCTTACCTTCTCTTGTTTCAGAGGGATGAATAGCTCTGAAAAAGAAAGAGTAAAGCAGAGTTAAAAGTTAAAATACAACGTGTAGTAAGGAGAGCTAAATGAGAAATACCCCCTCCTTCTCACACCTTGTACGTGAAGGCTGGGAATATCTACGTTAGGACTCTGGTTTGAACTGCAGGTGCTGGTAGCCGATACTCACCAGGGCCACTCTAAGAAGTGAGAATTGGGGCACCTGGCTCATACAGGCACAGAAACACTTGGGTGCCTTAGCCTTTGAGCCAAATCCCATCTGAGAATTCTCCTTATTCCTGACTTTTATTTCAAACTGTTGCTTGAGAAGACCTGGCTGCTCAGGGAGTGGGTTGCAGAACAGAGTGGCCTCCATCTCCCTGATGCTACTGGGACTTTATTCCCAGCTGACACTGAAATAAAACTATTACAGTTGGAGACATTATGTCAAGTGGGATCTGTAGGCTCAGTCAGTTTTCAGTAAAGTAATTCTCAACAATTTCCAGTGGTTTCATCAGGAAACCAAGGACTGGAGAATATGCAGATGCTGTGGTCCTGCCAAGAGATCTGCTCCCATCACTTCAGGATGCCCATGTGTTGGGGAAGCAAGCTGACTACTGGTACTGCAGTGGTTTTGAGGTCTAAAGAGACCCTTGCTACACTGACAGCTTTTACCAGCACCAAATTAATTCATGCCAGCAGGAAAGCGGCAGGAGACTCTATTGTCTGGTTGACAGCCGGCTGAACACGAGCCGGCAGTGTGCCCAGGTGGCCAAGAAGGCCAACAGCATCCTGGCTTGCATCAGGAATAGTATGGCCAGCAGGAGTAGGGAAGTGATTGTGCCCCTGTACTCGGCACTGGTGAGGCCGCACCTCGAATACCGTGTTCAGTTTTGGGCCCCTCAGTACAAGAAGGACATTGAGGTGCTGGAGCATGTCCAGAGGAGGGCAACGAAGCTGGTGAAGGGTCTAGAAAACAAGTCTTATGAGGAGCAGCTGAGGGAACTGGGGTTGTTTAGTCTGGAGAAGAAGAGGCTGAGGGGAGACCTTATTGCTCTCTACAACTACCTGAAAGGAGGTTGTAGTGAAGCGAGTGTTGGACTCTTCTCCCAAGAAACTAGCGATAGGATGAGAGGAAATGGCCTCAAGTTGTGTCAGGGGAGGTTTAGACTGGACATCAGGAAGAATTTCTTTACCAAAAGAGTGGTTAGGCATTGGAACAGGCTGCCCAGAGAGGTGGTGGAGTTGTCAACTCTGGAGGCGTTCAAAAAAGGTGTAGACGTGGCACTCCAGGGCCTGGTTTAGGAGTCATGGTGGTGTTAGTTGATGGTTGGACTTGATGATCTTAGAGGTCTTTTCCAACCTTAATGATTCTATGATTCTATGATTGTCAATACTGAGTGAAAATGGCTTCACAGATGTGAAGAACTACCAGCATTTGCTTGCATCTGATGAAGAGTGTTTGTGGTGTTTCCCAAGGCTAGAGCTCTGCCAAAACACTAATATCCTGAAGTCAACATCTCTGCTATTCCTGTGGTTTTTGGAGGCAGGATATAAATTTTCCTTGCACAAGCTGATCTGCCCTAATTCTCCATCAGTACATAGGAAGCAGGAGGAAGCTCACTCCACTTGATATATGATAAACCATATATCATTAAGTATGCCTAACAGAGCCTGGGCACATCCTTGGGAAAGGTTGCAGTGGAATAGCTGAATTCACACTGCAGCTTTCTTCTCTTTCTTCACACTTCTTCAGAGGAAGACTGGTCAAGCCTTTTAGGCTAGACATAATCTGGAAGCTAATGTGTGTTTAGGTGGATACTGCTTTTTGAAACTGTACCTGTCTAGTATCCAAGCCAAGAATGGCTAATAGAGGAGGTTATTCTTCAAGTGCATTTGTAAACAAGAAGTTTGTGAGAAGACCCTTTTCATCTACTTCTTTTTCTGTGAAACATCAGTGTATTTCAATGTTGACAAGTAACGGTCAGACCTTGACCCTGTGAATTTTTTTGGCATTCTGCTTAGGAGAAGGAAAAGTAGCAAGAGTTTTATATGACCTACCCATTTTCTTTTTTTGTCCTTGTTCCTATCTTCCCTGATAACCAAGCATAAATGGCTGACATTGATACTAGAGTACTTATAGCACTTTCCATCCTAGGACCTCAAACTCTGGTGCTGAGACATGAATGTAAGATGTCCAAAGTGAACACTGCCTAAAAGTGACTCATGGGAACTTCTGCAGGGTGGTACCTGCACTGCTCCACTTCAGCATGGGTGGCCCACCACTTACCCCAGTGTGGTCATGATGGCTTCTGACACCATCACGCGCTCCTGGGTCAGAACTTCAGCCTCTTTCACTGCAAGATTAGGGTTTATCATTAGAGGACAGAAGGCAGAGAATGTTCTTTTTATGTATTTAATGTAGGCACATTTTCTAGACGTCGATTACTGGAAACACTGGAATACTGATTCTGCCCTGTTAGCAGCTCCTGACCTGGGATACATACTCCCACTCATATGATGCAAACAGTTTGCTCCTCTCCCTGTTCACATAGATGTATGATTGCCCCATTTATCTACACTGCTCAAGCTATGCTCCTGTAGCTCTTGGTACAGTAAAAATATGGGATACAAGGAAGGTTAACAGAAAAATGGAGTCCTTCACAGTGCTGCCCCTACTCCCAGCCTATATTTTCTTGTCCACTGTCTTACTGAAGGAATTGTGCCAGGAGAGGCCCTGGAAAGCTCTGCAAAAGGGGAATCAAATAACTCTAGCTGCCTTAAGACAATTCTACAATGCAAAACACCTTAGCAGAGTGAAGCACTCAAAATAATTTTTCAAATGGTGACTTTTTCTAGTTACTTTACATTGCCTTTCTTCCTTTCTTTTTCCTTTGTGCTTAATTTGGTTGTTTCTTAGATTTGTCTTCTGTTTATACAGAAAAGATGTTGCTGTTAATCCAAGATAGGGTCAGAAATCTAAAACATTATAGAAGTAAAGAGTGTAATCATTTGCAAGGCAAGAAAAGTCATGGCTAATCTTGGGAAAATGCATTTTTTTTCAGTTGTGATTTAATTAATTTCCTTATCAGTCGTGCTTGTTTTTCTCTTAGGCACTGTATAAAAGGTAACTTAGAGAATGTGTTTGTATCATAACAAAGATTTACCATCTGCAACTTCCAGGGTGGCGGTGCAGATGGACTGGCCAGCCTTGTTGGTAGCAATGCATGTATAAGCTCCACTGTACTTCTTTTTAACATCCAACAGGATTAGACTGTGATGCATATTTGAACTGGCAAGTTTATACCCAGGGGTGTCTGGTTTGATCCACAGGATGTCTTCCCGAGACTCTTCTTTCAGCCAAGTAATAGTTGGTGGTGGATGTCCTAAAGGAAAACCAATGCAATAAGCTTTAATTTTCCTAATGGTGTTCCTTCCTTACAACTATGAGCCATGCTGTGAATAAATGCTATTTTGATCTGTTTTCCAACAATAACAAGCATAATATATAATAAAGGAACATAAACCTTTCTACAGCACACTCATAAGGATGTTAAAACTTTTTGTAAAACCAAAACTGTTAATCAACACATCTTCATAAGACTAATAAGTGTTCTTATCCCTGTTTTTACGTACAGGAAAATGGAGGTGAAGATGAGTAAGATGCTTTTCTGTAGAACACATAAAGTCTTTTACAAAGTTGGGAGTAGAGTCCCAGACTTCAGGAGATGAGGTTACAATGACTTGGGCCAGAGAGAGTCTAGAATGTGTCATGAAGTTATACAATGTAAGTGTTATGCAGAGAAGCAAGGTATCTATCCACTTACCTTCAACTTTTACAGATAATGTGATGCTTGCGCCTTTTTTCACCTTTTTGTTAGTAAATCTTTCTAGGAACCTTGGTGGTATCAGCTGCTCATGGGAATCTGAAAAAGACATTGATGAAACATGGTGACACCTTCCATGTGAGTTTAGACTACTGAAAAATTCCTAGGGGTCTGTTATCACCTGCTATGGCATCTCTCACCTGTTTCTGATGGCTCTTCTTTCTCATCAGGATCTGTAACACAAGGAGAAAAAACAAAATGACAAATACAAATACCTTTCTGTCCAAGAGTTGAAGAAAAAAAAAAGTGACACCAGGGGATTACTGCTTGCAGGAGATATTACACAGAAATGTTAGTATGATTTATAAGAGGCCCTCAGTTTTAGTAAAATGAACCATTAAAGCCAATGAGATTAGGCAGGAATAAAATGTATGTTTATGAGACAACAGTCAGACCCTAGAGAAGTGACATGTCTCATCTTTGGGACACACAGTAAATTTATAGGTAAACCAAGATTAAAGCATACCATCTTTTACCGACCGGCATCCCCACCTCACTTGACTTACCTTGGGAGGCTTTCTCAAGAAAAATAACTATATAAAATGGAAAGATCCACTGGAGTAGAGAAAAGCAGGTGCCAAAAATAGTCCAATACCTACCTTTGACTACCAGCCTGGCTGATGAGTATGCAGAACCAGCAGAGTTGATGACAAATATTGAGTACTGGCCAGCATCTGCCTTAGTGACGTCACGAATTTCCAGCGAGTGGAATTCCTGTTTATCAGTCTTCAGGATGTGATCCGAGGCCTTTAACGGCTGTCCATTTTTGAACCAATAGAGACGAGGCTGCGGGTACCCTGTGAGGAGCAGTTACAGACACGGAGAACAGAATGCATTGGCAACATCAATTTGGGAGCATCTCCAAACAGGCAGATCCTTCTGAGCAGGAGCCAAGGAATCCTCAGCTCTGCCCAAGGCTGCTGTTTCAAGGATTTACCCAATTAGAAATGGCTGCAAATTCATGAAATTCTATTTATCTGTTAAAGTTCTTTCCTGTCTCTTCAGTTTCTGGCCTCCCCATATTGGCTGCATGTGCAAATGCCTTCCAGGCTGGAAAGGTAACTTAGGTCTGATTTGCAACATACACAAAGAGAAAAGTTGAAGCCAAACCAGTTCTCATCATTTTTATAGGCAGCAATCGGAGAAAACAGGAGAATTCCTATCTCTCCCTACCACAGACAGTCAACACCAGGAGGATGTTTTTGCAGTTTTTAGGTTGTAGCAGCAACCCCCTCATAGAGTAAGGCAAGTCCAAGACTGTTTCATTTATTAAAGAGAATAAAGGACACTCTCACTATCTTTTTTTTTCCTTATTGCTCCTCTATAACTAATGTGCTTGGAGAATTGCAGGACTCAGTTTCCAGAAGCATATGCCTGTAATTGTGCCTCGAGACATGGACACAGAATGAGACACTTAATCTGCCTGAGTCTGCTGCAAAAGTCAATGTTCATCAGCATGAACACATTCTTCTAGCTGGTTTGTGCAAATGTGGTGCAAGATGCACAGATTGGTGTCACAGCTGCAGAAGAGCACATGGGAAAACCTTGGCCAGCACTTCAACCTGACGGCAAACCTGGAACAACTGACAGTGCTGTGGGCTCCCCTCACCTTTCACCTTCAGGTGAAATTTAGCCAGTGATGCTCCAGGTGCCACATGAATATCATGAAGCTCATCAAAGATCTGGGGCAATTGCTCCTCCTCGGTGGTAGATTCCTCCTGTTCTCGGCTAAGAAA
Source organism: Fregata magnificens (assembly GCA_013389945.1). Taxonomy (NCBI): domain Eukaryota; kingdom Metazoa; phylum Chordata; class Aves; order Suliformes; family Fregatidae; genus Fregata; species Fregata magnificens. Next base: position 196,945 of record WAAD01001394.1, read on the forward strand.
CAATTAGAAGAAGAAAGTCATCAAGCCAGGAAAGAGGAATGAGAATCACCTATGTTAGGTTAATTCAGTCTGTGGATTTTGTCATCGGGACAAGAGATTCAGCACCATATGACATTAAAAGTAACGGAGTGATACTGTGAATACATATCCAGGCTGGCCTGAAGGCAGCCAGCGCAAGTTTACACGTGATAAAAGTCCAGCTGTTGCAGTTATTGCATCTCAGCTGGTCTGGCTGCTCCTTTATGACATTATACTGGCCCTGTTAGGTACGGCAAAAACAGACTTGACATAAATATACATATTGATCTTATCAAGTCAGAAGCTAGAAGGAGCTAGAGTTTGATATTTTACCTTGAAATATATTCTTTGGCACTGTAGTAAGATGATGTCTCTGTAGCATCTGCTGCTGTCTCATAGTCAGTGCTGGTCACTGTTAAATGGAAAAGGAAGTGCTTTCTATAATCTGAGTTTTGAAACGATTTTTCTTACTATAATTATAGTTTCCCTACTAATTTGAATGACTCGCAGGTTGATTTTACACTGCTACTGCAGCAGGATCCCATATGTCCTTGGATTATGGCAAACACATCTGCTTGTCTGAAAAGCTTTGCTCTGAGCCTTGCCTTGCAGTTGGCAAAACCCAACCGAACCCAAGAGGTTTTCAAGTGAAACATTTTGTGGGCAACGTATACTTTTTTCTTAAATGTAAATGGTGTTTTTCTGGAAAAAAAATTTATCCAACTCTCAGCAGGACCCCTTCCCTTGGCTTTTCTACAGTGACTTTGAGACTTACGGTCCACTCGAAGCTCAGCTTTGGTTGAAGCAACTCCCATGTTGTTTTCAGCGAGGCAACGGTAAACACCCATGTCAGTGGGGACCACAGCTGTGATGATCAGCTGATGGCACCCTTCCTGGTCCTCGTTGATCATGTAATGATCATTTTCTTCAATAGCTTTCCCATCCTTGAACCAACGAACTGTGGGGAGCGGTTTGCCGACGACAATGCAGTCAAAGCTGACTGGATATCCATCTTGCACCTCTTGGTTTTGGAGCTCAGTCATGAACATGGGAGCTAAAGTCAGGGTAGTTAGGAGAGAAGAAAGGAAAAACTTGGTTGTGTTAAAAGATGTATTTTAAGAGCACTGCTGCCCAGTGCCTGAAGACTTCTTGGTTTCTAGGGTTTTTAATTGCAGAGTGATATCTTTTCTCTATGAAAACAGTCAAGAAGAAACTCCCTGACGAACACAATGAAGATATTCCATAACACCACAAGCATTGCCATACCACAGCTGCAAACTATACATTGACTCTGTTCCTCTCCTGGCTGAAATGTCTTGTCTCCCTCAGGACTGTTCTGAAAACAGTTTCATTTATTTAAGTGTAATAATCATAGCATTTATGGCCATATTATTGTAGTAGGGGACATTTCTATTGTGAAAAGCAGCTTTGAAGATAAGTCAATACTTTGCAACCCCCCTCCTTCATCACCAACCTCCTCTCCCTCAAAATGAAAAAGAATAAAAAAATTCATCAGTTTTTCCAAAAATGCAAAGTTTCCAGAAAAATATCTGCACCAAATGAAAAACAAAGGCTTTTTGGAAGTTATTTCTGAGTGAAAAGATAACATTCTGACCTGCTCCAGCAGTCTTTTCCAAAGAATAAACAGGTTTGCTTCACCTACCTGTATCAGAAGTCAGCAAAGGTGGTGGAGATCTCACTACTGGTAGTGCAAACTTCCCATGGGTGGGTGGTGTTGCTTTCCCAATACGCAATTCGATTTTTTTAGGGCCTTGTTCCAAAATGTCAATCTCCACTGGAATTCCCAGAGCACCAAACATCTCTCTGAATCGAGTGGCAGCAGTTTTTGCCTCAGACAAGATTTCAAACTTGATGTAGATGTACTGGTCATCCTCACGATACGTCTGATGGTCAACCACCTCTATGTCCCCTTCATCTGCACTGACAAAGAGCTCTTCCTCCACATCAGATATCTCTGTTGAGATCTTGGCCCTGAAGAGTCTATGAAGTCTCCTTCCTGCTTTACGGAAAGCATCATCCAGCTCACTGCCAGATGAGCTCTCTGTCTCACTGTCAGTGCTTTGTTTAACCTGCTTCTCCTTACGAAGAACTTGAGGTTCCTGAGTGCCAATAACCACCTTAGCACTGTGTGCAACCTTGCCAAATTTATTGGATGCCTCACAGGTGTATTTACCCGCATCTTTCCTGTCCAGGCCAGTGATAATCAAAGAGCAGGTCCCATCACTGTAATTGTCTATGTGATAGTAGCGACCGTCTGAAAGCTCTTCCCCATCTTTCAGCCAACGGACTTTCATGTCAGTTTTGCTGTGGGCCACACACTCAAGGTGGAGAGTGCTTCCAGGCTCACCAGAGAAATCTTTGAAGGTCTCAGTAAACACTGGGCACTCTTGTTGCTTGATTTCTTTCCTGACTTTGTAGCCTTTGAAAGCAGCCTGGATCTTCACAGCGGCCTTGTTCATGGAAGGATCATCTAAATCTGGTATTTCTGGTTCAGGTGGCTTAGCAGCTGGGGCAGCCACAACAGTCTCCACACTGGATTTCTCCCACTGTTTCCATAATTTGCCTGTGGATGTGGACTGAACCGTGCTAGTAACACTGACACTTGTCTTCCCAGCTTTCTTGAGGTAGTTCACCAGTGAAGGAGTCCCAGCTCTAGATTCATCATCTGAGCTTGTGAAAGAGAAATCTGCTTCTCCTGTCCTAGCCAGCTCATCACATGTGGAGTACTCCTCCGAGTAATAGTGAGACATCTCCGCTTCCTCCTTCCTCAACTTCTGAAGCTTCTCGTCCTCTTCAGGCACCTCGCTGATGGAATCCAAGGTGGGCTCCCGGCTCATCCGGCGTTTCTTGGCCAGGGCTTCCCACAGGAGGTGAAGGTCTCCCTCCTGAGCAGCCTCAGGGGGCAAGCTGGGCTGGACATGCCCATCCGCCAGCTCTTCTGGTTGGCTTGCAGGTGGTGCTTCCCTGGCGATCTCTTTTAGCATTGTCACCGTGGGCACTGAGGAGAATTAAATTGGTAAGGTGTTAAAAGCCTGTGAGTAAGCTCTGAGAAAGCACATAGAAACGTTATTCTAAAGCCTGGGCAGAAGAGTATCAGTGGCATTTAACTAAGCGTTCTGTTGAGAACAAAATGTGAAATTAATATAACTGGATGTGGTCCTGGGCAACTTGTTCTAGGTGACCCTGCTTTGAGCAGGGAGGTGGACTACGCTATCTCCGGAAGTCCTTTCCAACCTCAACTATCCTGTGATTCTATGCATGCGCATAAAACGCGGCCAAAAAACTTTTTTTTTTCTCTTCCTTGCACATTTGAACCCAATAAATAAATTTCTGTCCTTTTTGAACGTTGCAGTCAATGAATATCTGGTTAAGACTGTCAGTGGAGCCTGGAAAGCTATTCCAGGCTCATCCTATTTTGCAGCTAGACAGGACTTCACTGACTGGCTTGAATAGATCTCCACTGGTTGTAATGGGAGCTGAGACTCCCACCTCATATGGAGGTATCTGCCTGTAGATACTTCGGTTAGATGTGTCTAAGTCTGAAGGTTGTGACTCACCCTCTAGGACACACTGACTTGCCTCTGCCTAGTGCCCAGCGCCATTTGACATGCTCCAGGCTGTCTGGGACATCTACATGTGGCTCTCAGATACAACGCAGGACCTATGAGTGCTCTGGGTCCCTCTGGAGAAGGAGATGGAGGCTAGGGGCGATATCCTGAAGTGCCTGAATGGCACTAGATGCCTGTGTGTGGGCCGCTGAATCCCACCGTAGGGGCATAATTCAGCTTCCTAAGCACTATGAGCCAAAGCCATTTGGGATGTCTAGGCGGGGGCTGGCAGATACCATGCAGAACATACGAAAGAGCCCTTGCTTTCTGAAGTGGCAGCTGAAGGCCGGGCAGAATACCCTAAAGCATCTCAAAAGGCACCAGGAACCCACGTAGACACAACTGTATCATACCTTAAATATCTGACTCAGGAGAATCTTATACGAGCACCTCAAAGCTGTTAGGGATTCAGAAACACACTGGGCAATACCGAACAGGTAGATAACAATTCTCTGTGGATTGTTATCACAGCTTGTAAAAGAAAATGAATTCCAGTCCAAGCTGTGGAGATGCCCCTGGCTGTCCATAAACAGAACTGATTTGACGTCACAGGAATGCACTCTCAGTACCTTCAAGACACAAGCTGGCAACAGATTTGACTTCTGGAGAAACCATGCAGGTATATGTGTCCTGATCTTCAGGCTTAAATGCATGAATAATGAGTATCTGCTTTTTTCCATCAGAGAGGATCTCGTATCTCCCTCCAGCTTGTATTTGTTCTTTTCCTTTGAACCATGACACTTTCTCTTCAGTTTCACTTGATAATTTGCACTCCAAACGAGCCACCTCCCCTTCTGAGACTGATCCACCCACCAAAGGATGGGTGACGGTAACTGGAGGCTCTGTAATTACAAAAAAGTGAATTAACACAAAGAACATGTCGTAATCTGGCTTTAACGCACTCGAGATCACTCTATAAAATATCCAAGCATCCCATACTTCGTTTATAATTCTTTAGCTGTTGTAGACAACCAAATGAAAAAAAAAAAAAAAACAAACTGGCAGCATCCAAAGCTTGCACTTCCAATTCCAAAATAACTTTACAAGCCCTCCCCGCAGTTAAACCAGCTCCATTTAAATATATATATGCAAAAGTGGTTGCATTTTTCACATTCCTGTGTTTATTTGCTGATCTTCATCTACCCAGTATTCAAGCAGTCCTACAGATTCTAGAAGATCTTAATGTTTAGAAGTGAAGCAGTTCTGAAGTGAGACAGAAAAGAAACAATAAAAAGAATAAAAAAGAGATTATTTAAAGTGGCATTCATCCTAGCCTTGAAAGTAAAAAAAAAAATTATATAGACATTGACGCTAGCTTAGGAAGAGTAAAAATTCTCAAAAAGCATAAAGAATTTCAAAATAAAAATTCTCTGTGTCTTCTTTACTTTGGAAGGAGGCCTGCCAATGGCATGCTCTTTGTATGACAGCGGTACTCAAAATGAAGTCAAGACAAATGCACTAAACACGGAGATGTTGACTGGGATGTAAAGTGCACAGCTGAGTTTCCAAAAGCAGCATGCTCCTGAGCGTGATCTGCCCCGCTGCTCCTTTCACCAGGGTGAGGGGACCACTGCCCAAAATGCCTTGGGTTTGTTGTAGACAAAGTCAGCATATGCAGAGTTATCAGGGTCCAGCACTGGCAGTTGTTATGTTGCAAAAACATCATCGCGTGTCTAAGCCTTAAGCAAAAGAGGATTTTTTTTATTATTGTTATTATTCTCACTTTGAGGGATTTGTTGGGCACTCGGCTATCACAGAAAGAGTTGCAAGAAAAGAAAGGTTGAGGAAGTGGCTCTCCATCCCACAGTAGCTTCCAAAGCTTCACCAACAGACAGCAAAGGAACCGTGTCCTTCAGCATTTCTTTGTGGGGGTTATTGAAAAAGATACACAAATTATATAACGGAAGAGAAAGATGGGTGAAGAAGACAACACTGCCCACCCACTGCATTGGTACCAGGGTCTTGGTTACCCGAATGCATTCCAGCATGCCGCTTTTGACTCATTCCATCTTAACTCCACCAGAAAAGGAACTCATGGTGACTGGACAACACAGGGATGCAGTGCAGGCTGCAAGACAGCTTGATGCAGTTTGGAGAAAATAAGTGTTGAGTACTAACGACACAGCAGGTTTTGCTTGCAGTAGCCCAGAACAATTTTTCCAAGCTCTTTCTCCTCTATTGTGTTGGCAGCAAAGCACGGAAAGACATTGCAGAGTGAACTCTTCCAGGAGATGCCTGGAATGGGTGAAGCAGGCATGCCATGTGAAACACAAGGTCTACAGCAGCTTGCAGTCCTCCATGGGGGCATCCCTCCGTTCTCACCTAGCCGCACCATCTGAGGGAAGTGCACCGGCTCGCTGGCCCCAACTTTGTTTATAGCCGAGACACGGAATCTGTAGGGTTCACTTGGGATGAGATTGTCCACCATAAACTCCGTGTTTTGAATAATGCCCTTGCTGCATGACTGCCAGCCAATACCTGGGATTTTCCTCTCCACATTGTAGCCTAGGATGTCACAACTGCCGTTGCTCAACGGCTTGTACCAAGACAGAGTTACAGAGCGGCTGCTCTTACTTAAAACTTCTGGTTCTTCAGGCGGATCAGGGTGGGCTGAAGGCACAACAGAGGTTCCATGATGTACAACATGAGCGATAATGCTTTATACTAAAACAACCAAGAGCCTTCTACAAGCAAAGAGAAGGAAGCGCAACAGATTCAGTATTCGTCTTGTTGCAAAGTTGAGTTGGTACATGCCCATGACCGTGAGACATACCTGTGCACCACTGAGTTTTCCGTTGTCTACCCTGACCTACACTGCTAATGACAAACATTCATTTTCCAACTGTCATCTCACATACTTAATGTCACATATTGTGATTTTTTCCTGCTGCTTTGGCCCACCCAGGTCAAAATAAAGATGACCCTACGCTGTCCACATTATCAAGGAACTTAGCTGAAAACTTCAAGTATATTTGAGCCTTGATCATATTTATTTCAGGTCTGGCCTTAATGGAAATCAAATTATTTTTGGACTACAGGGTAACTCTAGTAATTTAATAGCAAGTCACCTAATTTCTGTGTGATTGCTATGTATGTTACTACATCAGGCAATAACAGATAAATACATGATGGGAATGGTCTGGTGTCCTATCAGATTGGCTACTGACAGTCATATTCAGTCTGTTGGAAAATGTTCCTCACTTAATTTACACTTTGGCTTAGAAGACAGAAATAATTCTTGTAGTCTTCAAGTTCAAGGTATCTACTAAGTAAATGACCTGCCACGATGTACCAATCCAACAAGTTAAAGGCAAATAAGGTCAACAGACTGTTCTTTAATTCTGGACACTGCAAACATAACACAAAAGCTTATTTTCTCTATTTTCAGCCAAATTTCATACAGAAAACCTATAAACAGGAGGAGTTCATGAGGATAGTATTCTGCAGTTCCTGAAATGTAGGTGCCCAAAATAAGAAAATGCTGGTTTAAATCCATCAACAACCAATTTTTTTGTGGAAATGACTGGTATATATCAGAGATCTCTCAAGTCTCAGAATCATTAGACAGACAAGACTACCCATAATAATTGAAAGAATGGGTGGTCAATCAGCAGCTCTTGAACATCTCAACTACAGTGTACAGCTAAAACACCTTGCAATTATTTCATAACCATCACTGGGGCTGTGCTGGTTGACCCACCTATCCCACTGTGGGAAGGAGCCAGACCTTGGGTGCTGGAATGGACATTGACAAATCATTGGTCTAACCTGCCCCATGAGGGAATTAGGGAACTATCATCTTTTCTATTTGTGAAGTACTCCAAGAGCTATCAACTCTTGTTTGCCTGAAGTACAAGGTGTGCATTTCATGGATCTCACCCACATGAAGATTTTAATATGCAACTCATTAATCTGGAAAACTGGTTGCCCTGCACTTGAGTAGATTTGCATATTTCAAAGGGTTCTTTGCTGCCCTGGATAATTTTTCCATGTGCACTCTAGTTCAGCTCCTTCCCATGTCCACATTTGCTGAGGGTGATGTTGAACTCTGAGTAAATTGATTTCTGTTAGACTCTATGTTGCATTTTACAAAAGACTGCAGCTAAAGAAAGCTGGTGAACATCTCTACCATTACTAGCCTGGCATAATTTTCTTCTGATGAGGTAGACTCTTTCTGGTCAAAGAACAAGTTGCCCAGTAACATCTTCTCAGACTAAGAACACTAGCTTGGGATGCGCAAGGCAAAGAGAAAAGAATCAGTACAAAGAACAGAAAATTCAATGTTGTAGCTCCATACCAAAGTCTGAGATTTCAAGTGCCACTGTACTAGAACGACAGACACTTACCTATCACAGATAACGTGGCTGATGTAATTGCTTCCCTGGAAGCAAAGGTCACTTCTCCAGAATGATGTGGTTGGGCTTTTTTCAGAATAAGTTTGTATTCGTTTCCATATGCTTGTACCTCCCAGTCCTCATCAGACTGGATCTCTATGTCATTACTATACCAGGCAACTTCAGTAATTGGCACAGCTTCACTTAGAACACAGCTAAATGTAGCTTTCTCCCCCAGAGAGACTTCCACATCTGTGAGAGGCTGCAAGACCTGTAGGCGCCATCCTGTAGATAAAAATAGGTCATCAAGCCCTCAATCACAGAAACAAATACAATCAAGAGATTTTGTTAGTATTTATGCTGAAGCTCTGGACAGTCAGGCCTTAGAGACCAAGGAGACCATTAAAAGGGAGGTTAAGTATATCACTAGAACAGAAGGTATCATTTGGGACTGAAACTTTCCAAAACTTTCAGGAGCAACAGCCAACCTAGCAATGTCCTTCTTTCCCAAGTAGCAGAAAACCACAACGGAGATACCATGCTATGACTGAGGATGGATGTTCTTGTACTCGAAAGGGGTTCTGATCCCCACATGGGTCTTCAGTAATAGCATAAAATGCAAGGATTCAGAGATAATATTGTTGCTGATGTAAGTCTCATCTCTAAAGCCCTGAAGTACCTATAAACACAACCCAACTCATCAAGATAACGACAACTGTAAGACAGTCATTTGCTGCTAGCTCATTGCCAACTGATGCTGCGTATATGTGTGTCATGGCATATGGAATAAAAAAAAAAAAAAAAAAAAAAGGAAATTGAAAAACATCATCCATTTATTGTGTGGGAAGAAGATTTAAGTAAGAAGCAAGCAACAAATGCAACTTTTCCTCTCTGCTACTCATCATATTTTTCTGGTTCATTTACCCTATCCAACCAGAAATTTAAGACCCGCCATGCACGAGTGCTTCAGTTACCTTTCACTGTCAGGAAGGCTGAGGTCACTGCATCGCTGCACATAAAAGTCACCCTGCAACTGTCCCGGGGAGTTAGGTTCTTCAGCAGCAACAGATGCCTACGTCCATTTTCAAAGTAAACCATCTCAGTGTTTTCTGTAGTTTTGGCCGGTTCATCATCTATCAGCCAGTTGTAATTGTAGCTCTCGGGCTTGGAAAGATAGCATTCAAACAGGGCTTCCCCTCCTTCCACGGCTTCCACATTCTCCAAGCCCTGGACAATGCTGTTCTTGGCTAGCAAAGAAGGACAACAAACAGTATTAATTGTTTGCCCATTCATATCTCAATATTTACAAGCCTCGGAGCACTGGATGATTCCCACTGCTGGAAAGCTGATGGAAAGGATGTGGATGTGATAAACTGTGCTGGTAGGTGTAGTTGTTGATTTCAACCATGCTCTAACACAATATTATATTTAAAAACATTTTAAAGTAATGAGATAGTTTAAAAATAATGATAAAATTCTAGGACCTGTAGCATTTCATCTAGACTTCCTCCAGAAACCTGACTTCTGTTTTTACAAATAAAGAAAAAAAATCTTGGTCTTTATATGAACCAGGCCAATAGTCAATAGGAACGGATGGCTCAGGAAGATAAAGTATAATCAAATTCCTTCTGTTCCACAGCAGGAAACATTTCCCACAGATCTCCCAGGCAGCGCAATTATCATCATAATTGGGGAGATGTGAATCCACTGACAGCTCATGATAAAATCTTACTACCTTTCATGCAAATCAAATATGGGAGAATATTATAGCTAGCAAAGCTATAGTAACTCGGTGTCATCTGAGTTAAAAAGTCTGCCTCTAGGAAACACACAAAAAGTTAAAATCTGTATTAACAGTATTTTGAATAGTAAATTTCAGAATTATTATAAAAGCTCTGTGATAATGTATTAGGTTTATTTTCTCATGCGTGTGTGGCGAATTGTGTGGTCAGAAACACTCACGTATCTACACGCTCCATTTGCCTGCAGCGTCATGCATCAGTTGGCATTTGTATATAAGCAATCAGCCTGATGCAAAATTAAATGTGGGCTGGTGCATGTGAATATAATTCATGTTAGACCAGCTACATGGACAAATTACATGCACAACAGTGGGAACACACAGTTGAGTAAACAGAGTTTACACAAAGATCATACAATTGTCAGCATGATCTAGAATATGAACCAATGCCCTGAGACATTCCTATATAGATCTCTATAACCATTGTCTGGAACTGTTCTAAACAAAAACCAAAACAAAACAACAAAAAAAAAAAGCTGAACAACTTATTTAATAGCAAAAAAAAAAAAACCCATGAGTTACTAAAAAAATTCTCTACTTCATAATATTCATACTTATGGAGAACAATGAGGGGTTTGTAAATCCTTGGAGAATGTATAATTTTGTTAGAACAAATCCAAGCTGTTTATTTGTGCACTTTTGGAGTGCTGGTTTCCCTAACTATGAAAAGCAGCCAGCTGCAAATCCTACCTCCCCTGGGATGCTTTTAGATTATGTTCATTAACATCTTTTTCAATCCCTAAAATGGAAAGTGCTTATCAATGTAGAAAATATTAGAATAAATAATACCCTGATCTTCTGTACTCACAACTCTGGTTAAGCAAGAAGGCATAATTGCCTAACAAAATACAAATATTCCGAAATCAAATCAGAACCGTTGCTCTTGCTGATCACACTAATTCACCTGGTGACCGAAAACAATAATTCCATACACAGCAGAAAGAAATAAGAAACATCAATATAAAATCCTAAACTTATTGCTACTATTTTTATTTACTGTTTCTCAGGGCCCTCACAAATACAGATTCCAAGTGAGAAGGTAATTCCTAAGTGATCAGTATTTGAAATAAGTGAAATACCAAGCTACCTTAGCTTAGCCGAAAATAAAATGAAATTCCACACTATCCATTAGCTACTGGTTTTAAGGCACACTGTGTGTAGAAAGCACTCTGTAACAGCAAGAAATACTCATTGCTTTGGACTAATATTACATCTGGGATTTCACAATAATTCAGCAGGACACGTCCAATTGCGCTGATGTTCCCGTTCATTGTAGAAGAGGTATGATGTGTAAGTGGTGTAATAAGCAAGCGTTAATTAGAACTAAGCTCCAGTGAAATGCTGCAGTTTCATATTCAATTCCCATTAACTCCCAACTACTTTTATCATCGTTATCAGTACTGGAGTGGACACCAAAGAGCAGGTAACTGATGTGTCACTTATTATGAGGTGCTGCCATGATTTTTCCACCTCTTTTATTTGGAACCCATGATAGTCTTCCTCTTTGGCTGGAAGACCTCACCTTGAACATCAAGTGCAGCCATCACTTTAGTGCCTTCAGCTTCACAAGAATAGATGCCAGTGTCTTCTGGTACCGTAGGTTTAATTTTTAGCATGCTTACATTCCAGTCCTGATCGATAATCACTCGCTGCCCATCTGCATGTATTTCCTGATCATTTTTCTTCCATATGGCGTGTACTGGCCTAGAATATTGGCATATGAACTCTGCTGTGCCATCTTCATCAACAGTTATATCCTGCATGGGACTGACCACTTCAATGGTTGGATCTGTTAACCAACACGTCAGGAAGGACATGCATTAGTGGATCCTCATGGAAATTGCAACTTAGAGATTTTTGACAAGCACAGAGCCTGTGGGGAGCAAGCAGAGTGACGGTGCAGGCAGGAAGCTGACTGGGCACACTGGGGATTAGCAGTTTAGTCTGTGCTTGTGTCAGCATCAAGCAGGATTGAAGCAAAACTGGTACATTAGAATATAACTATCACACTGGAAAATGGACCACCAGCAATTAAGGCTTGTGCTTTAACAGTCCTGAATGTGAACTTCTGTGCAGAACATCTGCTGGGATTCCCTCCAGGTTTAGTTTTTCTCCCAGCATTGCTGAAATCCTCTAGACTAGGAAGCACTGGATGCGAAATACTTCTGCTTCCCAGAACGTGGCAGGAGCACAAGCATGAGACAACGGACTGCAATGGATGGGTTGCTGTGAGTGGTTCCCTGTAACTCTCAACCTCACATAGCAATAGGAAAATGCCACAAACTCTACTGGAGGCTCCTCGTATGAGCAAGCTGCAACTGCTCATTGGAAAGAAATGTAATACTTAAAGGCAAATACTCATTCCTGTCCTGTGGTGGCGATGGCTATATGTCAGGGGTCATTGGCAGCATGAGGAGCAAAGATCCAGGACAACTGTAACAAAAAAGGGCACTTCACAGGAGACACGTACTTGTTGTTTTGATTAACCATGTGCTCCTCTGCAGCAGAGACATAGTTTGGGGAAAAATAATATGATTTCCTTTACAGTAGCTGATCTAGAGATGCAGCATGAACCATTGCAATCTCAGATTGAGAGCCCATAAAATGCTGAGAGCAGCTGGATATGCAGCTCCTCTGAAGAAGGCGAGATCCATGAGGTTGCTTTTAAGCATCCAGTCTTTCTTTTAAAATACTAGTTCTGCTTCTTGGGAGGCACTTGTAAGGCACAGTAGATATATCTAACCTCAAAATATTGTGAGCTTCCAAAGCAGCCAAGGAGTCCCTCCCGAGATGTCAAATTGGATCACCCGCATACAACTGCAACATTATGCTAAAAAGAAAAATCTCAATGAAGTCTGAAAATGAAAGTCTCTCTGCAACATCCTTCTCAGCAGAACTATGTCAACTTCCTCCAAAAATTGATAGGGCTACAACGGGACATAAAAAGGTGACAGTCAGAGAAAGATATAAAGATGTATGTCCTTATCTTTCAAATAGTTGTTCTGATCACAAGCCAGCTAGAATAAACTACACTGGACCTCTGGAATGCTCCTCTTGAAACTGGTGCATAAGGTTGAGAATTTGGGATGCTACTAGCAGACCTTGGGAAGCAAAGATAGTTTTGCAAATGTCTTTTGGAAACTTGTTGCAAGGCTTGATTCTGCTCTCTAAGGCTCCATCTACCACTCCGTGTGTCTGCATGTGTGCTTATGGAGAGGAGGCATCAATGGCAGATCATGGAGAAGTTTTGCTTACACCAGGACTGAAGAAGCAAGAAGGTATCTGTGCAGCTCAGGAGTACAATGTTGTCTCCTTTCATAAGATGCAGACATGTGCTCTTCACAGCAATGTCACCTGTGGTCTTGGAGAAGGAAGGTGTCCTGCTTCCACTGCCCCATTGCTCTTTGCCACTGCTAGGCTAAGACCTTGATGGCCCTATTCACCCATGCAGAATAGCAGAAAGCTCCTTGGGACTTAGGAGCCAACATGTACACCGGGGCCTATAACTCTCACCCTGCCCAAAAGGGTCAGAAGGTGGTGGCAGCTCCTTCAACCTTTCCCATTGTCCACCCACCCATACGTGAAGATGCCATCATGCTGGGCCACTGAATGAATGCAGTTGTAGGTTGATGATATTGTGAAGGCCCAACAAGAAAAGCTGTCATGAGGACTCACTTATTATAGAATATATCCAATTACAAGCATGCCTTACACCAGGAGAATGGGGCACATGGAACAGAAAGACAATTTGTTCCTTGATGAAGAACAAGCCATGGATAGCTAGATAGACTGAAATACACCTAGTTCAAAGACAGATCTATTTTTAAATTTCTGGACAAAGTAAAGTGCATGAAATTGGCTGTTAATACAACTACAGTTAGAATTTTACTAGTGTTTTACTTTCCTATTAAATGAAGTGTTACTGAGCACAGTGTAACTGGGTGTTTTTAAATACCCTTCTCATCCTAATCCAGTTATAGTCATATACTACTGTGATTCAGGTTCACATTAAAGAAATCTTGCCCTTATAGAAGCACAAAATATCCACATACATGTGTGTACTAGCATGAGCTGTGGGGTTGGACTAGATGATCTCCACAGGTCCCTTCCAACATCAACGATGCTGTGATTCTGTGAAATGAAAACTTCTCAGGAGCACTTTATTTGACTGAGTGGAATACCTAATGATGCACTTATTTTTAATTTATTTTTTAGGCCCACTGGAGTTCTTTGCCTAGAGAGCTCAGAACCGGGTTCTGTCTCTGAAATGTGAAACTCAAAATTGATACAAATGGACATGGGATTTGTGGGGTTTGCACACTATGTTGTTGCTGCATCATACTGGTATTAGGAAGAAGTGATTCAGCATTTTATCTTTGCAGAGAGTTAAAATTTCTGAATGTACAAGGGAGACATTATACAGAGAAGGAGACATCAGCCACTGACTTCCATGTTGTGGATCATTCCTGTTATGGTCGACAGTTATACCATGGGAGTAGATTTTAAGAGAGAACCCTTAACCCCTTATACAAATCCCTTTTCCAAGCAAGGAATACGAGTTACTTTTGTCTGAAAAATAACAACCTTTACCCATGGCTATAAAAGGACTGGATGTGAAGGAGCTTGCTTTATCAAGTCTGGAGCTCAGTGTTATTTGCGGCTTGTGGCTACCCTTACCAAATGAGAAAAATATTTATGCAACAGACCAGAAAACTTTGCTAGTGCAGTGATGACCATCACTATTCTGGCAGTCAACAAACAAGGCTCATTTTGTCACTGGGTTATGGCAATGTCATATACTCTTTGGTTTCCAGGAAGAGCTCTGGAGCCATCAATGTAACAGCCCAAAGTCTTGTCTTGGGAACATACTGAGCTCAGCGCCAGTAGCCTAGCTATGGAGCAACACAGTGATAATTTTGTGAATTTCCAGCTACATAATATCTTGTGGTATTATAAAAACAGTTGAAGGGGGGGTAAAAAAATCAGGTGCTACCACAGTAGCTTATGTTCAGCTCTACTTAGATGCCAGGTAAAAGCAGCAACCCTGACCCTGCAACCCTTCCTCACCCGAACCACTGAAAAAATCCATGTGGTTGTACCTATAAGACTTCTGGCGTGAGTATGGGTAACTTGCAAAAGTGGAGGGCTGCAGGACACAGAAGAACTGTGGAGGGATTTAGTAAGGGTAGCCTGGAAGGCAGAAGCACTAGCGCACTGAGCAAGTCCAGAGGTGGCCATGTGTTTCTTTCTAACAACGAAATACCTTTGACTAATAATTTAGCTGAAGATATAAGGGACCCAGCTCTGAAGGTGACAGTGCCTGAGTCATGGCATGCCACATCATTTAGGGTTAAAGTGTGGATTATGCCGTCCTGCTCAGAGATTTCAGTCACAAAGTTGTTGTGAAGGGGAGATCCATCAAGCCACCACTGCACGTTCTTCACGCCCGGGTGCGAGAGCTCGCAGGTGAACGTGGCTGACTCACCCACAAAGACGTCTGTGTTCTTTAAACCAGAAACTATGACCGCTGCTTCTTCTGTATAACAGAGCAAGAGAAGGTGCCAAAGGAAAACAAAAGCATAAACATATACATGTCGCTTCCTGCAGAACTAGCCCAAGCAACAGTGCAAGTTGTCTAGGAGAGTTAAATGCTGTTCCAGGGAAAAAAAGAGCTGAAATTTTCTTTAAGGGATTTAGAAACCACCTTCCATCCTTCACCGGCTTGCAAGCGCAGTGTGTGTGTCTGCAAACACTGTTTCATTGGGAGGAAACTCTAGTCCATGACCAGGTCATGACTGGCTCTCCTGTGTGTTGCAACCACCTGCACTGACATTGTGTGAGGTGGGAGGCAGAGAGGCAGCTTAAGATTTAAATGTTTACTTGCAGTGCTTTAAAAGAGTAATAAGAATATCAACAATGATAGAAGCTGTAATCAGTAATAACAAGAATTTCAATATTTTTTATGACCACTGCTCCAAGCAAAGTTTTTCAGCAGTACCACCACCTGCTATGGTACACAGTACGGTCAGTACTTTGAACTACCTTAACATATAAACATTGGTCCAACCTCAGCCTGGATGTAAGTGTTTATATCTTCACTGAAATCAGGAAAGAAATGAATGGACCTTCAACTGTTTGCATCTGATGTAAATTTGGCCAGTTACTGTCAAAGATTTTGGAATAAGAAATCCAGGCAGCAAAATCAGAGCATTTCCACCGCATTTCACCTTACCTTGCACATACACAGAACCTGTGGTGATCTCGTATCCAGTGCTACAGGTATAATCCCCACAGTCATCAGGCTCTACACCATGGATGATCAGCTCAGCAATGCTGCCTTTCAGCTTCATCTCGTACTTGTCACTGGGCTGAATGACCACCCCTCCTTTTCTCCACTCAACGGGGGCGTCCGGCTTGGAGATCTCACAGTGCAAGACAGCTGTTCCCCCTTCTTCAGACTCTACGTTTTTCAGCTCTGCTTTAAACAGCACAGGTAGCACTGCAGTAGAGAAGCAACTGCATCAGTGACAGTGCTCAGAGGTGAGAAACTTGCTTGCACCTTCTCTGGCTTGGCAGTTCCCATCTTTCTGAACCACAACTTGCCTGCTGGCAATGCCAAGCCCAGAGCAGGACTTTGAGTTGCGCCACAGCCAGACACTTAGAGGGATCAGCCACTGGTACTGTGAGGGTGTCCAGTGCTGCACCATAAAGGATTGCCATAGGTCACAGGACCTCTAAGGGGCTTCATGTAAGCATACCCACAATTTTCGGTATAAGCAGTTAGAGGCGCGACAGTACCAATCATGGCATTTGGACATTTAATCGCTGAAACCACACGCTCTGAGCAGGAGCTGGTTATGGTGGCTAAGCTTAGGATCTAAAAGCATGATCTTGTTGCTCAAGTCAAAAGACACAGCGCTCAGTATAAAATAAATAAAACTATAAAATCCAAAAACGTAGCCACTAGAAAAAGGCAAAGAGCCACAATTCTTGGGCTGCTCAGGCACAAATAGGCATAATGGCTCAATTTAAAATGGGCCTGTTCTAGGTATGGTGAAATATTCCCGTCTCTTACTGTCAGGTAGCAGGCAAGTTTTCTAGCTGCTTTTGTACATAGCCGTCATTAGCAGCAGCTGCAGTTTTGCTCCCAGCTCTCACAGTGAGATCAAATGTGCAACTGCAGAAATAGAATTGGGTTTAAAAGGCACTAAATTCTTCTTTGAAGAACAGATTGCGGATCAAACCATTTCCTGCAGCTGTAATTCACAGATACAGAGTGTTAATGATAATTCAGTGATAAAACTTCCGTATCACCCGTGTGGAGGACAGCCACAGCCATAACTTCTCTGCCTTCAAGCAAGGCTTCTCCTACCTTTGACTTGCAAGGATGCAGTAGTCTGCTGATCCCCTGAATCGCACGTATAATCACCAGCATCCTGCGCCTCAGCATCATAGATGAAGAGCTCAACACGTGTCCCCTCTTGCCGGATCTCATACTTGTCACTTGGCTGCAGCACCGTATCTCCTTTCCTCCACTCCACGGGTGCATTGGGTTTCGTCAGCTCGCAGTGCAGCATGGCTGTGCACCCTTCCTCCACCTCCTCATTTTTCAGCCAGTCTTTGAAAAGCACGGGCAGGGCTTGAAAAGGGGAATGGTGCAAAGAGAAAAAAACGGGTGAAGCAAAAATAGAAAATGAAGGAATATTTTATTTTTAAGGTACTGATAATGCCACTCATGAAGTTCATGCACAAGTCTGGCTGCATTTACCTAAGGAGAGCTGCCAGGGGCAGGGATGCCTAGGTCTAAGCCAGTCAGAGGAGGAGGAGGGAGAGGAGTTAACCAGCAGGAAAAATTTCAGTTCTACAGGAGCTGCACTCCTCTCCCCATATCCTAGACTCCTTTTCACAAAGAATTCCCAACTAACTTCAGTAATAAGTTCTGAAGCCCAGATGGTTTTTCATCCCCAAAATAAAACCATGGAACAGGATAAAAACACTCAATGAATATACCTCTGCAGACCAGAGGCTTCAGATCATGCAGCCAGGGATCAATTACAGAATAATTAAGGCTTATACTTTGTGTGCTCCAGCCCCCTGACAAACTTGGTGACCTCTGCTGCGCTTGCGCCACTACCTCAATGTCTGCCTTGTACTAGAGAGCTCCAAAAGCCGACATGCGCACCTCTCACCACTGCTGAGCAAAGTGGAAATCATACCTTTAACCTCTAGTCTGGCAGTGGTCTTCCCATCAGCTGTGTGGCAGCTATACTCCCCTGAGTCTGCACGGTTCAAATCGTGAATGACCAGCGTGTGCACATTCCCCTCCTGCTTGATGCTGCACTTCTGGCTGGAGCGGATCACAGACGTGCCTTTCTTCCACTCCACTGGGACATCGGGCTTGGACACCTCACAGGACAAGTGAGCCGTGCCACCCTCCTGCAGCTCCAAGCTGTGGAGAGCCTTTACAAAGGTGACCGGAGCAACTGTGGGGAAGAGGGTACCAACACTGCTGCAACTGCCTGATCCAGCATTGCCCCCAGATCGGAACTGGGTGCCTATAGTTACATTGTGAACCAGATCAAAGAGGAACAAACAAGATAAGGTGTTGACATGGCCCATCTTTCAAAATCATTCCATAGAACTTAATGGGAGGTCTTTCAGAGTTTTGGGATGTTTTTTTGAGTAAATATCATCTAAAAACCCCATAAGTAGGAGATTAATTCAGAGCATATTCTTGACATTCTTCAGCGTTGATGCTGACATATCTTAGCTACTTGTTTCAGGATAAGTTGGATGGTCTTCCAAGGATGTCTGCTTCTCTCCATGGACTATAAAAAATGACTGAAACGACTAGCTCAGATTTACATATCTACCTTTTAAATGCCTAAATTAGGTCAGCCAAATTTCCCAAGATTTCCAGAGACCCCTCCTCCCAAATAAACCTCTCCAGAAGATAAAGCAATATTGGCAGTGCTTACCAGTACCTTCTAAATCCCTCTTCCTAGGAGGTTGCTCACCTTGGACCATTAGCTGTGCTGCTGAGGTGTGCTGCCCGACTTTGAAACTGATGGGCCCACAGTCTTCTAGTGTCACCTTCCTCAGGATCAAAGTGTGACGCGTCCCTTGGACTCTGATCTCATTCATTTCATTGGATTGCAGGGGAACATCCCCCAGGAACCACTGGGCATCCTGAGTTGTTTCCCGGGACAGCCTGCATTCAAACACTGCATCTTCTCCTTCATACGAAGTGATGTCCTTCAGCGTCTCCACTATGGTTGCTGCTGGTTCTTTATGGAAAGGTCAACAGAGTTTGACATCTACTTTCAAGTGATGCCTCCTGGGTTAAACATTTCGTTATGCTCTTTCTTAACAGGACTATATTATTTGAAAGAACAACCACAAAGCACTAAGCACTAAATGCATGGAAACGTAGCTACGTGGGCATGTAGTAACATTACGTTCTTACAGATGCATAATGTATGTATATTTGCATATATATTATGCACATATATATGATAGTCTATAAAGTATGCATGCTATACTGTCTTGTGTGTACAATAAATATATAATATATATTTATAATGCAATCTATGTATTGTGAAAATGTTGTCAACAGATTTTAGTGGGCGACATTATATCACAGAATCATTGACTAAAGACCAGTTTCTGATTCCCTAGAGATGACTGACCCAGTTCTTATCCCTCTGAAATCACTCTCATCTCTGAGATCCCCATGATTCAGTCTGGGCACAGGACAATGTCTAGCCATCAAATTACTTAATCATGTGCCCCCGCCACGGTACCAAGCTCTGTTCAGCTCTTCACCACATGAAGCCCCACCTTTCACGAGCACAGTTGCAGTGGTCTGCTGGTCCCCTGTGTCGCACATGTATTCCCCAGCATCAGCTTCACACAGGGTGCGAATCACCAGCTCAGCCACGGACCCTGCTTGGCGCATCTTGTATTTGTCACTTGGTCGCAGCACTGTCCCGGCCTTCTTCCACTGCACAGCGGCATTTGATTTTGAGATTTCACAGCTCAAAGTGATGGTGCCACCTTCTTCGGCTTGCTGGTTCTGCAGTGGTTGTGTGAAGATTACTGGCAATGCTAAACAGAGATAAATCAGAGGAAAAAAATTAGGTTTCATTGCTGACTGTGTCACTAAGTCTTGTGTTTAGTGAAACTGTGGTGTCATTCCAAATTTGGTTCAAAGTCAATTCCAAAATTACTTTAAAACCGAAACAAGAAATGACAGAAAGTGCTGGATTTCCAGGAGCACTAAGAACTCTGCACTCCCCGAGAATCACTGGGTACTGCACACACTGAGCACCTCTGGGAATATGTTCCTTTACACAGGAGTGGTCATGGATATGGAGATGCATTGAAGTGCATGTATCTCCAGATGGGTACCAAAGCCACAACTCAAAAACCTACACCTGATATCTAAGTTCTTGGGTATTTGGGAGGGGGCATGCAGAAACATTGTTATATAATGACCCTCATTTGAAAACTGGACCCAGAAGAGAGATGAACTCTGGAAGTCTCTGCACTGACGTTTATCGCTGATGGGTCAAGATGGAGGTTTGGTGGGTTGATTTACAATGCACCACATGTGGAATTTTAGTTCCTCAAGTCCAGTTCCCTAGAAGAACCTTGGTGGCTCCACAGTTACAGCTGAATTGGTATTTACAAGGGAAGGAGATGGGGCTCTAGAAATCAGAGTGAATTCACTCTGATGACGATGGGTGGCAGATGCGTACAAGAGGAGGGAGATCTGAAGGTACTTGCAGACGATGTAGGAATGGATGGTATATTCTGTGGGCCAGCTGGGTAATAGCTGGGGTCAAGGCTTTTGTACAGTTGCATTTGCAGTGAAGGCATCCCATTGTGCAGCTAAGTCCTGCAGCCCCAGGGCTCTTAGGAGCCAGCAAAGGAATAAGTAGGAGAGAGAAATAATGTCTTTGTGAAGACCTAGTCTGTCAGACTGCGTCACTGTTGATTCAGAAATCCTCATCACAAGAAAAGACCGGACTCACTGTTACAGTGTCCCTGAATCTTACATATGGAACATCTAAACTAACCTAGAACTCCCTAAAAGGTGAAGTGAAAGCTTTTTATCACCTTTCACTACCAAGGATGCCATAGTTTGCTCATCGCCAGAATCGCAGATGTAGTCTCCAGCATCCTTCAGCTGTAGATCATGGATGAGTAGCTCCACAGCAGAACCCATCTGCTTCATCTCATACTTGTTACTGGCTTGGAGCAAGACAGACCCTTTTTTCCACCTCACTGGTGCATCGTGTTTGGAGAGCTCAGCATGAAGGGTGACTGTAGAGCCTTCTTTGGCTTCCTGGTTTTGGGCATTTTTTTAAAAAAAGTGCTGGAGTGGCTGGGACCACACACAGAGACACAAACGGACAGCCACCATGAGAGGATCTGCTTACAGTACAAATATTCTGATATCATTGGATCCTGAAGTTAGTGTGATAGCAGGCAGGTGCATGTACTTCACGGGGGAGCCCTCAAGGGATATTTCAAGACAGCATTTCACAAGAACCTCCTGGCTCCTCTTTGTTTTAGCTGATCTTGTATCTCAGAAAAAAATTACATTAATATTGTATTTGTACCCGTACCAGAGTGGGTTTTCAAAAAATGGACATATTGGCACATTGCACCTATTTTTAAGACCCTAGGCACTAGAAGTATTTAGGTGCCTTGCTCTTCAGCTGGAGTTGAGCGCCCAGGTAAGTTTGGGCATTTTGACTCTTGAGTACCATTTGCCCAGGTGGGACTACAGCTCAAAGGACTGAGGTGGTTAAGAATCAAAATGGTCTTGTTTTAATTTTAGTTTCAGCCTTGTTTTTCTGAATGATCAGAAAGAGTCCCTCGGGTCTAGGATTGGGGAAGCAGTTGCTATGCTTGGGTCCCTCCATGTTCATTGCCCAAGACACCACAGACTTAACGTAACTTCTGAAAGCAAAGGTCGCTTTATGCCAGCAAAGTACATCTGAAGTCGAGGACAGTGGATAACACCCTCTCGCTAGTACTAAGCTAAGGAATTGGAAGAAGTTTCTCATCTTAAAAAAAAAAAAAAAAATCCAAAACAACCTACCTTTAACAGTTAAAGTGGCTGTCGTTTGTTCGTTTCCATTATCACAGGTGTATCTGCCAGAGTCTTCTGGTTTCAGATGATAAATCTTTAAGGTATGGATTGTTCCCTCCTGTCTGATTTCATACTTGGAGCTCGGGGAAATCACCTGGGCGCCCTTCTTCCACTCCACTGCCACATTAGGCTGGGAGACCTCGCAGCGGAGGATGGCTGTTTCTTCTTCCTGCAGTTCTGTGCTCTGTAATTTCTCCTTAAAGACTGGAGGTGGCACTGAAATTACAAACACAGCAAAGGCATTTAGGGTCACCTTTATCTTGTTTCCCTGCAGTGTTAAAGCTACAGCTGAACAGTTGAGTATTAAAAAATACTTTAACTTCTACATTGTATATTGGGGGGTTAAAACAAGTGAATGGATTTGGGATGAAAGTCACTCATAAATATTTGTTGAGGTTACTGAAGTGCTAATCAAAAACTTTACAGACGTTTTAACTGGTTCAGATGGGATCGGGACTTTGAACAGACCACCAGTTTCAAAGAGGAAAGGAGAAGGATGTTTGAGAATTTCTTCAAAACAGTGTTTAGAGAAAGACAGGCTCCAAAGAAGAAAAAGAAAAAGGAGAGTGGAAGCAATGAAAATTACAGGTCTGTCAACCCACCTAATGGAGCTACCCCAGTAATTTCTCTACAAACAAGCTAGCTTCAGGGCCCTGGTGATATTTGACTTTCTACTCATAGCGATGACAGTATATGAGACCACATTAGTACATCATGTATGCTCTGAAGCACAAGTACCCTACTAACATGAGCTAACAAGGGGCGAATGATGGCCTTGAATTTACCGTTAGTATAAGCGAAATGTTACCTGTTCTCACCAATCCTGTTCCTTTCCCACTCATAGAGAGCCCTTACCTTTTACTGTGAGCTCTGCTGTCGACGTGTGGGGTCCCACTCGGAAAGTGATGGTGCCAATGTCCTGCTCAGTCACCTTCCTTAATGTCAGGGTGTGAATCTTTCTGTTTTCCACCGAGATCTCATTCATTTCGTTATTTTGCAGAGCAACATCCTGTAGCTTCCATTCAATGTCCCTTGCATTCTCATGAGAAACCTGGCACCGAAACGTGACATCGTCCCCTTCAAACACCACCATGTCCTTTAGGCCACTCACGATGGTCACGTCAGGCTCTGCAAACGTCCGTCAGTAGTCAAGCCATGAAAGGGAAAACATGGATCAAATCATAGAACCATAGAATAATATAGGTTGGAGGGGGCTTCTGGAGGTCATCTGGTCCAGCCACTCAAAGCAGGGCCAGCTTACAGCAGGTTGCTCAACACCTTGTCCAGCTGAGCTTTAAGTAGCTCCAAGGATGGAGATATCACAACCTCTCAAATCACATGTTTCAAACTCTGCTGGTTCACTACTTTCAGAGTACTTGGTAACATGGCCAATATATCTTTCATTTAGTGGTTTTATTGCTTGCCCTTCTCAAAGATACATTGCATATTGATTTTTTAATTACGTTTGGTACCGCAATTGGGTGAATAAGGTGTGAACGTCAGATGCTAATATCAGGATTTTAAAATTTGTTACATTTACACTTAGATATCATGAATAACATGAAAATCTGATCCCCTCTACTGCTTTTTTGCGAACAGAATTGCATATACTCCATGCTGGCACTCCAGACTGGCTGGGGATCTGGTTGGCTCTGTGTTTCTAGCAGGATTTACTGGATTAGTGTGAGCACAGGGCATTTGTGCTTCAGTTTGCTTGAGTCCTGCTTCTAGGACAGCTGGGTGGAATCATTAAGGTTGGAAAGGACCTCTAAGATCATCAAGTCCAACCATCAACTAACACCACCATGACTCCTAAACCAGGCCCTGGAGTGCCACGTCTACACCTTTTTTGAACGCCTCCAGGGTTGACGACTCCACCACCTCTCTGGGCAGCCTGTTCCAATGCCTAACCACTCTTTCAGTAAAGAAATTCTTCCTGATGTCCAATCTGTACCTACAGACCTGTGCAAAGATCATACAGACAGCCTGCAACAGGCAGAAGCTGTATGAATCCCAAATCTGCTGGGGAATGCCAAAGGAGAAGCAGTGCAATCTTCATCTGAGCAAACACAGTTCATATTCATACAACTGAGTTCACCATCTGCACAAAAAATGATGCAGCTGGGCATCTATCTATAGTATCTATAATATCGAGTAGCCTGTAGAGATGCTAGTGGCGATTGTTCCACGCTAGTGGTCCAACCTGAAAGCAAGCTCTGTCTGTAATGACATTAAGGCCAGATGCAGCTGCCATGTGACTGGAAGCTGGGGATGAACCATCTGGTCTCTCACATGCATATGGTGTCAGGCAAATATTTCAAGCCATGAGTCTAAAATTACAGCTGTCTTATCCTCTCCTGTCCACCAGGTAAATCTTTTCTTCAGTGTATTCATTCAGCACAAGATTTTTCTATGATCCCCTTCCTATGCTCTGTGTTTGTCACAATTGTTTATCACAATAATAACAATTACGTTGCAAAATCTTAGCTTCCTAAAGTGAAAACCCCCTTGCCCCAGTAAACAGGTCTTGCCTTTCACAGTCAGTTTTGCAGAGCTCATCTCATCTCCAGCCTTGCAGGAATACTCTCCAGCATCGCTAGGCTCCAGGCGGTGAACACGCAGCTCACGGAGGGTGCCGTCCTGCCACATTTCGTACTTGGAGCTTGAATGAAGGACAACTCCATCTTTCCTCCACTCCACTTCTGCTTTGCTAATGGAAATCTCACAGCGCAGCCTGGCTGTTCCTCCCACTTCCACTTCTTCATTCTTTAGCTGCTGCTTCAGCCGGGGTTTGATGGCTGCAAAGTGAAAAACAATAAATGCACGATTCATTAGTTTGAATGCTAGGTTTGGACAACTCAGCACAAGGCACCTGGGGTCTGACGCTGCAGAACAAATTTGCATTAAGTGGTTATATGATAATAACAACCCTTTTTTCTCTATAAACAAACCTATATTCTGTATATCTGGACAAGGAGATGATCAGAAAGTTCCCCAAATATGTTTGTTTCCCATAAAGTCAAGGGCATCTACATTACACCTTTTACACATCTGCTTTGGGTATTGGAAACTCCCACATGCATAAAGACTTCGGCTAAGCAAAACCTGGTACTTTCTGATTAAAACTTGTGTAAATCTGTTCATTTTTATAGAAATACTCATGACTTCCAACACCATGAAGTATGTAAAGCTTTGAACACATCTCTTATTTCTCTGCTATCTTTTCAAGATACTAGACCATCAACAGTGAGTCCTTCCAGACGATGCACAAACAAGTGGACGACATTTATTTAAGCAGGGCACGGAACAGCTCAGACAACAGCTTGTCACTGATGAAAATGAGAAGGGAATATCGACCCTGTGTGTGTGTGTGCGAACACTTGTGAAAACAGGAATCTCAGTGCTTGTGGTCCCTCTGTCTAAACCCTACTGTGATGCATGTAAAGCAAGCACAGAGCTCTTTCACTCATAGTTGACCCAGCAGCTGCTTCGTGGTTCAGCCAAGAGGATGTAGTTTGAAAGGTTGTGGCTTAGATCAAAGCTGCAAGTCACACCCAACAGTTTGAGATGACCATTAACATTTCAGACAGTGATTAATCACAGAAATTATTCCTGGTTTGTTTAAATCCAGTGTTCTTGAGATCTTCATGGAAGGGCATTACAAAAATTGAAAAGTAACTTTTTTTAAAATGCTTTTGTAAATGACTTAGGATTACTTATTGATTCAACTGAACCCGCAATGAATGCAAAGTGCCAAAAATGAAGATCTATTAGAATTTCAGAATCCCCATGATGCAGAATTTCTTGCTTCTGTCATATGAGAGAAGGGGTCAATACATTGTACACTGTGCTTTACAGGCTTACATAGCCATTCTACAAATCCTGTCCCATAAGACCCACTTTTCTGCATTCTGGTTTATGACTGGGCACCTGCTTTCCTCTTTATCTTAACTTTTGGGGTGTCTTATTCACCAATGAATAAAAGAATATCATTCACACAGTTTTACAAATCGCTTTGATCCTCTGTTCCATTTTGATGCAATGCTAACCATTCACTCTGAGGACTGCTGTGCTCTGCTGGTCTCCTGTATCACATGTGTAATCAGAGGCATCTTCTGGTTCTACATTACGAATCACAAGTTCAGCTGTGCGACCACTTAATTTAATTTCGTATTTGGCACACGGGAAGAGCTCCATGGTGCCTTTCCTCCACTCCACTGTTGCATTATCCTTTGTCAGCTCACACTGGAATTTCACTGCAGCTCCTTCTTCCACCTCCTTGTCCTTGAGCTCCTTTTTGAAAAGAACTGGCAGAGCTAAAGGGGAAAAAAAAAAAAAAAAAAAGAAGCAACAGGAGCTTTTATTGAAGCCTGAGTCAAGTCCTGGTTAACACATTTAGACTGACACTTCAGGGAACAAGATACTGCGCTTTGCAAGTTCTATGTTCCTAGGCAGGATCCATGTTTTCTAATTTGTCTGGAGCTACTAGGAGATCTTGCTGCATCAGAAGCAGCCATCAGCACTTATAACATTTATTTCCTTTGTTCCTTGATTAGATCTTTCCTAGGGTTGAATTATTTGCATGAATTTATCCTTCAGTTGATCTAACAAAGATCTCAAGGGTAAAGACGTAAGTTCAAAACTCCATGGACAGCCTTGACAGATCAGGAAGGTCATTGTCAGTCTTCTTCCAGGATTTGGAAGAAAAGCTTTTTTTAAATACTTAAACCACACATCATGTGGAATGTCCAGACGTTATGTTAAAGCATTGCTCTTTCTTTAATTTCTCCCCGGCTGTAAAGCTAGAAAGTATTTCTTCCTAGAACGCCAAACTCAAATGCAGCACTGGAAGAACAAATTATCGTCCTCTTCCATTCTCATTGAAAAAAAAAATCCTATTATATGAGATGAAAAGGAAAATATTTATAGGGAAAAAAAATAATGTACTTAAAAATATTCATATTCAAACCGTTGCTTTGCACGTTGGATGAAATCTATTGCTTTAGGAGTCAGCTTACACACCTACCTTTCACATTTAAAGATGCCTTGGTTTCCTGATCTCCAGTATCACAGCTGTATTCCCCTGTATCTTCTAATTTGAGATTATGTATTAAGAGCTCTACCTGGCATTCCCTCTGCCTCATTTCATATTTCTGGCTGGGCTGCAGCCCCACTCCTCCTTTCCTCCATTCCACTGCAGCATTGGGTTTTGACAACTCACAGCACAATGTAGCTGTACTTCCTTCCTCTGCTTCCTTATTTTGAAGGGGTTGCTTAAATGTGACAGGCAGTGCTGCAAAATTTGAGAAGGAAATGTTTTAAGTGCGTTTTAGTCCGGAAGGGACCTAATCCTGCCATAATTCTTCAGAAATGGCCTATTCTAATGATTCCACAATCTTTGGGCTGTAG
Source organism: Fregata magnificens (assembly GCA_013389945.1). Classification (NCBI taxonomy): domain Eukaryota; kingdom Metazoa; phylum Chordata; class Aves; order Suliformes; family Fregatidae; genus Fregata; species Fregata magnificens. The sequence continues at coordinate 224,299 of WAAD01001394.1, forward strand.
CTCTCTGTCTTGGTAGCAACTTTCTTGAACCGTTACATGAACCAAGAGCCGAGGACAGATGGTGAAGTTAGGAAAGTTCTAGTCTTAGAGAGTGGTCCACAGAACAGACTGGTTTGTGATCTGAATGAGTCCGACTTTCCTACAGAAGCATCTCCATGCCAACTAGGGATGCTTTAGTCAAAGACCGCTGGGACATGCTCTGTCTTACATGGACCCTTGTTCCTTAACAAAGGTCTGTGAGTTTGCAATATTAAGCGAAGAGTATTTCCCCCCCAAATAAAGCTTCTATCAACATATAAAAGATCAAGTTAACATTCAAAACACAAGAGGTGGCAGTACAGTAAAAGATGACAATAAAGTGATAAATGGAAGAGGAAACTCAGATTTCAGGCAAGCTCTTGCTCTAGATGGTAGAAGGGGTGGAGGAAAACAGATGTGGATGCAGTTGTTTGCACTCAGAGTTTATACTTCAGGCTCAAAGCCTCAAATAATAATACAGCACATTCACATGTTATAGAAATCCTTTATCCCCCAATTGCTGCATCTCTTATCATCCCAGTTGGGCATTATGCCCAATTAGGCATCCCTTATGCCTACTGAAGCAATCAACAGCCCAAAACAACCATCAGCCTGCCTCACTTATTTTTCTGTTATCCATTCCCATATCCAGCCACACTCCCTGCACTCAGAAGGCAGGAGGGTTCATCATATTTTGACATCATGACAACATTTAATTGTTTTGATGCTGATTGATCACTCCAGACACTGCAAGCAGAATGTATCATGCTCAAGTAGAATATGCATGCTGGCATGGACCAGCAACAAAACAAATAAATATCCGTAGGGAACAGAGAAATGCTCCTTTCACTTCATCTCTATTGAGCCAAGGGTCAATACTCCGCCTACCATGTACAGTTACCACAGCTGTTGTCTGCTGATGTCCAGAGTCGCAGGTGTACTTTCCTGAATCATCCAGTTCTAAGTCATAAATGACCAATTCAGCAGTGGACCCTTGCTGCTCCATCTCATATTTCAAACCAGGGTAGAGAGTAGTATCTCCTTTCCTCCACTCTACCGGAGCATTGGGTTTGGTAAGCTCACACCTCAGTGTTGCTGTACCACCTTCTTCTGCCTCAGTATTCTGAAGCTCTTGTTTAAAAAGTGCTGGTAGGGCTATAAAATAGAAATATAACTCACAACAGACTGCAGTTGGGTTTTGGGAAAGAAAAAGTAGAAAGAAAATGAAAGCACCAAAAGAGCTTTTCTGCAGATGTCTCTAAACGTCAATGTTCTAGATTCAAAGTACAAAGCTATTTCCCCAGAGAGGCAATAGGAATATCTGCAGAACAAGAAGAAATCAATTTCAAGAATTTACATTTGCCGTGAAGTATATACAAGCTTAATCTAATCTATGATCTAAAAATGCCAGAATATTTTTCTTACTATAAAAGTAGCCAACATGTCGCCCTGATCATGGAGAAGATATTCTGAAGATCAGCAGGGAGTTGTAAGAGTTCAGATTCCCTCTTAAGGCAGGCCACTTGCAGGAGAGATTACAATTATCCTGACAGTAACATACCGACAAAACGCATTTAGTTCTGCATTGCAATTCCCATTTTCTACCTGGTCACTCTGTTAGGCTGTATAGAACACGCTATCCTACACACCTTCCTTATGAATCGTAGCCAAGTCTTCTCCATAAGTGACACTAACATACAGCTTTTATTTTCAGATTATAACGTTTTCCCCTTTTTTTCTTCCTCTTTTTAAAAATTTTTAGAATATTTTTTCTTTTACCATTGACTGTCAAAGTGGCAGTTGTCTGCTGATCTCCACACACACAGGTGTAATCTCCAGTGTCCTCCACATCCAGCTCATGGATAATCAGCTTTGCAACAGTACCATCTTGACTCATTCTATATTTGCTGCTTGCTTTGAGCACCTCCTGCCCCTTCTTCCACTCCACCACAGCAGGTTTAGTCAGCTCACAGTGCAGAGCGGCTGTCCCACTTTCCACAGCTTCTAGGTCCTTCAGGTCTTTTTTGAATTCTGGAGGCAGTGCTGAAGAGTAAAAAAATTACCACAGAGAGAGTGAATACTCCTAAAAAAGCAGCTAGATGAGGTCCTAAGGGAGAGGACGCATGGTACACTGCTGAGCCCTGATCCGGGTCAGTGGAACACAGTGGAAAAATCTCCCCCAGCTTCCCTGAACTCTGCATCAGGGCAAGGAAAGTGAGAAGGGCCAGCACAGCTGAGGAGGACAAAAACCAACAGGCAATTCTGTTCCCTATTCTAACAGAAGGAAGAAGCACACAAGCAAAGTCCAAAGGAAGACAAAAGCCCAAGCAAACAGAAAGGGAATGGGAAGAGACCATAGAAACAGAGACTTGGGCAGGTCCAAGGTCTGCAGGACCTTAGTCCCAAGGTTTACTTTACCGTGCACTGTTAAGGCGGCTCTGGTGGTCTTGTTTCCACACACACAGGTATAATCTCCACTGTCATTCAGGTCTAAATCGTGAACTACCAGCTCCACAACACAGCCTTCCCGTCTCATGCTGTACTTGTTGTCCGGGCTGAGGATGTGATGGCCCTTCTTCCACTGAACATGGGCAGATGCCTTGCTGAGCTCACAGTGCAAAGTGGCCGTGTCGCCTTCCACCGCTTCCTTGCTGGTCATTTCTTCTTGGAAAAATGGAGGCACAGCTGAAGGATGCAGGTAAAAAATATTACAAACTGAGGATATCTCCAGGGATGGGTGAGAGCAGGAAGTGACAGGGGAAAGTTGTGAAGGTTATGGAAGGGCGAGCATCAGCAACAAAGAGAGGAAAGAGAAATGGAAACATCCTACTGGGAATGCATACCCTAATCCTTTTGGTTTTACACTGGCTTCCTACTAGCAAAATTGCACTGTCCTCAAGAGACTTACACCTGCTTTCTACCAGTTTCCATGTAAGAAAAAATAAGAATATCATCTCCGAACTCCTTAGTTCACACATGTGTTGGTGTCTTCCACAAACTTCATGCCTTTGTACTCTCTTTTCCTACTTACAGAGCAGCCCTGCTGAGCTCTGAGTGTTGGCACAGCTCCTTACTCATCATCGTTTCTTCTTCCTTGAGGTACCCTTGAAAAGATGCAGCCAGGGCTCACAGATTCTTCTTGACCCCAAAGAAGATCTCCAGATGCACAATCTCAGCCTGTTTTCATGTCTCAGAACATATTTTCCCCACTTCTATTTCCTTGAAATAAATTTGGTGACCTTAACACGTGTCCCTCTATTAAATAGGTGGGATAATGGGATATTCCACCTCCTTAACAAGGTTGGATATCTCAGATCTCAATGCTCCACTCCATAGTGGTGGAGCCAAGTTAAAATATCCAGGCTAGAAACCAGGTTTAGCCTCCTTGATTTGGCACATTTCCCACCTGCAGCAGTGTTAAGCTGAAACAGCAGTTTTGTTTGCACAGCAATTGGTTCTTGCAACAAAATAAGACCAAAAGGACATCACAGAAAGAATTTATTCTTTCCTGCCTAGAAAAATCAAACTCCCAATGCAAACCTATCTTTGTGCATTAGGACAGCAGTTCTGGGCACAAAACCCAATATAAACATAACTTAGCACAGAAGAAATTATAACTAACACAGACTTATTCTGAATACTGCTTATTATGCCCTGCATTAAAATGGTAGGTATTGAGAATGCCAGAAAGGAATGGCAAAGAATAAAGAGGTTTGTGTTTTAGAGAATAAAGGAAGGAAAGGAAAGATAAAAGAATAGTGGGTTTATATGCTAGGAAAGGAACGCCAAAAGGGAAAGATGAAAGGACAGCAGGTTTGTGTTTAAGGAAAGGAAAAGACAAAAGGATGGCACAGAAAAATGCAGACTGGTATTTTCCAGTATACACAGCCTGCAGGTCATCAAAGGCAGGGAATACTATTTCAAATTAATAGAACTTCAGTTAATAAGGTTGAGCAAACAGACATGGAAAATTGAACACCTGATAGTAAAGGACAGACGTTTCCAGTTAGGGAATAGGAGGTCAAGATAGTTTTTACCCTGTACTGTTAAGACAGCCGTAGTCTGGTGCTCTCCACACACACAAGTGTAGTCTCCTGCATCCTCCTCAGCTATTTCATGAATCACCAGCTCTGCCTTGGTCCCTTCCTGCCTCATTTTGTATTTCTCATTCTCTTTGAGAATCCTCTGGTCCTTCCGCCACTCCACCGGAGCAGCCTTGGTGAGCTCACAGTGCAGGGCGACTTCTCCACCTTCATCTGCTTCCTTGTTCTTTAGCTCCTCCTTAAAGAGTGGTGGCAGAGCTGAGGGATGCAACATGGACATATGGTCATCAGAAAACCAGAACTGAAATCCTAATTTCTTTTTCATGTTTGGAATTATTTCCCCTCATGCCTCCCTTTTCCAGCCTACTATAAACATGCTTAGCTATAGCCAAGTTTGGAAACTCTGAAAGCATCCTTCTTCACCTGTGACATGGTTTCACTTACCGTAAGGGATCAGTTCCCTGGGTGTCTGTTGCTTTTCATGGTGAAAGAACAGTACAGAAAGATCCAGACCTTGGGTCAACAGCACCCACAAATAACACTGCTGGATAGGGTACGATATTACCTACACAGGTGTGATTTCTTGGAAGGTGGTATTGTTATTTTCTGTTTTGTTTTTACTAAAAACTTATAATCCCATCTACATGAAATCAGCCAGATTTCAAAGTAAAACAATTTCTAGTTTTAAATTGAAGTTTGAAGGGCCATATACGTGTAATAAGAATTTCAGGTTCTCACTATTTCCCATTTTGGAAATCAAAACCCAAAGACAGAACAACCTACACGAAATAACCTTCAGGAAAACTAATTAACATTTACCCACAAACGTGCTTTGTGCACAACTACTGTAAGCAGGTACAGGAGACAAACTGTAGTCCCCGAATGCCTCTGAAAAAATCCATGTCTCAGGAAAGCCTGAGGGGAGTCAGAAGGGTTTGGAAAAAAGCTGGAGGGAACAGAACTGGGTCTCTCTGACCAAGTACATTCCTCAGAGCCAAGGACTGTTACTCCATTAAAATGGATACTCATTAATGAGAGAGCAGAACATCAGGTAATGAGATTATTAACGTAACACAAGGATTTATTTCTGGATTGGTTTATTGGGAGCTAGTAGGATGAAGAAGAGTATAACTGCTGATAACCTGTGTTGTTGGGGTTTTTTTTAAATACCTAACTGCCAAGGTAGTCTTGATCCCCACACACAGAAGTGTAGACCCCTGCATCCTTCAAACCCAGGTTAGAGGTAACAAGCTCTGAAATGATAACTCTTCACTCATTCTGCATGCCTGACTTGCTTAAAGAACCTGGTACCCCCAGGAGTAACCGTGGCCAGGTCACCCAACAGAGCGACATCTTGTCCTTGTGGTCCCCCAACCCTCATTTCTCCTTTGAGCAGTGCTTGGAGAACAGGGGGCCTGACAGATCGTACATGTGTGTTTTGGAAAAAACTGTGGTTGGCTGAGGCGGGGAAAAGAGCTGGAAAATGCAAGTGTCCAAGAAGAGGGGACTTGGGCAGAAAGAAACATCTCATTTTCTCCTTTAAAGGGGGGCAGATTAACAATGACTCAAAAATTTGCCCTGAGATAGCTCTTCTTAGTAAGAAATGAGCTATACATAGAATGAAGAGAAAGGGGAAAAAAGATAAGCTACTGACCCAGGGCAGAAACAGCTGAATTTCAGTGATGTCTATCTATAGAAGTATTTATTAATTTTAATAAGGTCTTTTTACCATGAACTGTTAAGGTTGCTGTTGTCTTCTGGTCACCACAAACACACGTGTAATCTCCAGCATCTTTTACTTCTAGGTCATGAATGACCAGCTCTGCAGTGGTGCCAGGCTGTCTCATTTGATATTTGTCACTTGCTTTGAGCACTTTGGACCCTATTTTCCACTGCACTGGAGCTGCTTTGGTTAAGTCACAACGCAGAGAGACCGATGCTCCTTCTAAGGCTTCTTCATTCTTCAGTTCCTCCTTGAAAAGCACTGGCAGGGCTGGGAATGGGAAGTCAATAGATAGTGTATTTAAACTAAGATCAGCATCATGAATTCTCAACTGAAGTTCAAATCTGGCCAAGTCAGGGACTTTAGCCATTGAGGTTATCACTATGATGATCTAGAAAACTAAATCCAGTAGCAACAGTAAGAAAAACACTGAGCTGACAGGTCAAAGTACAACAGGCTGGGTGGATTCAAGACGCAACCTAAAGAATTTATCACAGGGCCACCCTCCATGGGGGCAGGACATCTCAGCTGGTCTAACAGGAACGTTTCCTAGGCTCTATTCCCTTAAGCTTACAGCATAGCAGTTTGTCTGCATGGAGAAACAGTCATGTGCTCAGACCCCTTTTTAGGAATATCAGACCAAAATTAAAGGTCAGAACAAGAAGTTCTCCTTTCCAGAACACAAATTAATTCCTAGGAAAAAGCCTAAAGCTGATAGGGGAACACTTCGTACAGCAACAGGATGTTTCAGAGAAACAAAAAACGAACAGTCATCTGCAAGATGAATTTACCATTCACAGTCAGAGAAGCCGTGGTTTGTTGGTCTCCACACACACAGGTGTATTCTCCTGCATCCTGCAGCTCTAGATCACAAATTTCCAGCTCAGCAAGGGCATTATCCTGCCGCATGATGTATTTTTTACTTGCCCTGACCATTTTGTTTCCTTTCTTCCATGACACAGCTGCAGCCTTGGTCAGCTCACAGCGCAGAGTGGCTGTTTGGCTTTCCATGGCGTGCAGGTCCTTCAGTTCTTCTTTGAAAAGTGCAGGCAGGGCTGAAGGTCACAAAACGGACAGAGAACATTAAAAATGACACGTGGCGCACAGGTGATGGGAGGGATTGGGTGGCACAGAAGCAGACAACATGTTAGGGTGGAAAGAGTTTCCTTTTCCCATAATTCTGGGACATTGGACAAACCAATAGACAGAAACAGAAAAGCAGCCTGGATGCAACCAGATCTTAGAGACAGCTTACAAATTTAAAAAAACCAATTTCAGCCACAGGTGAACACACAACCAAAAGCGATGAGCTGGTAGAGAAAAACGCAATAATACAGATATATGTATATGTTTTTTACCATGCACTATCAAGGCAGCTGTTGTCTCCTGTACTCCACACACACAAGTGTATTCTCCAGCATCTTTCAATTCTACGTCATGGATAAGCAGCTTCATGACCGTGCCCTCCTGTCTCATTTTGTATTTGTCGCTGGCTTTGAGCAGACTGCTTCCCCTTCTCCACTCTACTTGAGCAACCTTGGTCAGCTCACAGCGCAGACTGGCTGCTTGCCCTTCTGTTACCTCCTCGTCCTTCAGTCTTTCCTTGATGCGTGCAGGCAGCGCTGAGGACGCAATGGACAGAGGGTTAAAATGGATCAGGAAACACAGCCTCCTGGTGAAGGGCAGGGGTGGGAGCAGGAAAGGCGAGGGCGAGAGTGAGGAGCTGTCTTCGGGCCTGATCTCGCATCTACTTTAGGGATCAGGTCCTAAAACAGCTTTGTATTAGGAAACGCGATGAAGGTTTTTCCCTTAAATCACAAAATGCAAATTAATTCTCATGACTATGCTATGCAAAGTCAGACTCAGATGAACTATGCAGAGATAACAATGAACATGGACAAAAAATTAATTCAGACCATAAGACTGATAATGAGGACATCTAGATGAAATTGGTTATTACCGTGGACTACTAAGGAAGCTGTGGACTGCTTATCCCCACACACGCAGGTATAATCACCAGCATCACTCTCATTTAGATTATGGATCACCAGTTCTGCAGTGACATCCTTCTGCCTCATTTTGTATTTCTCGCTAGGTTTGAGTATTGTGTGTCCTTTTTTCCACTCCACTGAAGCGGTCTTGGTCAACTCACAGCGCAGAGTGACTACTTCACCCTCAGTGGCTTCCTCATTTCTTAACTCTTCTTTGAAGAGAGCAGGAAGAGCTGAGAAACAAAGGAGCAAACATTTCCATGATATGCAGTTCTTGGCCACCAAAAAAAATGAGACTTGATGTTTACCAATATCTATCCATGCCTAGTTATTGACATGAGGATCATCTCACAGAAGGAAGATTCTAATTTGTATCACAGCAACAAAAGGGTCTCACACTATGTAAATTTGCTGATTGGTTTAGACATGTATGGAGAATAAACAACAGGAATAGGAAAACTTCATGTATGGTCAAAGCTATAGCTTCCTCAGTGTAATTCAGCCCAGGAAAAGTGATATAGCAGGTTACACCATGATCAGGAAAAAAAGCTAAAGGAAAAAAAGAAAAGGCTTTACCTTATGTGTTAAGGATGCCTACAGACCTAGCCTGAGAGTTAGAATGAGGCTGAAGAGCAGAATCAGACCGACCTCTTGAAAGTGCTTGGGTAACAATAAAAAGGAAAAAGAAGGATGATGTCTCCATTGTGGAAATCTGCTATGAGACCTCCACACCAGGAAGTTCAGATGTATCCTAACACCTCATCCCTTTTGGAACAACTGCTAGAATCATTCAGAGCACAAGACTGGATGGTAATGTGATAATATCTACTGTGGGAGCAGCAGGATGGGAAAATGTCTGCTAAGTCTTTGGAATGGGGTGGAGACCACGTTTGGATATAGAATACATATGAAAGAACGGAAGAGGAGGATCTCCATGTCCTGATTCTGACCAGCAAGAAATAAATATTTGAGAATACAGATGTGGAGGATAATTGGGCAGACACCAATTATAAAGCAGGAGAGACTCAAGGGTTTTAGGACAAGTAATGATGAAGAGCAAAAGTAAATTCCGTGGGCAACAAGAAAGCAAGCTTCAATAATTCAATAACTGTTACTTAGGACCAAGCAGAAGCAAACTTAAAGGACAAGGTAGTTTAAGAGAGTGGAAAGCTTCTTGAAGAAAGAATATAAAGGGCATAATTACACAGACTACCCCACTCCAAGGACCATCAGGAATAGCCTGCCTAAATCATGAATTCTTCAATGTCCTGAAACTCGAGAGACCTATAAAATACGGGAGGTTTAGATGAGTGCAAAAGAAATACTGCAGAATGTAGAAGCAAAACCAGAAAGCACAGTTTCCCAGCATGTCTCAAGAAGGTGAGTTCCCCATTCCTGGACTCTGTCACCTCATGGACAAAGAGACCAACATGAAAGAGAGGCTGAAAGGGAATCTGCAAAATGATGCTGATATCAAATATCTCCAGACACAGCTGAACGCTGTATGTAGGTCTATCCAGCAACTGGGTGGTGAGGTCACTACTCCAGGAGCTTTCCATGTCCTCTGCTCACAGTTCAACTTAGAGCTCTTGGCTGTATCAGAATATTAGCACGCAAATCCCAGGAAACCTGGCCAGCCTGAACTAGAAAGAAACAGAAATAATACAATGACATTCTGTAGCTAGATTAGAAGGAAGAAAAACAACAAGGGAGAAGTTGGTCTACCAACTTTCAGGAATGTAAGTTGATGGTATGTAACATGGGGAAGCTGAAGTGTTTAATTCCTTTTTCTTCTTTAATGTTAAGAGTTAATGATAGCTAAGAAAGTAATAGGAATTCTGGCTAAGATGAGAAAAAATCAGATTGGAGAACATTTAAATAAACTGAATATTCTCAAAGCACCTTGGTGTGATGAAATTTGTCCTGGAATACTTAAGGTACAGGCTTAACCAATATTAGACATTAACAGTTACGCTGGAGAAATCAAAGAGAACGGGTGATGTTCCACAAGTATAGAAAAAAATGGAAACTCGGAGGTGAAAAAGGTCTCACAAATTGAAATGCACACATTTAGTTGTCACCATGTAAACCGAGAGTCTAAGCTCCCAGGAAAATCAAGAAAGTTCCAAAGTCAACAGAGCTAATGGAGTTACCTGCTGACCAAATGTAAATGCCTGCTATATGGTGAACTGGACATCTCCCTGGCTTCCATGGACTGTGTTGATTAGATCTCCACTGACAACAAGAGGAATTCAGGAACACTCACCAGTCTTGAACTACAAGCTGAATCCCACCCACAGTGCTTGTGTCTTGGAAAAAAGAGGTGAGGAGGAGGCAGACAGAGGATCCAAGGAGCTACGGCCATTTCAGCTTAACTTTCATTCTTTGGAAAACATTGTAGCAATACACTTGGACTTGCCAAGAGCTTTTCTTTTCGTGAAGGAGTGGACTAGTGGTAATATTTATTGACATAGGTTAATGAACTTCAGTGAGAGAGAGACACAGTATATGCTGTACACCTTGATTTTAGTAAAGCTCTTACTTTAACTACAGTAGGAAGCACTACCAGTTTGAAAACCACAGTCAAAAAATATTCAACTGTGATTTACACTCACAGTGAAAGAATGAGTTGAGCAGAGTTCCTCAGTATTCTGGAGTCCAGTATTATTCAGCATTTTCTTTAGTGGCTTGGACTATGCAATGCAGAGTAGTCATTAACTTTGCAGATGGTCTCAAGCTGGGAAGGGAGAGAAGCTGAAAGCACTTTGTTAAACAGGATGAGGATATAGAAGATCTTGATGAAGCAGTGGTGAAAAAATAGGCTACAATTCAGCAAGAGCAGGTGCTAAATACTATATTTCAGAACAATCAACAGCCCAAATACAAGATGGGGAACAACAGGCAACAGATCTGCAGAGAGAGATTTGGGGTTACCAGAGATCATGGAGCAAATGCAAGTCAAAACATGCAATTCTGATCTGAATAAAGCAAACATCGTAATAGGGATATATAAGAAGGCGTGTCATATGCAAGACACTTGAGGTCCTTCCATGCTACTCCAGTCTGGCAAAGCCTCAGATGGAGAGCTGTAGTCTGCTCTTGGCCACCACACTTCTAGGAAGATGTGGATTAACTGAAAGCAACAAAGATGAGCTGAAGTCTAGAAAACATGACCTATGAAGAAAGAGTGAAAGGATTGAAGGTGCTTAGTCCAGAAAAGAGAAGACAGAAAGGAAACATGATAGAAGTTTTCAAATCTTTCACAGAGAGGAAAATAGCAAATATTTCTCCATTTCTACAGTTTATGGGACAAGAAGTAATGACTTACGCCAGCTCAAGAAAGACTTTTGTTGAAATTAGGAAGAACTTTCTGGCGGCATTGATGGCTAGGCAGTGGAATGAGTGTCCAGGGGAACTGCAAATTCTTCAGCACTGGAGTGAGGCTAGGTAGGTGTGATGGTGACTTGGGGCTCAAGGATGGACTAGATGACCTGTAAAGGTCCTTCCCGATTTTATTTTCCATGGCTAAATTGGAAGTTCAAGACTGAAGCCATCCTTGTTTTATTGGTAAAGATCAAGATGAAAAAGTCTGGGCAGTAAAAAGAAATCAACTCACTGACCTACTGAATTTCCAGGTGAGAAAGATGGCTGAAATGACTTCCTACTGTCTTATGTTAATAGTGGAAATAAGGCTTTCCTCTCTTCCAAGGAAAGTTTGCAGATGAATTTGACTGAGGACTGTGAAGTACTCTCATGCTATAATGCTGAGTATTCTGCATACCAGAATACAAATCTACATGATCCTTGGTCAGAGTTATATAGAAAGGTTGCATTGAATCAAGTTCTGTTTGCATTATTTAAAATTATCTGTCAAATCCTAATGTAACCTGAAATCTGAGATCGCTCTTTTTAAGAGGTATGAATGTTCCTGCTGCTCCATCTCTCTAAGCTTAAGTCAAAAGTAAGTAAAACAGAACAAAAAACGCAGGCATGTGGCATCCTTCAGCCTTCAGTGTGGTGCAAAGCAGTATAGCTGTGCACCAACAAGAGCAAGGAGAAGAACACAGGAAAAATGTTAGTATAATCAATGGAATACAGTTCTAGTTAGAATTAGGTAAAAATCACAATAAAACAAGAAAATCTGTTACCAACAGAATTAATGATGGCAAGATTAGAGAAAGAACTCATTGTGTGTCAATACTGAGCCTTCCAGAGGAAAGAGGAGAAACATTACACAAAAATTTCTCATTTCTGTTTTCTTTACCATGCACTGTCAGTGCTGCAGTGGTCTTCTCATCTCCACACACACAGGTGTACTCCCCAGCATCCTTGACTTCTAAAGCATGGATCAGCAGTTGTGCTGTAGTACCTTCCTGTCTCATCGTATATTTTTCACTGGATTTGAGCACTTTGTGTTTCTTTTTCCACTCCACAGAGGCAGCCCTAGATAGCTCGCATTGTAGTGTGGCTGTTCCACCTTCTGTGGCTTCTTCATTCTTCATCTCTTTCTTGAAGTGGGCAGGCAAGGCTGAGGAGTTCAAAATGAGCAGAATGTATGACCATGGCAGCTATCCAAGTAACTATTTATCTGTGGTCTGGCAACCACACGTGAAAAGCAAAGCCTTCCCTAATCAAATAGGATTGATAACCACTCTGGGAAACATGTGATGGTGACCTTGGGAAGCTGGAGAACACCTCGTTCATAAGTCAGAGCTTTTTTTATGGTATGGTTTATGGCATGAAGTGGAGAACCACACCAGTATCAACTTCAAACTCTGCAAGACTGAGCCCTACCTTACTTTGGGTATTACCTGGCACAGTGGAAAATAAAGCCTAGCTAGAGTGTCCAAGTTCTATTGCAATGCAAATCATTACTGAAAAAGTTCATAAATGAAACTGTATCTGAGGCATCGATCTCACTTTTCCATGAGATTTCTCCTCAGATAGTCGTCTAACAGAACTTGACTGTCAAATTATTCTGACACACTGAAAACTGTATCAAAAATATCTCATCACCAAACCGTAATATTCTCAACTTTAGGATTGTAGTGTCTTTACAACCAACTTTACAATAATATGATTTTCCTTTTTTAGCAACTACTACTGAACATGAGCAAAGTAGTAAGTTGGAACCAAGATGAATATCTGAAATTTTTGCAACGAACACCTGATCAGTGCCTGATAGTGTCCAGTGTATTCAAGCATTTATGCCCATACCCAACCACATGTTGCTAAACTCATCAGAAATGGGGCTGCAATTTCAAAGCTGATACTACTGTGCTCTTAAAAAACAACTGGTTGAAAATAATCCACTTAATTTGATATATATATTTTTTTTTACCATTCACTTTCAGCGCAGCCGTGGTTTTCTGATCTCCATAACAGCATGTGTAATCTCCAGCATCTGTCAGATCTAAATCACGGATCACCAGCTCAGCAGTTGTGCCCTCGCATCTCATGGTGAATTTGTCATTTGGCTCCAGGGCTCTGTCTCCTTTCCTCCATTCCACGGCAGCTGCGGGCTTGTTCAGCTCACAGCAGAAAGTGGCTGTGCCATTTTCTGTGGCTTCCACGTTCTTCAACTCTTTTTTAAAATGAGGAGGAAGGGCTGAAGATCACAGGTGAAGAGAGAGCACTTTAAAATCGAGATAATACTGCATCTCGACTGCTCTGCTGGATTAAAACCCTTTAATCTCTAAAGGTTTTAGAATATACAGTACCTCAAAGGCAAATGACGATTTCAGGGGCATCCCTGCCTTATGTTTTGCAACACACCACATTCAGCATGTCACAACTGAATTGGAAATCAGCATTGTGCAACTATAACTTCAGTACTGGAAGGTATGCTTTAAAAGCGTTTTAAAATATAGCAACAGAAAGCTCATTCCAAGATTTCAAGGAACTATGCACAGCTCTGGCTTAAGATTGGATGAACAATTAAAGTGAATACTATGTTATTTAAAATTCCAGGCTGCAAGGTATCATTCTCACCCGCCTTTCTCAGTTGCTATCATAACAGAGCACCTTTCAATTCCATTCAAGTAAAACAAGTGAAATCTCAGTGATATGCCTAGAGAAATTAATTAATGGAAATAGTGCAAGTGCTATTTATGACTTCACCGAGGTCTTCATTATCTGCTTCCAGATTCCATTAACATGAAAGAACAGGGACAGAAAAGACTGTATGGTGCTATTTATCAGTCCCAAGTGAAGGACTTTCAGTAAAAGATATTCCCAGTGGTTGATACAGCTGTCACAAAAATTTAACATAATAGATGGGCTCAAGAACAGTTTGTGATCCTGCATGAGATCACAGATGACAAAGCAGAAAATCCCTATTAAGCTTATGTATTTTACCATGCACTGTCAGGGATGCAGTGGTCGTCTTGTCTCCGCACACGCATGTGTAATCTCCCGCATCTTCTTCCTCCAGGCTATGGATTGTCAGCTCAGCAATGGTATCCTTCAGTCTCATTTTGTACTTCTCACTAGGCTTGAGCACCTTTTGCCCTTTTCTCCACTCCACCGGAGTGGGTTTAGTTAGCTCACACTGCAGAAGAGCTGTCCCGTTTTCTGTGGCTTCCACATTGACAAGTTCTTTTTTGAACAGTGCAGGCAAAGCTATGGGGTGTAATATAAACAGAGAGTACATCAAAACCATTAACCAGACCTTGAGGAAATTAGGACTGGGTCCTGAGGCCAGTCCTTCACTGTTACAGGAAAACAAATCATATAGTCTTGAAAACTGCATCTATTAGAAAACCACTGCAGGATCTCACAGGGATAATTGCTACCATGACCTGCCTCTAATGTTGACTTATGCAGCATGCTTATCATCTCCCAGCTGATTCCAGTAGTCCTCTCTACCTATTTCCATCTGAATTCATCCACCTTGAACATTAATGACCCAACTTTTGATTGAAAGTCATTGCCCTGGATGATGGCACTGCTAGCTGAAGATCTCTACCTTTCCTGACACCATAATTTATCTTTCTTGTTCAGAAAAAAAATTAGTAATATAACTTCAGGTGCACTTTTAAACCATAATTTCCAAGGGCGTAATGGCTCTAATATCAGGAATACAGAGGTTTTTTCTGGCAGCATTCAGCAAGTTGCTTTGTGGTGTGCCACCAAAGTGAAAAGGAAGTGATTTGCACAGGGAAGAAAGTGCCAGCTCAGAGGAGGAGAGGAACAGAAGTACCTCCAGTTGGGAGAAAGAAGAGGAAGTAAAAGCATGCAGAAAATCTGAGAGAAGAGAGTTTTGCCTCCACAGTTTTGCCCCTGTCCTTAGAAGCATCTTATCCTTAAGATATATCTCAAATAAAAACTATTCTTTCATCTGTTGGAATTATGTATGAATTGCCTCTGCTGGAGGGGCAACTAAAGCTTGTCGCTATTCACCGTGGCAGAGGCAGGAACAAAACCTGTCTTACTACTCCCTAAATCAGGACCTGCAGAATAATGGTTTGGGTTTTTTTTTTTTTTGAAAGTACCATTTCCTCAGCGGAATATATCACAGTCCCACAAAGGAGTACGACAGTCGTTCATTCCTGAATGGGAAAACCTCTCACTAACTGAGTTCAGCGTCTTTAAAGATCGTTCCTTCAAATTAAGCACTGGAATCCACTGTCATCAGTGAGACGCAAGGACAAAACCTCTGAGAACAAGCTTGCTGCTGGAGGTCTGCTCACTTTTGGCCTTACATACAGGTGCCTTTTTCACTTTTAAAAAGTGAAGACTAAGATGAGAAATTCTCGCAACTCTTCTTTATTTTGGTATACAGCCCCCAGTTTCAAACTGACAGACAGTGAGAGATGGGATGAAACGCAGCCAGCAAAGCAAGAAAATGCTGCAGAATCAAAACATCGAAGCAAGTGGGAAAGAAACCTCTCAGAGAAAAGGGAGCTCCCTGAGATACTGCTATCATAACGGAGAATGGCTTTTTTACCATGGACTGTCAAGACAGCTGAGGTCTTCTGATCTCCACACACACAGGTATATTCTCCTGTATCTTCTACCTCCAGATCTCGGATCGACAGCTCTGCAGCAGTATCTTCTTGTCTCATCCTATACTTATCACTTGGTTTGAGTGTCTTGTCCCCTTTTTTCCACTCCACCGGGACACCGACCTTGCTCAGCTCGCAGTGCAGAGTGGCTGTTGCACCATCTGTGGCTTCTCTGTTCTTCAGTCCTTCTTTGAAAAATGCAGGCAAAGCTGAAGGACAGCAATACGAGCAGTGAGATGTAATGCTCCAAAGAGTTAAATTAAACATGGATCTTTAATTTTCCTTTTCCCTCTTATCTTGAGCTGATTTATGAATACAAGAACATGGATTCTCTATAGTCTCCATGAATCAGTATAAGGAAAGAAATGTCATCACCAGGAAAGGATTCAACGCTTGCAGTAATCCATAGAGATATTTTACATGTACTCAGTCACAAATCAATACAGACGGAAGTAGAAAACCCAATTTTTTTCCTGTGAAATTTCAAGCAAAAAGAATAAATACTAATTTGAAATTTCAAAAAAAAATTGGTTTTCTTATATGTCTTTTTAAACCATAATGGGAGGATGATTGCTATGTTTTCACATACTTAAGCAAATGAAAAGACATTGTCCATTAAGGAAATGAAACACTGGAGTTTCATTCTAAATGCCAGTTTGAAATGAAATTGTTCATTTCGACACATGGTGGGAAAACAGTTTCACCTGAACTGACATATCCTTTCAAACATGCCAGTTGCAGTAACAATCAAAGTTGTCCCTGGGAATGGTCATCCCTTAGAAGGCTGGGGCTTGCTTTACAGAGGAGAGTAACTGAATGCAATGACAACCGGCCCATATGTGTAAAAGCACTTTGTTGTCCCAGGAATGGAGTATGGGAATAAGATTCCAAGGAATAACCTAACCTTTGGGAATTTTATGAAACCTTAAAATCACTCGGTCATAGTCCCTTCGAGGCAACCCATTTTATTGGCCTTGAGCGTAACGGGGAGTCTAACAAAGGAACTTTCAAGGGGGAAAGCAAAATGATGGACCCTAATTAAAACAGTAGCGGCAATCCGGGTTGCCTATATGCTTCCCTGAGCTTGCACATTGATATTCCTCTTGTGCCACGCACACCAGCCGCGCTGATGCCAATGGGAGCACTTCATTGGCATCAGCGAGCTGTGGATAAGGGTCTGGCAGAAGGAAGGAGATGGGAGGGTAACCAGGTATCTGTCCAAATGAAGAGAGAAAACAGGATAGTTACTTTTAGTATGTGTCTCGTTTTGTTTGCTTTACCATGTACTGTTAAAACTGCCATAGTCTGCTGGTCTCTGCACACACAGGAATAATTCCCAGCATCCGTCGTGTCTAGATTTTGGATTATAAGCTCAGCAACAACACCTTCACGTTTCATTTTATACTTGTCACTTGATTTGAGGGTCTTGAAGCCCTTCTTCCACTCCACGTTAGCAGCAGCCTTGTTCAGCTCACAGTGCAGAGAGACACTTTTACCTTCTGTGGCTTCTTCATCTGTCAGTTCTTTGGTGAAAAGAGCAGGCAGGACTGCAGAGTAAATGCAACATGGACACGGC
This sequence comes from Fregata magnificens, assembly GCA_013389945.1. Lineage (NCBI taxonomy): Eukaryota > Metazoa > Chordata > Aves > Suliformes > Fregatidae > Fregata > Fregata magnificens. Next base: position 241,656 of record WAAD01001394.1, read on the forward strand.
ATCAAAGCTGAGAAAGCCTGACCCATGATCTACTCACTCACTTATCTCCCTGAACCTGCATGTCACTGAAGCCACAAGACCTTCTTCACACTCCAGGATTTTGTTCTGGTCTCTAACATTTCAAAAGAGATTTCAGTCTGATTTTTAATTTTTTGTCCTCACACTTTAAAACTTGCTTTAAAAGCAAGTCTGCCTATCTGCAAACTTAGCTGACAAGCCATCTATCCATTACTTTATACACCATAAAATCAAGGGGGTAAAATTAGAGGCCACATTTCAATATGAGACCCAAAGCATTTTGTTTCCTTTGAGGAAAACAGCAGTTCTACAGAAGTGCCTGATTCATGGCACTGTCTATATTTTTATAAATAGAGCCCCTTAAAACAGAGCAGTTACAAACATGTTGTCAGCTTTCTGCAGAGATAAAGTATATGCTTTGGAAGAGTTAAGCTAAAATTTGTAAAAAAGGGCTGGGAATAGCAGGAGAATAAAAAGGCAATTTTTCATTGTTCCTCTTAGGAACAACAAGTACAACAGTCTAAGCTACAAAAAGTAAATATTATTCCCACTTTTAGGTCAATCTCTATGGGAAAACTTTTAACCAAGCAGCTGTACTGGACTAGGGAGATCGTGTGGAGCTGGGGACCTGTACTCCACTTGTCATTTGAACATAGCACCTAGGAAGACAAATAGCACATCAAGAGGGCATCAGGTGAAAGGAGAGAGAGAGAAGGAAAACAGGATAGAAAAATTAATCAGCAGGGGGAAGGATAGAAAGTAGACAGGGACCAGATGAAACAGGAGAAAAAGAAGACAAGAGTTTGGAATTATACAGGTTTATACAGGGCACGTGCTGAGAATTTCTTTTTACCATTTACTGTCAAAACAGCCGAAGTCTGTTGATCTCCACACACACAGCTGTAATCACCAGCATCTGCCAAATCCAAATCCCGGATCATCAGCTCTGCAAAGGGACCTTCCTGCTCTATTTTGTATTTTTCACTTGGCTTGAGGACCATATTCCCCTTTCTCCACTCGACTGGGGCCGATTTGCTCAGTTTACAGTGCAAAGTGACTGCCTCCCCCTCTGTAGCTTCCTTGTTCAACATTTCTTCTTGGAAGAGGACAGGCAAGGCTGAAGGGTGCAATATCAACAGAGAAGGAATCAGCACTAGAAAGAAATGAACTGGACTCTGCTGTGAGTTACTGGGCTGCAGCATGCATTAACAAAAAATGCACTACTGCAAGGTGGATACAGTTGAAAGAGGGGTAAAACCTCCTAGAGTAGAGAGAAATAAATTAGAGAAAACAATATACAACATAGCTGTGCTGTCTCAAAGCAAAGAAAAAAAGCACAAGGGAATATTCTCCAATAGGGTGACTGGTACCTCTGAGCCGAGAACATGAAACCTCTAAGAAATCACACTGACCAAACTTCGGAAGACCAGCAAATGCTGTTAAACACACTAAGTTTGGGGCTTAATGAGCAAAAGGGGTAGAATGGTTACCATTCACTCTCAAGGCAGCTGTTGTCTTCTGGTCTCCGCACACGCAGGTATAGCTCCCAGCATCCGTCAAGTCGAGGTCTTGGATAACCAGCTCAACAAAACGCCCTTCCCGTCTCATTTTGTATTTGCCATTTGGCATCAGCACCTTCCCATCCTTCCTCCACTCGACCGAGCCCACCGCCTGGCTCAGCTCGCACTGCAGTGTGGCCGTCCCGCTCTCGGTGGCTTCCTCATTCTTCAGCTCTTTTTTGAAACGAACTGGCAGGGCTGAGGGATGCAGAATGAAAAGGAATTGCAACCCAAGACCCTGCCCAGATCTCTGGTCAGAGGCTGAATTGTGATTTGTCGTATGACTACCTAAGCCTTATTCCAACACCCTTATCCTTAAGATCATCCTGCCTTTTTTTGTGGATGATAAAAAAAAATTCTCAAGTAAATTGTTCTGTGGGAATCAAAGTATGCGTGATCTTGATTGGGATCATGCATACAAATGGCAAACTCATCCTCATCATTAAAGGTGATGAACCCTCCTTAACAGAAAATCCCAAGGAATCTTATGTTTCCATACTAATTCAGGAAAACGTGCATGTCAGCACCCGTCACTTGAGGAAAGGTAAGAAGACAACACAACACACACATCCAACATTGGGCATAATGAAAGCTGATCGTGATGGAGATTGAGGAAAGGAGTGACATGGCAACATGAAAAAGTGGAAGGATGAAAAAAGTAGAAGCAAGACATGAAGGTAGGTGTTGTGAGGGAATGTACAGAGAGGAGGAGGGAAGAGATGGACAAAAACGTTCCAGAGTTTCACAGATTATTTCTAACTTTTTACCATTCACTGACAAGGCTGCTGTGGTTTTTTGGTTCCCCACTACACATGCATAGTCTCCAGCATCCTTTGGCTCCAGATCGTGAATCAGCAGCTCAGCCACCATGCCCTCCTGTCTCATCCTGTACTTGTTACTCGGCCGGAGAAGAGCGTGCCCCTTCCTCCACTCCACGGGGGCCTCTCTGCTCAGCTGGCATCGCAGGGTGGCAATCCCACCTTCCACAGCTTCCACGCTCTTCAGCTCTTCTTTAATGAGCACAGAGACAGCTGAGGAATGAAGCGTTCTCATTTTACTTTAGGAGCATCATTACCAACTGGTAACCTCATATGGGACTTAAAGCCAAAACAAATTCTCTTGGCACAGCTAAAGCTCTGACCTACCTGTATGTCCAGGACTCTACTTGACTTTAAAATGGCACACCATGGGTTTGGGAGGAAATAAAGCCAAAACAATTATTTCCCAATAATTAGAATAATGAAGTAATTACTATTCTGCTGCCCAAATGCTGTTGGTCACAGGCGCGTGAAAAACTTGCTGAGAAAGTGCAGAAGAGAATTGCATATTCTTTAACGAAATGTGTAGTTGAGGCCCTTCTTACCTCCTGGCTTAGAGCTCAGACAAGGACCTCTATGCAGAGCAGAAAGCAGAACAGTTATTTCAGAGGCAAGGAAAGATATCTTGTTACCAAGGATATTTGATTGCTATGATTTAGCATGAAATTATTGTCCTAGAAAATAGAGAACATCATGGATCCAGCCAGAGCTGCCTTTTGTTTGTACTGATCCCTTTTTATCTTAAGGCTCGCTATAAATGTACAGGAGCTAGCAGGACCATGGCAAGAACAACAACAAATGGTCACAAGCAGGTGCCTTATTCCTACCATGGATTTTGACTTGGGCTGTGGTCTGCTGGTCTCCAGTGTCACAGGTGTATCTTCCCGCATCTTCTGGCTCTGCATTATGAATCACCAGCTCTGCCATTGTCCCCTTCTGCTTCATTTCATATTTGGCACTTGCCTGGAGCGTGGCTTCTCCCTTTTTCCACACCACAGTGGCATCAGCTTTTGTGAGTTCGCAGCGCAAGGAGACAGATTTCCCCTCTTCCATTTCCGTGTTCTCCAGGGCTTGCTTAAAAAGGACAGGCACAGCTAGAACACAGAACCGGGGATTAGGACATGCCCTCTTGACCTGCTGTACAAGAAGTGCCCCATGATGGCTGTCACCCCTTAAAACTAGTCCTTTTCCAAATGAGAAGACCCACCCTAGACCCTCCCTTGGCTATGTGTCATCAAAGTGATTCTGCTTGGGAGCAGGAAGAAATCTCTCCCCCAGATATTATCATCTCACTGGGGATTCCTGGGAGTACGGGGGAAGTTTCTCTCATCTTTAATAATGACCCCTTCAGAATCCTCTGAGCATCCTCACCTAACAAATTCCCTGCTTGCTGCCATATGACTCTAATCATGCCCTATATCTCTCCTGCCTTCTGCTCCAGCACATACTACTTTTGCTATACTACTAAAGATATTGTATTTGTTTAACAGCATTGGGGGGTGCAGATGACATCTGAGAGCCTTCAAAAAAGGATGTGTTGGGGAGTTTGGGGGTCTAAACATTAATCGGGGACTGGACTCGACTTATGTTTTCGTGTTCTTCTTGTGCTCCCATGCTCCTGCTCTCCAACTCTAACTCCAACCTTAATCACAGCCATGTGAAAAAGCCAATAGGTCAGGAACTATGGCACATAGGGTATAGAAAATGAACCCTTTGTGCTTACTTATCTTCTGTTCAGTGGAAAGTTACAGATTTAAAATCCCAGATGCATAACATGAGATTACATGAATGAAATATATACAGGTGCTTACAAGTATGCAATATTACCATTAAATTTTACGTATGAGTTTGTAGATGGCACTGCCACAAAGTGCTGTGTTGGTTTTTTTTTAATAGAAGATCTATTAAGCAATGCATTAAGAAAGCATGCGAATGTATCTAACTCTGCCTACCGTTTATTTTCACCCGAGCAGTGGTTTTCAGTTCCCCAGTGCTGCAGGTATATTCCCCAGAGTCTATCAATTCGACTTCTCGAATAATGAGCTCTGCCACAGTACCATGCTGCTTAAATTCGTACTTCTCGCTGGCATAGAGAACAGTGTCTCCTTTCATCCATTTCACTGGGGTATCAGGTTTGCTGAGCTCACAGGTCAGCTTGACTTGCTTTCCTTCTTTAGCTTCTTCATTTTGGAGCTCTTGCTTGAAAAGAACTGGTATTTCTGAAAAAGAACATTGCAGATGTTTAAGGAAACACACGAGATCAGAAATCTCTTTTTCCTTTTTGTTTCAGACTTTGCTGTTCAGATAGGAAACCACAGGAATGGAAAAGCACTGGCAAACAGTAAACAGATCCTTACAACTCACATCTGGCTGCCAGCACTCTACAGCAGCAAAAGATATTTGAGACCATATGCTTTTTTTCCTTTTAACCACTATCTGTACTATTGAAGACATTGCGAATATTGCTGTTGTCATTATTAACATTAGTGGCAAATGCCATCCTGCTATTAATGACACAACCAGTGTGTTGCAGATGGGTGGTCAGAGCTAGACCACTAGCACAAAAAACATTAAACTTTACTGAGGTCAACTCGCACGTAACACAGAAGACACAGAGAAATGGCAAAACGCTTTCTGTCATTACCAGCAGTATTGATTTTTCTTTATAAAAAACCCCACAACATATTTTGATCAGACATGAATACAGACTTAAAAACAGCACAAAGCATACACAGAGAGGAAAGCATAGCTGTATATGAAAGGGTTCCTGTGGACATTCCTATTCAGGCTCTATCACAGCCTGGTGTTCAAGGCTTTAAGGCGAGCTATTGCAGAGAAGGCACTCACTGGGGAAAAAAAACCTCAACTGAAGTGTTTTCCCTTCCGGTCATGAAAAAACACCCTATTTCTTCCTGGCTTCTGCTGTCTTATGAATATGCAAGTCAGCCACTGATCCATGATGCAGTTGTCCTGTGGCTGTTGAAAAACTACAGCCTATGCTTCTGTTCCCCTTTTACCTCTAGTTTGGGATACTCAGTGTCACATGGCTACTGACTTTTCTTTTTTTTTTTCTTTTTTTTTTTTTTTCTGTTTTTGAATTCTGCTGTTCTGCTGTGACCCTAATAGAAAAATGAAAGCTACAACAGTGTAATTTGTTGTAGGCATCCTTATGACTTGACTCCTTCACATCTACTGGTGATCTGAATCCATGTGTTTAAATCCTGCATCCATCCACACCCTTCTTTATGAAGGGAAAAATGGAGTTGTTGCTTAACACTTGTTATGAGGGGTTTTTTTCTAAACAGAAAAATTCCTCTTCATTATGGGTGAGATCCAGGCCTTACTAAAGTCAACGCAGGTCTTTCTTTTTTGTGTAATGGGTACTGGGAAAGCATCCTAGTACTAATGAAAGACATAGCAAAACTGGACCGTTAACCATCACCTCTCTTCTTCATTACATCATCAAAGTCTTCCCTTTCTTTGCACAGCAGATCTCAGCCCCAAGTTGGCTTGTTTCTTTGTGCTCTAGATAAATACTGTGAGCATCTTGCCTTCCCTCTTCGTGCTCTGAGGTTCAGGTTGACTATTCCAACAACCCAAATGCTTTTTGTTCATGCTGCCTTCTCTAATCCGTGTGCAGCTTCCAATCGGCCCCTCCAGAGCATGTTAGGAAGAGTTGCATGCAAGACTCTGCACTGGTCAGGCTAAACCCACCCTATGCCATTAACATCCTCCCTGTATCTGCCCAAACCTGCCCATGTGAAGGAGCAATTTTGCTCACAGGAACCAAGCTCCTCCTCAACCTCAGGCTGGAGCAGCAACTCAAGACAGGCTGGAGCAATTATAACATGTGTAGCAGGTGAGCCTGGTTCTGACACGGCTCAGACCCGACGCTTACCTAATGTACGTGGTGCTTACCCAATGCGCTCAAGGAAGTACATTAAAGTCTCCTATGTTTAAGAAGAGAACTTTTGCTCCAGCTCAGACCACAACCGTTCAGATAGCACCTCCTGCTTGATCATGACCTTTGGAGTAAAAACTTTGGATGCACTACTCTTAGTAAATTTGGCTGCCTAAAGCAATTACCCAGACAAATGTGGGTGTATGAGCTCCCTGCCTGGAGAGAGCCATCAGTGGAGACAACTTCAGAAGGTGATTCATCCTTTCTCTGGATTACCTCTTATCTCCTACAGAGATGCCCACTGTTCTCTATTGACCCATTGCTCTCTGCTCCAGAGAGCTTAGGCACTTAAATTTCACAGAGGTAAAATCAGGAGAGATAAAGGTTTTTCCTATTTCCCTTTCTGTCACCTCTCTGGGTGCTGTCATGGATGACTTGATGAGAACCTTTCCTGCACCATGGTGCAAAGACATGAGGTTCCTTTTTAGTATAGCTTCATGTTTTTATCATTTCAATTTATTACTCTGACCTTGGTGTTAGGTGATGAGTTAGGACCCAAACCATCACTCCGAATGTTCTTACCCTTGACAGTAATAAACGCACTACTTTTAGCTGCTCCAGCCTCACACTCATATCTGCCACTGTCTCTTTCTTCTGCCCTGTGAATGACAAGTTTGGCTTCAAATCCCGACCGGCTGATGTTATACTTGGAAGAATTCCTAAGGCTCTTCCCGTCTTTGCACCACTTTACAGGGCTGTCTGATTTGGAGGTTTCACAATGAAGGATCACATCCTCTCCCTCAGTGACTTCAGTATCAACCAGCTCCTTTGTGAAGATGCAGGGCTTCTCTAGAATCACATAAAAACCGTCTGAGATGTTTCAGAAGAGGTGCAGATTTTCAGATCATAAGTAATCTGTGAGACTTACATCCAAGATTACTTCTATCAAAATTACAGGTCAAGGTTAGTAACAAATAATTTGGTGTTCACGACTATAAAGCTCTCAGGAAGGCACCAGTCGTGCCATAAAATATTGTTTGGTAAATACCTAACACCATCTGGGAGAAACTGAGAAGAAAATACGCCTGCTGGAGAACATAAATAAGATCTCTCTCGCATCTCACTAAATAGGAGTAAGATGGAGACATGGTTTTCCTAAGCCCTTTTACATGTCAGCTGATTAGTTTGAACCTTCTAACTGAATGTGGAAAAGTTAATTCTGCCTGAAGCGAGGTGCGATACAGGCTTCTCAAAGCCAGTCGCCTAGAGCAGGTCTCATCCCATTGGTATGAGTCATCTAAAAACCGGGTGGATAGCTCAGACTGGTCATGTAGGGTATCTCTGTAACAGCTGGAAGATGACAGACACCTCCAGAGACCAGATATTCACTTCCAAAATAGGTCATTAGAAGAGAGAAGGTGAACTGCTTTCTGGAACTGCTGGTCTTTCTACACAGCTTATAGAAGTAGCCTAAGCTAGGTATCGATAGCTAAATTGCCCAAGGTAGATCTCATCCCTCCCAGCTTAATGCTTTTTAATCCATAAAAATCCAATCAATCAGGAGACCAAAACCTGTTTTTGGTACTATAGCGTCACATATTAGCGTTATCAAAAGGAAACGGCCTTTTGCAAATAAAACCTTTCATTTGCCTTCAGAAAAATCTGTTTGCATCTCTGTAGCATGGCAAAATTTGGGCAAATTTTCAAATTTTGAAAAAAAAAGTTCTTTGCAAGAAACGTGGTGATTCTGAAAAGAATGCGAATATGATCTGACACAGTGGAGACTGTTTTACATCTCTGGGCAAGGAGAAATATTTATGTTTCCAGTAAGAAAACACCTCTCTAATCCTGCACTCTTGGGCTGTCTGGCATTCATTTTATTCTCTCACTATAGAAGTAGACTAACACTGCAGTTTTAACTCAGTTTAACTTTTCCAGAGAAAACAATTCATTGTCAACAATGAATAGCAGAGAACACACGTAATGTTGCCTTTCAAACAATGAACACTAAATTAAAAACTTCTGGGTTGCACTTTTTTCTTTTTCCTTGAACTAATTGATTTCTCCTCACTTATCATCACCCTATCAGCTCCGCTCAAGGAAAACTGGACAAGGCATCCGATGTACCATCACTGCAGTATAACATTCCCATCTCAGGTCCAATAAACACACTGAGAGTTATCCAGGATTACAAAGTGTTAATTCCCCAGCCCTAACTTCAATAATAGCATTACCTATGTAATAAACATATACAGATATACATATGATGGGGCAAAATTTGTAGCATTTTTGTTCTTTTTTTTTCACCTACCCACATTAACCCGTAGTTATTTCTACACATTCTTTCCTCTCCTGCAGTTTTTATGATTGAATTACCTTTAACAACCAAACTGGCAGAGGTTTTCTTATCACCAGCTTCAAATGTAATGACCCCCGAGTCCTTCAGTGAGAGTTTTTTCAACGTTAGCAAGTGATATCCACCAGGTTGAGACTGGATCTCATTAAGTTCATTGGTATGGAGTGGGGTTTTATCCAAAAACCACTGCACTTTGCTATAGTCTACAGGAGAGATTCTGCATTTGAACATGGCAGATTCTCCTTCTAACACAGTGACATCCTCCAGGTCTTCTGTTATTAGCACTTTATGCCCTGAAAGGAACATAGATACATCAATTACTGGAATCTTCAGTTTCTAGCGTGAAAATCGATACGGAAAACTCCAAGATTTCCCATGTGAGTATTTCAAGAAAGAAATATGTTCGTGATACACAAGACTGAAACACAATATCCCTGTTATTGAACACAAAAACCATTCACAGGAAGATAATATATACAGGACACACACCGAAATAGGATGAAGACAACTTCAAAGCACCAGAACACATATAGCAGAACAAGTAGTCTGTACAATGCAAATCCAGTGTTATAAAGTTTTTCCTAATGAAACTACCTGGAAAGGCTGAAAGGATGCATCTCTGATGGCATCACTGGGCTCTAGACATCACTAAGCAGATGAACCCTCCCATGACAACTCCTCTGTTTTTCTAGAGCAAATATAACTTGCTTTCTATGGGATAGGACCACCCAGCCCTCACCTTCTTTGAGTTTCGTCCAACCATAAACACAGTGGGAAGCGAAGAGAGTGTCTGACTGCAGCTTTAGTAAAAAGAAACAAAACAACAGCCCTGAAAACCTGCCTGTATAGATACAGATAGATATACACCTAACTATAAATAAATAAAATAAGGTTATCGGTGTGTACAAAGATATATCTGATGTTGCTCCTACTTACAAAACTAGTACAGGGAATTTTTACTTTTATCTTGAGCTTTCCGACAGAGAACTGTTTTTTCACTCAGAAAAGTTGGTTGTTAGAAACCTCACAGCGAGTTCAGGTAGCTCAGATCCTGAGACCATGATGGGGATTAAGCACACTTCTTTGCTTCTCAAGGCTGCTCTAGCAGATGATCAGAAGTGGAGAAGTCTGGCTTTACCCCCTTAGTCTTTAATAACTAACTATAATGATTGATAAGTGGACGCTGCCACTGCATCTCTATGCGACAATTCTTGAATTGTTCCTCCTATTCTCTTCACCTATTTCAGCTGAAGAGTTTCTCCCAGTTGGGGCTCCAGAGAGGGAACTGTGAGGAGCAGTAACAACCAGACCTCAGTCTGGTTGTTACTTAAACACTGCCCTGCCGTTAGCATTGGCCACCACAGCTCATTTACTGCTTGTAGCATCAATCAAAAGCTGCTTGGGTTGTACTCTTCAACTGGAGGGTGTAACTCATGTCTAAGGCACAGAGGGACTTTAAACACTTAAAGACCCCTGGACCACTCATTCACCTATCCCCTCTTAGAAATCACCACCGGAAAGAGGTATCAAGGGATATGGAGAAAAGCCTGGAGGCAGAATAATTTTCCCTTCATCTAATAGCAGGCACTCTGAATCATATCCATCATATGTTCACACAGGAACACCAGCCTCTCCTCACATCAGCATTTTGGGTTTTAAGTCATACCCAAGGTACTCCAGGTGTAATTGCTTCAAATCGACAAATTGCTCTGCCTGTCCAGCTCCATGTTGCTATATTTTTGTCCACATGTCCTGTGCAGTGTATACAGATCATGACTCAGAGCCAGAAATCAGCAGAACTGCTACCTGTATGCTGGGAAATAGATCTGCCTCTGCACATAATGTTTCCTGGTGGAGAAACAGGACGTACAATCATATTTGTCTCATGCATACCTTGCACGACTAGCTTGGCTCTGGACTGGG